>JAEIFJ010000113.1:0-547592 GCA_018903435.1 Leucophenga varia
TATTAAAAATAAAGGAAGTATCGAAAATATCTTCGAACTGATATTAGCATATAAATAGAAATGAATAAATTATGTATTTTGTCTGTGTTTCATTATTCATTGTCATTAATTCGAATTACATTTGATTCATTTGTAAATAAGCTTGCAACGATTTCGAAAAGCCATTAACATATTTTTTTTGTTGACTGCTGCTGTATTTCAGTATTTTTAAGACAGAAAAAAATTAAGTTTCTTCAACTTCAAGTAGCACTTTAAGACAAAAAGTAACTCTTTGAAAATGTATCCCATTCAGACGACACTGTTATCTCTGCTCTGTGTGCTGCGAATAGTTTAAAATTTACGCATAAAAGCATTTTCAATTTATGCCAACTAAACAAAATGGAGAATGAGCGAAAGAGAGAGAGGAGTTCCGGTTTATGAAATTACTTCGTAGTCAGACAGTTGTTTTATATCGTTTATATGCTCAAAGGCTATTAATTATAATTTTCGCTTATAATGGTCCTTTTTTTATTCTTTTTTCTTTTATTTTAGTCCTTTTGTTGCTGTTTATAAAACTATTTTTGTTCGCTTTTGATATAAACTTAGTGATCTCTGGAGAAATTATCCTAATGCAAAAATAAAAGTGACAAACGGCAAAATGAGACACATACAATAACAACAAAAACGTGTAAAATACGGCAACATTAATAAGTTATGCCCCTGATAATACTAAACACGCTCGCACATTGCCAACATTAATATATTTGTCCTATTTGCCAATGGCAACGTTGTGGCTACCATAACGGATCAGTATAGACTACATTACTAAACGTAATATAAGCGACAATATTGTTTGTAGCCAATATTTTTTTTTGCTTACTTTAAAGTTTTTTTTTATTTATTTATTTTTTTTATTTACTTACCTCACTATCATTGCTATGCAATATAAGCTTGAATCCTGGCAACAGATTCGGTTCTTTGTTTACGTCATCCAATGCCAGTCTTGCAGCTGGCATACACGCCTGTCCGCCCTGCCATCCTCCCTTGCCAGCGATTGGAAATATACCGCCTATGTGTAGCTCGTCCGGACGTCCGGCATGTGTGTTGGGAGTATTTTGTAGAATGAGAAGCGAAATAAGTAAAAATATCCAAAACGTTACAACACCATCACATGTCATATCCTGCAAATAAGAAGAAGTAGAATGGTTTAATATATGAATTTGTGTATATGTTTTGCAATTCGGAACCACATTTATGTAATTGTCTTTTGGCAACAACAACAACAATGATAAATGTTACAAAAGGAAATAATATGCCAAATATTTATATTGCAAATACGACAGTTTTCAAATTTGATAAAAGTTACTTTTACTAAGTTGCAATAAAAAATTGTATTTATTTATTTAATTATTTAATTGTAATTACTCTTCCGTATTAATTAAACTGACAGTTCCCTTTTTAAATTTAATAAACAAATAAATAGTTCTGATTTCCTTTTTTGTTAAAATAAATTAAAATTAACATTAAAAAAATTGATATGCCAATCAATTAACTAAAATCAGCATTTTACGCATACCAGTTTATAAATATAAAATAAAAATCAGCCATGTTCTCGTAATCGCAAAAAATTTGCGTTTTACGATTTTGTAAATTCGTTCGATTTCAAATGTTTTTTGTTTCGGCAATCACAAACACTGTGTTTCATTCCAAAACGTTTCTTAGCACTTTATATAACTAAAACTGTTATCGGTTGCAAATAAAATGGTCATCGGTCTAACCAAATCGCAAATTATTGTCGCTTTGACCACATTTTCTTCTCTTATAATTTAGGCATGAGTTGAAAAGGATTTTTTTAAATTTGAATTCAAAAGCAGTCATATTAAAAAGTACATAGACGAAATCACAGAAGGAAATCCAAAATATTTTTTAAAAATAAATATTATCTTTTTGTGTAATATTATGCATTTACTTTTCATATCAGGAACTTAAACACAGCCGATTTAAAATCTCAATTTTTTTTTATGTTCATAAGTATGGCTACCTAAAATAATTGTACAATTCCAACCAAATTGGGTTATTTTACTCATAGGCGACATAATGCCTAGCGACCCATTTTAGAAATTTTTACATAGATTTCCGAACTCGTTCGGGTACTCACTGTGTACTTACTGAACCATAAGAAGTCAGTTGCAGTTAGTAACAGTTGACTCACAAGCTAACCTGCCACAATATTGCTTCCTATCTCATTTTTACATTACAATGTCCTACGAAAGCTGACGCGTCCGGCTGTTGAGTATTGGCTGTGCAGTTGCTGATCACTACTGGAATGCCTTTTTTTTTATGAAACTTTGTAAATCTCAAACAATTTATTCTTAGTGTGAGTGAGAAAGAAAATTTGTGTTCATTTTATTTGTTTTTCTTTCTTTTCATCATAATTAAATACGACTTTCGTTGGTACGCAACACGTTGAGAGAGCAAGAGCGCTTAACACAACCTTAAATAATATAAACATGGGCTCAGCTTTTGGAGTTGTTCAAGAATATACATACTTTACGTACATTTCAAAATAAGCTATTTTAACAACGCTTAATGAGCTATGTTATGTTATGTTTACAGAAAGTACGGACTCGTAAATTTCTTTGCTTCAAACTAGTTAAAAACTATGAGTTGTCAAAACTATGAGTTGTCAACTTTACTTACATATTTCTAAATAATGTAATCTAGTCAATGTTTACAATGTCATACCTGTGCGATGAGGATTTGTACCACTGCTGCATTGGAGGTGATCATTGACCTGCCCAAGCTTCATATCGTTACGAAAACGTTAGTTGCTATAGATGCACTCAGATTCCAAGCATCGATATACGATTTACTTACTGATTTTAGTAGCTCAAACCCGTTAAAACACATTCCTTTCATCGAGATGTGCAAGTTAACAGATCTTACGACCACTGTTTATGGTTTTTGCAGATGCTTTACGCTCCTGCTCTAAAGTCGTGCAGAGAGAATGGAGTGAACCATAAACGACCAAATGATATACTGATGGCTTGCTTACTGAATCAGACACTGGTGCTGGTCATTTTAGACCCAACACCGAGATTTCTGTTGTAATGGGTGTCCAGCGCGCAGTATTCCAATCTGAGTTTCATGTCATCGGAAACTGCGCCCGTCATCTTCTTTCCTCGAAGGGCAAATATTACTATTTTCTAGAATAATCAAGCTGCTTTCAAGGCACAAACCTAGATATTTTCTTTTAGGAACACACTTCAACACCTCTCCTAGGGTCGCAAAATAACTATATGTTGGGTCCGTGGACGCAGGGCTAGTGACGGTAATGAAACCCTTGTTAGGCACGGAGACTTTCTGCGGACTTAGTTTTGGCTGCACTATCCAGATTTTCGGTAAGCTAAGCAGCTACCTCACCCTTATTATCCAAAAAATATTACTCATCTCAGTCACCAGGAGCAAAAACTGCTAACTGGTTACCTAACTGGGCATAATCGTCTGAGAAACCGAGTGAAGAAACCATTCTCCGTTTTAGATTTACTCAGCTTAGTCACTGTATAGTCCCACCTGACTCGATCAAAGTTTCCACGACTCCGGGATACTCTCAAGCTTATCAAAGAAACCGAGAGTATTGTAAGTCAATCAACCTATTCATTTATTTGGTTCGGGTAAAATAGACTTTGATTATGTCGCACTGTTCTTAATTGCCCATTTCGAGGGCTCATCATGTTCTTACTTTGACTCTTTGCAGCCTAATTTGTAAACTTCGCTCTGAGCACTTGATTGTCTTGTGTCCCAGTCCAGACAGTATGTCAGGCTCTTATGGTTATGTTCACAATTTACTTACAGTAATGGAACTGAAATCGTGAGTTTTGGAGTGACATGTAAACTCAATATTTATATCGGGCAAATCTTGAATACGCTTGAATAATATGTCCCATTCAATCCGAAGTATTTTTCAGAATCTGGAGTCTCTCATTTAAAACAAAATGTTTATGTAAACCTAACGGAAAACCATTTTTTTACAAATTCCACAATTTACTCCCATTTACAATATATTTTTATACCCGTTACACAAAGTGTAAACGGGTATATTCAGTTTGTCCGAAAGTTTGCAACGCATTGAAGGAGACATTGGAGACCCCATAAAGTATATATATTATTGAACAGCTCGATGAGACGAATCGATTTAGCCATGTCCGTCTGTCTGTCCATCTGTCCGTCTGTCTGTCCGTCTGTCTGTCTGTCCGTCTGTCTGTCCGTCTGTCTGTTGCGATGGCTGTTACTCGGAAAGTTTTAAAGATATAGACCTGAAATTTTAAACTTAAGCTTTTTGTGCTCCTAGTTACTTTGTATACCAGAACCAAGGTGCCACGCCCATTTTTAGATATAGCCCCATACAAACTTACCACTTTTTCGACTTTTGTATGAAAATACGTATTATTTATAAATATATTTAATCCAAATAGGATAAGAACACTTTTTAATTCATCCAATGTTAAATATAAGGCGCCATGCCCATTTTTATGTATAGCCTCCATACAAACTTACCGCCCATTTTCGAGTTTTTATATCAAAACATTTACTATTTCTGAATGAATTCAATTAAATTTGGTAAAAATCAATTCCAATGTCCACCTAAGTGAACACTTTCTATATGGTAAGGATCGAGCAAATATAACATAAAGCCTCCATACAAATTTGACCAAATTCATCGTGAAATTTAATCTAAGCACCTGGTGAACATATAAACTATTAAAAGTGTTGTGTAACTGGGTATTTCAGCTTCGGTTCCACCGAAGTTAACGTTTTTTCTTGTTTTTCTTGGTTTTGTGTTTTTGTAAAACATTTATGCAATTGAATCAAAATGCACCGATAATGTGTCAACAGTTTTGTGTATAATTTATATTTCGTATTCGAATTCGTTTTGTTTTGTTTAATTAAGGTTAGCTAGATTTAATTCGATTTGATATTGTTGCGATTTGAATTTATTTCATTCAAAACTAGTTGATTATGTACGTTTGTGGTCATTGCACAAATATTGTTATTTGACTCTGGCTCGCTTGACCGACTCGAGGGCCCCGACACGGCACGCTTGGCTCAAGCGCCACAAAGCTGCCACGATTACAACGGCTTACGTTGCGTATGCGTAACATTTACAAAAATACAATAACAATTTGCTTATGCATTATATGTATGCGTCAATATTTATTTTTAATTAATTGTTTGCCACTTTTATGCAGTGTCCAAATGCGCTCGACTTATTCGCTGTTTTGCATTTAGTTAACTCGAGTTGAGTAGGCGATTAGCGAATACAAAGTGAATATCAGTCAAAATTTCGTATTGATTAGATGATTTATTATATTTCAATAAATAATCCAGCATTGCCAGATCTGTTTTTAATTAAAAAGCTACAAAAAGATAAAAAAAAATAAAACCTAAAATCTCTCGAGTATTTGGCATATCTTATTCAAAGTAATTTGTATGCAATGCGCCGTTTCTTTATCCTTTTTTTTTTTTTCCTTAATTTTATATTACCGAGCAACGATTTTTATTGCATATTCAAATAGCATTAAACTACGAAAATTCATTGCAATTTTTTGTGTGTGTGTGTGTCTCGGCAAAGCTTGTTTGTTGCTTTATTTTATTTTATTTTATTGTTCACCGAATAAGGTTATTCTGCGATTTTGCTGTATTTGTCAGCAGATTTTGTGCTTTTGGCCAAGGAAAATACCAAAAAAAAAAAAAAAAAGAAAAACCCTTTTTCATTTTATGAGCTAAATTCCTTTTTTTCGTTTGTTCGTTTTGGTTTTTCTGCTCATCTCTTATTACCTGTTTGTATGTATTTCGCTCTATTTTCCTTGAATTTACTGCTATACAGACAGGACATTGTGTTGTCCTTTGTTGCCTTTCGGGCATATTAAATGAAAATGGCATACATTAGAATGTTAATTTTCTGCACGATTAGTTTTGCATTTCCTACAATATTTAAATCGGATTTTGGCACAGTAGAAACTGAACTGAAGTCGGCGTGAAATTAAATTTTAAATTTTTATTATTAAGTTTCAATTACAATTTTACATATTAATTCCATTTTAAATTGAATTAAAAATTGAATTAAATTCAGAAATACAAAAGCGAAATGAATTAAATAAAGAAAAATCTTTAGAAAAAATAAATATAATAAAATAAATAATATAAAATATATAAATTTTATGTATACAAAAGTGAAAATTCAATTTTACAAATTGAGCATATCCTGCGGAGAAATCAATCACTGTCAGTCATGTTCGTTTTGCTCGTTCACTTGTTCAGTCAAACATACAGACAGACGGACGGACAGACAGACGTACACATTCAGTCAATGAGTTTGTTGTACAAGCAGCATAAATACACAAATAAACAAATACAAAAAAAAAAACAGCTGCAGATGCATATTGAACGCATCAAAAGGAAAATGCACAGATTTGATCACAAAAATAGAATCATAAAATCTTTGCAATTTAAATAAACGGAATTTTCTTGTACGTTGCATGTAAAAATTGTTATCGTTACATAAATCGTTTACATAAGAAATGGTTAGAAGGTTTTTCTTATTCTAAAGATATATTTAATATATATAAATTTGTATAGGGTCTATAGCTATGTAGCGATATTTCATTTGGACTATTTCAGGCATAATCCATACTAAATTAAGAGATCAAAAAATTGCATAAGAAAGAAGTATTCATGAAAAAAAATAAATTTTTTGGGTAAGGTATGTATGACGGTACCCATTAAAATGATGCTTGAGAAGAACCCTTTTTTAAGTGATCACTTAACAGAGTCACTTGATTTAGTTTATGTACGATCATCAGTGACATAGATTATATTCTGCAAAGAGGTTGGGTGGAGTGGGGACAACTCATGTTGAAGCTCAAATAAGACGCATATATGTAAAATTTTAAGCCAAAAATGCAAATAAAACATTCGTTTTCTTCAAAAAATAAAAAATATGTACCTGAGTTTGTACGGGGTCTGTAAGTTATAGTGGACCGATCCTTGTCATATTGTAGCATATTCATAGGATGAAAGAAGAAGTGATTTTACCCAGAATGGAGTGAATATTTTCATAAACAAGATCTATTTTTATACGAAAACTCAAAAATGGGCGCTATGTTTGTATGGGGGCTATACCTAAAAATGGGCGTGGCATCTTGCTTTTGATATTGGATGTGTTTAGAAGTGTTTTTACCCAATCTGTAATAAATACTTTCAAAAATATTAACTATTTTCATACAAAAATTGAAGAAAAGTGGTAAGTTTTTATGGGGGGCTATGTCTACAAATGGACGTGGCACCTCGGTTCTGAAATACAAACTGCCTGGGATCACAAAAGGCTTAAGTTAAAATTTCATGTCAATATCTTTAAAACTTTCCGAGTATAAAGCATTGCAACAGACAGAAAGACAAACAGACGGACAGACCCACGCACATGGCTAAATTAACTCGTCTCGTCGTGCTGATCGATAATATAAATACTTTATGGGGTCTCCGATGCCTCTTTTAATGCGTTACACACTTTCGGACAAACTGAATACACTATGTTTAACGAGTATAAAAATATATTTTGGCTTACCCAATGGGCTCCAGGTTCAAATGTCGGAATTCCCCATGAACATATCAAACATAATGTTGAACGCTTTTTAAAATCCGTCTCGTATCAAGTCTATAGTTCTACTCATTCCAAATAAATGGTTTTTCCAGGTTCAAGGCTCCATTAGGCGCCAGTTCAACATTTTCAAATATCCCGGCTTAGTAAAAAATAAAAGTATTTTAAAAAAATGCCTTAAAATATCTATTTCGGGCTCCACTGGGCCCCAGGTCCAATATTCCAAGATCCCAGAAACATGTCAAAATTATTTTTGAAACCTCTTTCATTTGTATTAAAGTAAGGTGATTTTGCAAGTGATATAATATTTTTTTTAAAGTGAGAGCACGGGTAGGTGTTGACAATATACATATAATATACATAGTCTAATATTTCTTCCTGGATCCCAGTTACACTCTGGGAAAATTTTAGGAAGATCGGTGTAGAAATCTAAGCCTCTATAAAGCACAAGCATGCATACAAACGCACATTCATTCATACAGGGTTTTCCATTTTGTTTTTTTTTATGTTTTATATTTTTGAGTAAAACACAAAAAAATCTGGTTATGTATATGATTGACATTGTTTTGGACCTGTACAAATTCTTTCAATGAGGAAAATGAAATCGGGCAAATGTCCGAAAGGGAATACGTCAATTTCGCGGCATATGTTGGCTTGGAAGTGGTCCAGGGACTCTGGTTTTTCGGTATAAACTTTTTCCTTAAAAGGTATCCATACTGGAAAAAGACTGGAGCTATTGATGTTGCTTATTTTTGTGTTTAATGATCCAACAACAAAATGCCAAATGAGAACGGGGTGCGTATAAATGGAGCAGGGCGCAACGTAGGCTCGTAATGACTGAACACGAAAGACAAATAACAAATGTAAAAAAGTAAAACAGTAGCCAGTGGCTTTTCACAGTACATAATTGAAAAGCCACGCTGAATTTTTCATGCTGCATTTGTTGCTATGATTGTTTACTCATCTAAGTATTCATATTCTCTTTGGCTCTATTAAAAAATATTAGATCTCTAAAGCATTTCAAAATTTAACAAACTACATTAAACTAGATTAACTTTATTATTTAAAAGCACAATTTGATTGAAAAGAGTAAATGGTTTTTTTTTGAGTTTGTGTAAAAGAAAATAAACATTCTGAGCTATTACAATATTCTCAGCTGTACATGACACATTTATCAATAGTTTAAATGTGTAATGTGGTTCTGTTCTGTTTGGTTAAGAACTTTTCAACACGAGGAGATATCAACTCAGACACAAAGCGTTAGGCGCCAGAAAGCAAAAGATTTCTTTACGATTTATACTGACTGCATTCGTTTCAGACCCTGCGGTCAATATGTCAGTCGAAGACAAATAAACATCAATGCGCGCCAAAGTAAAGCAATGTGTGCAGTGTGGTCTGGTCTGGTCTGGTCTGTCCGTTGTGGGTGTTCTGCCCCTACTGCCAAGTGTAGCAGTAATTGCAATCAATGCAACACAACAAAAGCAAAACATGAAAAGAACCATAAAATCGACGGCGACGACGACGGCATTGGCAGTTTGAGGTATGAGGTATACCACTAAGTTCAGCAAACGAGCTGAACGATTCAACGATTGAACGAGTCAGCGAGCGAGGAATGAACTCCAGAATCAGCCAAGCTGAAAGTGTATAGATCCTTGGCAACTATTGACAGCGAACACAACGACGACAGTCAAAAATGCAGACAGACAGGCAGACGACAGACGACAGAGAGAGAGACAAACGGACAAAGTGACTGACTGACAACAACAAAGAGTATAGACTCAGGGGCAATTTCACAGACAGTTTGTACGACTTTTTTTATATATTTTTTTTTTTTCATCATAGTTGTTGTAGTTTTTCTTGTAGCATTGCGTGTCTGTCTGCCATTTTTTTTTGTGCGACACCATTTTCAATGCATTCTAAAGAAAGGAAGAACGACACAGGACGAGACACAAGCAGCTTAGCAGCAAAACGTTTACATCTCGAAACAGTCGCTAGTTTGTCTTAGGGATTTTCATTTATTGACGCTTAGAGCATGCAATTCTTGTGCTCTGCTCTGTTCTGTTTTTTTCTTTCTATCTAAGATTAGTTAAACTGCTTAACTTAAAATATTGGCAGCATGCAGTACATTTTTAAAACGAAAAAAAAGTAACAGATACACACAGCTTGACAGTTGTGCAAATCTGTACATCGACTTTAACATGTTATTTAAAAAAAATGTTCTAAAATTCAAACTGCGAAATGTTAACTTTGACACCAAGTTTGTAACCTCTTAATGAGAATGTCGTAGTCACTAAAAATGTTCTTGCTCAGTTTGAACAAATTTTGGTCACTTTTGCTGTAAACTAGCCCAAGGTCTTAGAGTCCACTCTTCATCAGAACTAATTTTTAACAAAATTGTAAAATACTCCCCGTAAGGAAATTACATAAATCATTATTAAAATAATATATTACTTTAATAAAGCATTTTTAAATTATTTGCTTTTAAAGGTTCTATTACAAATATTTTATTTGCCCACAGATGTCAGCCGCATCGGCAATAGATGGCAAACTGCGCTGTCTAAACGATTACAAAATCAGGGGTGATCACAACTTAGAAGTGACTTTTTTATACCTGTTACACTAGTGTAAACAGGTATATTCAGTTTGTCGGAAACTTTGTAACGCATTAAAGGAGGCATCGGAGACCCCATAAAGTATATATATATTGTTGATCAGCTCGATGAGACGAGTCTGTCTGTCTGTTTGTGGCTGAGCGATTTTTTCGATGAAGATATAAAGATATTGGGCTGAAATTTTAAACTTAAGCTTTTCTAGGTCCTGGGTACTTTCTATGTTAAAATCAATCTGCCACGCCCACTTTTAGGTATAGCTCCCATACAAACGTACAACATTTTGTCAAGTTCTTATAAGAAAAAATGTATTTATAAAGCGAATGGCTTCAAATATGGTTCAAATGTTTCTTATACCATGCCAAATCTTCAGGTTAAAATTTACTCAAATCGGACCGCGAATTTCTCACTTTTTAAGAATAATTTTAATTTGTTTACTATTTTAAAACAAAATTTAATACAGATGCTGGACACGAAGGTTTATCAACGTCAAATGATATGTAACAGGTATATAGTATAAGCTTCGGTCCAACCGAAGTTAGCTTTTTTTCTTGTTTTTTTTTTTTTTTTAATTTTCAGATAAAAAATTTTGATAAAATGTTTGACCAAAAAAATCATTAAAAGTCTCATATATACCCAGCGGTTCTGAAGATCGACCCATAACTAATCAGTTGACTAGCCCAGCGTAGTCAGCACTGTACCACGAGCTATTCAGCCTTAATGTTATTTCCTATCCTATTTTTATATTACAATGTCCTACAAAAGCTGACACGCCCGGCTTTGCAGCCTAGAAAAGTCGCTGACCAGTGGGTCTTCTCCGCATCAGCCGTGACCCACCATTGAGGAACCTGTGTGGGTTATTCACTGACTGGCTTATGAGAGATTGTTACTGACCGACCTATGTGGCTAAATTGCTGACCAACTTGTGTGGATCAACCACTACTAATTCATGTGGGACAATTATTGACTGACCTAGTTATAGACGGACTCTTATATCTGTAGATGTTACTCGCTTAAAAAATGAAATTCTTTTTAAAATGTTTTATCAGGTCAGGATAAGGGCTATCTAAGCTCATTCAAAGATATTAAATATCGCTGGGAGCAGTTTCTCCATGCTTACCCGGCTAGGCACATCGGATTACTGCACCTCAAAGATCTATTGAAGTTTCTGCTGATAAGAAGACATGAAGTGTAGTATACCAATACTTATTATGAATCTTCGAATCTTATTGGGATTCATCGATCTTCCTTGTTTCTCTCTTAAAAGTAATTTCCTAATGTAAGATGCCTATTCCTGGCTAATGCTTCGCATTCACTATCTATTGGCGCCGATGTTTTCTAGTTTTGCTCACGGAATCCCCATGATTGATAGGTGTCTCTTTAACCTTTAGTGACCTGTAAGGATTCCTGTAAGTAAATTCAGTTGAGTTCTACTCAGCTTAACAGTTTTGTTATTTTCCTATTGTACCCATCAATAATGTACTTGATTTGGCGCATTCTATGGTTTTGTTGCCATCTCAGTGCTCTTGCAGAATTTTTTAAACTCCTCATTAACGCATCTCTCGTGTTACTTCCGACAGCTCTTTCATGTTTTGGGCGAATCATAGGTATTGCAGCGCTTTTCCTGGTTAGTGAGTCAGCTTGCTCGTTGCCGAGTGTGTTAGATTTTTTTTTAACTTTTTTATATATTTATATATTTAAATAATAACTAACGCCACCCCTAGCTTTAAACCCCATTTTACCATCCTAGGCCAATTATTAGCCTTCTCAAATATACAGCTTCATATTTAGAAATTTGAAAAAAATTTGATACTTATATGAAATTTTCGATAGCTGTGGAGCACCAGCTATTCTAATCGACTTGAAACATTGGACTAGAAAGTCATATTGAATGAGTCACATCAAAATATTAATTTCTTAAAATTAAATAATGGTAATAACATAAAAATAGATAATAAAAATTTTAACGTATTTACCCAATAGCGTATAACAATCAAAAAAGGAGTCTATCTTATAATTATTAAGACCAATTCGTTCTTATATTAAACAGTTTTCTCATATACAATATAAAGAACAATTCGTTCTTATATTCAGAACAATTCGTTCTTATATTAGGAACAATTCATTCGTATATTAAGAATTATTCGTTCTTAAACCAAGAAATTTTGCGTTCTTCTATCAAGAACAATTCGTTCTTATATTAAGAACAATTCGTTCTTATATTAAGAACAATTCGTTCTTATATTAAGAACAATTCGTTCTTATATTAAGAACAATTCGTTCTTTTTAAGAATAATTCGTTCTTATATTAAGAACAATTCGTTCTTATATTAAGAACAATTCGTTCTTATATTAAGAATAATTCGTTCTTAAATTAGGAACATTTCATTCTTATATTAAGAATTATTTGTTTTTATACCAAGAATATTGCGTTCTTCTATCAGGAACAATTCGTTCTTATATTAAGATCATTTGCTTTGTAGTATTATTCTGGAAAATGTTTTGAAAACTTTTTAAAATCTAGACTACCTCAAAATTGTGACAAAATGAGTAGCAACTTAAATTTTATTCAAGTGTAGCGCAAAATTTTACTAATAGCTATCGTTTTTCTGGCAGCTCTTGAAAATTGGAAAAATACAGAGTATCAAAAAAAAAAAAAAAAAAGATTAAAAAAGCGCATAAAATCTGGCAACTAAACCAAAACCGAAACACATTTTGGAATGCCATGTTTGATGTTTATTTTTTTTTTTGTTTTGTATCTACACACACTGTACAAATACTTGTATGCGTGTGAGTGTGTGTATCTAATAAATTCATGTATTGCAAATATGTGTGTCAATTAAAATTTGGCAAGCGAAACATATTGCGAAAAAAGCCAATACTAAATGTGAATTCAAGCAAAACTTGGCAATACTTGACAAAAACACAACTTTGATGAGTTTAAGCAATTTGCTTTTAAGGCATTCCGATTCGCTGAATCGAAACACGCATTCCATTAAACTAAATGCAACTTCTTCAGTAATTCAGAAATTCCTATGTTGCATTGTGTTATTTTGCATTAAGTCAATTAAGCTGTTTTGCAGCAGCAGTTGCGCTTGTTGTTGCTGTTGCATTTAATGTTTTGACATGAATTATGCGCGATTTAATTAAGAACAGGAAATTAAGTTGCTTCCATACTAAACGTCAACACTTTGGCTGCTGCGTTTATACTTCAAAATGATACTCAAATGTATTCAACCTAAAACTCAAAACTAAACGAAGTGCCATTCTATTCTGAGTATGAGTGTGGCTGATGTTAAATGAAGATCCTTTGGAAAATGCAGTTGTAGTTCACAAATCAGTGGAAATTGTGGAGAAAAAAAATTCAAAACAAAAGCCGCTTATATGTCACTGAAAGCGTGTGATATATACACTACTGATGCTATTTATTCTTCTTCTTCTTCTTCGTTTTTGTTGTTGGCATAAATTCTGAGCGAATGTTGGAGACCACACACAATGTTCGCCCACAATAAACTTCATAAATAACCAGCAACAACAACAAAAATAAGAAGCATAACAATGGAAACTATAGAAGCAGCAGCAACAACAACGACAACAACAGCAACAACAACAATATGCAATAACTTTCGCCATTTGAAGTGAAGTTAAGTGAAGTGAAGGGTGTGTGCCGGATTTTTATTTCCTACAACGACAACGGCGTCCATTTTCTTTTTTTTTTTTTTTTGTCACAAAAGCAAAAAGTTTCAGAAAAAAATAGAAAGAGAAAAAAAGTACCAGCAACAGCAAAGATGCTTGTGTTAGCGCCTTAAAGTAGGCCAAAGAAATGAATGAATGAATGCCAACGCAGAAACGTGGAAGTCGCCGGCAATATACGCTTCAAAGGCGCCAGAACAAAGGCAGAAAGAAGCAATTGCTGGACAGATTACAGAGCATAGCAATGGATAGATAAGAAGTCTGGAATAAGACAGAGAAACAGAGAAGAGAAAGTGATGGCAAATACTTAATAGCGTTGACGGTTAGCAGCAATAAAAGTAGAAGTTCTACTTTTGCTATTTATGAAAGTCACCAGCGATGAAAGGAAAAAAACAGAAAAAATAAACTACATAAATTAAAAATACATTACGGCTGGGTTGAACCGAATCTTATGTACCTTTTAAACACAATTTAATGCATGGCCCGAAAATAGAGCATTTTTAATGACATCTGTCAGAGACAAGTATGGCTTGATCAATTCGTTTCTAATTCATTCCATCGTAAACACTGACTTGCCTCAAAAACACAAAATTAAACAGAACCGGCAAAAATCGCCAGACGCCCATAAAAATCGATTGAAGTACAAAGTTCCAAACAAATTTTTGTCATATCTAAAATTTTTTCCAAAGTTCGGCGAAAATTACGCTAAAAAGGTAATCAATCGCATTTAACATTACTAGGATAACTTTTCCATGGTCCTTTATTTATATAAAATGTAATAAATCCGATCAATTCCGTTGTTTCAGTCTCCGCTACCGCACGGACTTTTATTCCTCTGATCATCCAATATCGTTTTATTGGATGATCAGACTAGATGGATTCGATGATGAACTGACGAGTCCCATAAAATAATTGAATAATCTACTTAGCTATTGAAAATTATGTTGTTGAGTTCCCTTTGTTTCGATGGTATTCACTTTTTTTCTTCTATTTTCTTCGAAATTTACGGAACTATATCTAAAACTAATCCAAAACAACACATAAAAAATCTTCAGCATCTTCTATCTGAACTAAGAACCCATTCCCATTAACTGATATTAATAACTTGAGATATACCTTTATAAGTAACAATAATAAAAAAGTAAAAATTTGTCTATGTCCGCTATGCACTTTGAAACCATTCAACCGATGAGTCCCAAACCGGTTTCATTTGAAAGGCAATTATGCAAGTATAGTGATAGATCAGTAAAACAATGTATAAGGTACATTTAATCCATTCAAGAAGTTGATTTTCGAATTTTCTGTTTTATGTGTTTTACTTTTGCTGATATTTTTTAGTGCTTTTTAGTAAGATTTCATACTAGTCCCAATATAACGTGGTCTCGCTGCGATCAAAAAAAAAAAAAAATGCAGGTATTTTTTTAGTACTTTTTGTAAGTTTTCATAGTTAGGGCTAACATGTTTTGGCCTCGCTGCAATAAAAAAAAATAAATAAATAAATAAAAAACAAGAAAGAACGCTGAAGTCGAGTATGTTCGCCTCCACTTCCCCCTTCCCCCCCTCTTTTTTTTGTACCTTAAGTTAGGTTCTATTTGACTACCATACATCATTGAATTGGATTTTCATAGAAAACTTAAAAAATCGGGTATATCTTTGATTGGTTTTATACCTAAAATTTTGTTGGACCTACCCATATTGGTCTATTTCATTGGGACTATCATAGACATAATTTATACTAAATTCAAATTTTCTAGAATAAAAAGCAATGACGTTTTTATGTAAAAACCCAATATTTTGGGGTAAATTTGTATGGGGGCTATACCTAAATTTTGTTGGTCCCAACCATATTGGGATATTTTATTGGGACCTTCATAGACATAATTTTTACTTAATTTGAACTTCCTAGAATAAAAAACAATGACGTTTTTATGCAAAAACCCAAAATTTTGGCGTACATTTGTATGGGGGGTACCCCTTAAAATGGGTCTAGAGAAAAACCGTTTGTAAGTGCACACTTGACGGCCTAGGAGAGTTTAAGTTTCAATTTTGAAAGCTCTACCTCTTATAGTCTCCGAAATAATCGTTTTCATACGGCAGACAGCATGACAGACGGACAGACGGACGGACGGACGGACAGACAGACAAAGCTAGTTCGACTCCCCCCTTCCAATGCTGATCAAGAATATATATACTTTATAGGGTCTATCTTGCCTCCTTCTGTCTGTTACATACATTCGCACAAACTTAATATACCCTTTACCCTTTGGGTACAGGGTATAAAAATATATATATTTTGTATTCTAAAGTTTTTTTGTACTAGCCCATATTTTTCTCTCTCTGCAATAATAAAAACTGGTATTTTTTAGAGCTTTTTGTATGTTTTTATACTAGACCCAACATACTTTGTGGTATTTGCAATCAAATACCAAAACGATGTGAGGCCCAAGCCGTGAATCCGGTAGTATTCAATAATATCATCAGCTTACCCTGCAAAAACGTAACATATTTAGAATTAATTGAAATCTTAAACTTTGTGAAGGGTACATCTACAGAAAAATAAAATCAAAATAATTTTACTGAAGTTTTAGCATTTTTTTATAAACCAAAGTCGCTTCTGCCTACTTGATTTTGTTGTGCTCAGTGACCGTTGTCTCCATTTGCTTCCTTTTTTATCCATCCTCTTCTTCTTTATCATCCAAAGCATAAATGCCATAATTTTGCGAATTGTTATTGTACAACAATGTTTTTATTTTTTATATTATTCTGGTTAATAATTTTTGCATTATAGCGCAGGCAATTTCGTTTATAAATCTTTATACTTCTTGTTCTGCCATTTCAATCTTTTTGATAAATATATACCCCAACTCGTATATATTTGCCTTTTAAGTTATTTCGTGCAAAATTCTATTTGAATTTCATTTTTTGTTATTCTGTATTTAACTGAAATTTTTCTATTTTTTTTTTTTTTTTTTTTTGCTTGACATTTAAGAAATGCCATTATTTTTAGCATAAATGCAAACAAAATTTAGCTACAAAGAGCATAAAGTATGATGACAGTGAAAGATTTTTCATTTTTTTATTTTTTTTATTTTCGTTATGAATACATAAAAATATTTCTACATAATCATACAATGACCTTCGGCCATTAGTCTGCGAATTCTCGGAACGAGTTTCAGTTCAAAGCTGTCTGTCCGTTCGTGAACGGCACTTGTGTGCCAAATGTCTAGAAAATTTCAATGCAATGGTGACAGATTATTTCCAGATTATAAAATTTATGTTATGACTAAGAACAATAATGTTAATTCGGATTGTGTGACGCATTTCCTTTCATTTTGCTGTATAGTATATCTTGAAGCATTTTTTTAAGTTCTGATTTTGGAAGAAGGCGCCTTAAAAGGTTCCACCTAGATGACCTATCAATAAGGCACTAGATTCCAATATTGATTCATTTTATAATTTTTATATATAATATTTTATATTTTATATTTAATATTTACAAGATTGTGTTTAGTGGAATGCTCAATGCAAATAGACAAACAAATTCAAAAAAAAAAAAAAAAAATAAATAAACAAATAAATATAATATAGACTGTATTTTTGATTAGTTTTAAATACGTAGTTTAAATTAATTGTGAATTATATTCATTATTTCATTGAATTTTAAAAGTGAAGTTAAAACTTTTCCTCGTTTGTTCTTTCTCTTCTCCTTCTTCATACTTCTTAATTTACTTTTCGGAAATAACACATTTCGAATGGGTGAAATTACAACAATGCCACTTTTATTTATTTTTTATGTCAAAGATTTATTATATATTTAAATACTTAGGCAAGTACTATCGTCTGTTTAGGGCAGTCAAACAGGATAGATCATATCGAATGGATATCGCGAACAAAAAATAACAGACCGGTTTTTTTAGAAACTATTTTGGTATGCGGTGTTTGTTGCAATTTATCTTCGTAAAACTTCGTTAAAACGAATGTAAAAAAAACAAACAAAAACGTTAACTTCGGTAGCACCGAAGGTCAAATATACGCCACACGTAAACATAAACATAAAATAAATAGAAGGTGTTATAGTGGCCCGATCCTTGTCTTATCGGTAGCATGTTCAAAGGATAACAGTAGAAGGGATTTTACACAGATTGGTGTGAATATATCCATAAATCAAAACTACATATATTCATACGAAATCTGAAAAATGGTTTTGTACGTTGGCCATTTACGAAAAATGGGCGTGGCACCTTTCTTTTGAAATTGGATGACATTAGAAGTGTTTTTACCCAATTTGTAGCAAATACATTCATAAATAATAATTATTTTCATACCAAAAAATCGAAAAAAATGGAAAGTTATCTATCTAGCTATATTTAAATATGGGCGTGGCACATTGGTTCTGACATATAAACTGCCTAGGAGCACAAAAACTTAAGTTTGAAATTTCAGTTCAATATCTTTAAGACTTTCCGAGAAAAACGCATTGCAACAGACAGACAGACAGACGGACATTGCTAAATCGATTCGTCTCGTCGAGCTGATCAATAATATATATACTTTATGGGGTCTCCGATGCCTCCTTTAATGCGTTACAAACTTTCCGACAAACTGATAATACCCTTCACACTATGTGTGGCGGGTATAAAAAATTGGAAGGGGAGTCCAACTAGCTATGTCTGTCTGTCCGTCCGCCCGTCTATCCGTCCTGCTGTCTGCCGTATGAGAGAGATTATCTCGAAGACTATAAGAGATAGGGCCACCATATTTGAAACTTAAACTCTCCTGAGCCGTCAAGTGTTCACTTGCAAACGATTTTTCTCTAGACCCATTTAAAAGGGATACCCCCATACAAATGTACCCCAAAATTTTGGGTTGTTGCATAAAAACGTCATTGTTTTTTATTCTACGAAGTTCAAATTTTGTATAAATTATGTCTATGATAGTCCCAATAAAATATCCTAATATGGGTAGGACCAACCAAATTTTAGGTATAGACTCCATACAAAGATATACCCGATTTTAAAAAAATTTTTGTATTAAAATTCAATTCAATGAGGTATGGTAGTAAGATACAACTTTACTTAAGGTACATAAAGATTGGGTACAGGGTAGCTTGCAGTCGAGCATACTCGACTTCAGCGTTCTTCCTTGTTTTTATTCTAGGAAGTTCAAAATTTAGTATAAAATATGCCTAGGATAGTTCCAATGGAATAGACCAATATGGGTAGGTCCAACAATGTTTAAGATATAGCCCCCATACAAAGATATACTTGATTTTTTAAGTTTTTCTATGAAAATTCAGAGGTATGGTAGTAAAGTAAAACCGATCTTAAGGTTCATAAAAATTGGTTACAGGGTATATTGCAGTCGAGCATACTCGACTTCAGCGTTCTTTCTTGTTTTTAAATAATTTTTTAATTTATGTGTTTCTCCAAATTCCAAAATATTTCAAATATTTGCTGCAAATCTTTTAAAAAATTGAGTTGAAATATTTATTGGCATTCATTTGGCATTTTTACAGTTTTATAAAATGTTTATACTTTTAATACAAATGCCATTAGCTATATTGCTGCAGATAAAAACAAGAAAGCTTAAGAATATTCTTGCACAAATTTCAAAGTTCATGACACGACATTCTAACCATTTGATAAACGCAAAATATTTTAAAATAATTCTTTCTCTTTACTTCAAAATTTCATAGCTACAGTTTGAACGGCAGATTGAGGATTTTATTAAAAATTTAATAAATTTTTTTTTAAAGAAATAAACTTTACCAGACTGTGCAGTGTATAATTTAGTTGAGCAACTGTATAGCAAAAAAATCGTATTTGTTTTTAATTAAAAAATATGCATACATAGATTTCTCGATCTGCTAAATTTTGATATTTAAAAAAAAAAAAAAAAATTACTAAAAACCAAAAATTATTTTCGAAAGCATACTCAAAAATTCAATGAATTTATTTTATGCATAAAATTTTATTCGTGCTTTTTTTTCATGAATGAATACAACAAGTAGACTTGCAGTCAGTTGAGTATGTGAAAGCAGCACGCATGAAAGCATTTCAAAACTATACAATTTATATCAAATTTGTATCCCAAAAAAAAAAAAAAAAAAAAAAAAATCATACAGAAACACTTTATACTTTGATTTAGCTTTCGTTTGTTAAGTTTTAATTTGGTTAAGGCAACAAAAAGCGAACTAAATTAAATACAAACAATTTCAAGCAAGAACTGTGCTAATCTTAGCTGAGACGACCGAAAGAATCAACTTAAAATTTGTGATTTCGCTCAAAAATATTTAGATTGGCAAATGAAATAGCGCCTTAAATTATGCAATAAAAAATGTGTCGAAATATATTAAAAATACAAAAACGTATAAAAGCTTAACGAACGAAACTGAAAAAAAAAAAGAGAAAAACGAAAAATCGCTTGCTTTATATAGCAGACACCTGCTGCTGTTGTTATTGTTATTCTTGCTGTGTGCCTTGTTATTCTATTTTACTGTTGCTGTTGTTTTGTTCGCTGTTAAAATTATTCTACTCTTTTTGTTGTTGTTGTCCTCTGCTAATGCACGAAATTACATAAAAATATAAAGATTCAAAGTGACGAAGCAACGAGCGAGCGAACGAAATAAATGAATAAACAAACAAAGAAAGAAACAACCAAAGCGCTAGACTAACACAATTTATAATGCTCATACATTGGAAGTTTTTATACTCCTCGCACCTAGTGTGAACGGGTATTCTCAATTTGGCGTAAAGTTTGTTAAGCAATACAGGAATTATTGTAGACCCTATGAGCTTCCACTTGTTTTATTCGATCATTTTATAAAAAAAAATTTTGCTGAAATTTGGAACTTAAGCATTTCTCAAGTGCCACGCCCACTTTTACGCAAAGCCCCTATACAAACATACTCTACATTTTCAAGGTTTTTATATGAAAATAGTTCATGGAACAACCCATGTATACAAAACCGATTTGATGCAGATCGGACCTCTATAGCATATAGACGCTAAATTAATTCATCTTCCACTTTCTACTTTTTGAAGAAAATTATGTTTATCTCTAATTTTTTTAACTTAGATTTTGTACACAATATACACACAATATAGTGTTGTTTCTGACTATGATGCAATTATGATTTATTCCGCCACTGTCTCTTTCTAATTTGCTAACAAATTTTGTTGAATATGCATTTTATGGTGAATTTGTATTATTTAACCTTATTTTTCTGCTACTTGATTATTTTAAAAATAAATAGTTTTGTAGAACAACAAAGCAACCAAAGCAAAACTACAGAAAATATAATTTCAAAATTTCTCGAACTCTTCTCTCTAGTCGTGGTGAATTTATAAATAATTGACCAGAAGCTTAGTTGTCAAATTTGTGTAAGCAAACATTGCTGGAGTACTTCGCCTGGTATAATTGCATCATTGTTTCGGATCATGAATGATCATTCAAAAGTTTTGTATGCAAAAGTTTTAGTTCAGCTTTTTTTGCAGCCCCTGTAATGCTGAGTACTATAAGTTTTGGGGAAAGTAAGGTATTAAAAGGAGCATTTATAAAGTATATAAATATGTTCTTGATCGACTCGCCGAAACGAATCTATTTAGCGATGTCCGTCGATGTGCATCAAATAAACTGTAAGCCACTGTTAGATTGAAACACTTATGGTGAAATTGGTCTAGATCCAACCACTAAACCATATAAGCCCCATTGAAAGTTACAGCAAATTTCGAAAATTAATAACGCTATAATACAGGGTGTCGTAGAATTATCGCAAGTCCCAAAATTTACTCAAGTCGCAGGATTACCGCCATTCGTGCAGTGAAGTGCTGACAACCCAAATCAATAACAATTTGACAGTTTCAGATTAGTAAAAATAAATCATTACATAATAGAACACGATAGAATTATTTTAGAGTTGTCAGCACTTTACTGCAAATGTTGCGTTGATGCTGGCACTTGCGTTAATTCTGGGACTCCCAATATAAGATATTTTAAAAAGTCTATGTTTATGAAGTTTAGATCAGTAAGGTTCAGTAATGCTCCGAAAATTTTGAACAGTGATTCCGATTTCGAAAATTTGACATGTGCAAAGAAAAAAAAATCAAAGTTCAAATAGATGGGAAGAGTGATGGTGGAGGTTGAAGGTCTGGACAAGTAAAATCAAACTGCATGTTTGGGGACAACCCAATATCTTGACTTATGGTTTTAAACTCGTTATTCACTTATGTGGCAATATCTCAGTTAAATATTAACCGATTTTTATTTTTTAACTGGTTTTGGAGAGAAGAAACTTAGACCTTTCGAATGTTAGATTGCAGATGTGTAACTTTTTTTATTTGTTTCCAATTTTTTCAAATTCAAAACGTCAATGAAAAAAAAATCAATTTTTAAACCATAAGTCAAGATTTTCGCGTTGTCCCCCAAAAATTCAATAATGTAGTTTGGTTTTACTCGCCCAGACCTACAAACTGCACCATAGGACTCTTCAGCTATTTTAACGTTTCGCATAGTGTTATGCATTTAAAAACTGAGTCGTTCACATAATTAGAAACTAAGTAGTAATATACAAAAAACGTTTCACATATTTCAAATTCAATTACACAAAATGCAAGTTAAAAAGGGTCAAAAATATTTGGTCCCAACACATAACAGAACAGAGTATTTCTTGCTCATATTTTTATGCCGTTTCAATGTTCGAAAAATTCGAAAACGCACACAGCTGCAGGCGGAAGTTGTAGTAATAGACACAAGAGAAGAGGACGAGACAACTAATTTCTTTGCCAGCCGCCAACATTGCTGCTCTTGCTACTTTTACTTCTATGTGTGTGTCTGTGAGTGTGTGTGATTGTTCATATGTATATGTGTGTGTGAATAAGCTTTTTCTAAACTTGCTGGAGAATTAGAATGTAGGAAATGCTATAAAATCATTGCTCGGGGTGGAATTTGTCTGCAAGGCACGTGAGCCAGCGTGTGCTGATATGCCAAAGTAGATATGCATGTATGTATGTGTGTAAGTATTTGTGTGTGTGTGTGGTTTACTTTTGTGCCCTTCCTTCTTTTTGTGTGCATGAATACCGCCATCGTCATCGAAGTCATCAAGGCTGCTGTTGCTACTGAGGCAACTGCTATTGACTGTCAACGTGTGCTACTGCCCTGCTTCCAGGCAAATACATCAACCCATACTCATGCACATACACACACATACACTGATACAGCATCACAGGCGCTACGTACGCTTGCAGCATTTTTTATCTAAATTCAGCAGCATAACGACGACGACGACAACGAAAACTTCGTCGTCGGTATTCTATGCTTAACTTTTTTGCACTGTGTAAACAAACTTTGCCAGTTTCATTCTGTTTTTCTTTTTCTCTTTCTTTTTTTTTTTTTGTCTTTTTTGTATGTTTTGTATGTGTGTGTTCGTTTTGCGCGCTTTTTCTTTTGAAGGCAAAAGGATGTTGGCGACGGACGCCATGTTGCACATGCTGCTTTTGCTGTTACAAACGTACAAACTGGTATTCTGGTAGCTCAGCTCTAAATCGGCCTACATGAATATGTTTGGATTTGAATTTGTATGATGTGTGTGTATTTGTGTGTGTGTGTGTGTGTGTGTGTGTGTCTGCAGATAATTTCATTTGTATGTAAGCGACACATCGCTGTCGCGTCTGTTTTGATTTTGAGCCTCTGGCATTGATGTCGTCTTTAATATGTATGCAGCATATACAAATGCTTTCTATTTTATGTTTTATGTTGAGAACGTCAGTCTTTAATAACAGGAAACAGTGCAAGCACTAAGATAAGAAGCATCTTGACAGCAGCCCAATGTTTTTTGTTTTTTTTAAGTTAATTATAAAAAAAACTGGCTAATTACAAATTAAAGCTATTTTTGGCGTTGAGCTGTTTATCTGTCATGTCAAGCAAAAAGTTTCTGAAACGTACATAATTTAAGCCTACCACAACGATAAAACTTTATTTATATTTAAAAGATTTTGAATATTTTATAGCATGAAAACTCATCACGGTACATAGACAATTTGTGTCTAATAAGTTAAATCGTTAAAAAAATATTTAAAAGTTACTTTTTAGCATAAATTTAAAACCAAAACCAAATTATTAAAAGTCAGTAAAGAATTGCGTTTTGATTGCTGATTGATGTTAACGATTTATCAAATTTTATACCGAAAAGTCTCTGGCAATTTCCAGCAGAAAAAAAATGAAAGTAATCAATATTTTTTTGAACATAAAATTGTACAGATAAAACTTTGTTAATGCTAGAAATGAAAGAGAAAAAAAGAAAACATTCTTTTAACAGCAATAATACTGTTTTTTTTATGTTTTAACCTGACGCAATTATACCAGGTTAAGTATTCTGCCACTGTCTCGTTCTAATTTCCGAACCAATTTTGTTGAGTATGCATATTATGGTGAATTTATTGTTATTATTTCACCTTATATATATGAAAATAAATATTCTCTTAAATTGTCTTGTATTGAATTGTTTTTATAGAAAAAAAAAATCATGTGTGGAAATGTTGAAGCTTACCAGAAAAGGAATAGAAGTGGCCTTTGAAAATATACGATATAAAATTGTGCAGATACAACTTCTATACTGCTAGAAGTTTGAGATCGTCAATAAACAGGGAACTTAATTATTAAAATTTTTGGTAAAAGTCACTTAATATTTATGAATTTTTTCGTGTACAAAATATTGTATTAATAAGAAACAAGACTTTTTTTATTGTTAGATACGTATATAAGGTGTCCCAGAATTTAAACAAGATTTCCAGTAAAATGCTGGCAACCCTAAAAAATAACAGCTGACAATGTAGGGTTAGTAAAAATTAATGTATAATTTTTTTTTTGGGTTGCCAACACTTTACTGCAGGAATGGCGTTACTGCTGGGTTATGCGTTCATTCTGTGATACCCTATATAAAGATTTTATGTGTTCTGTTATGCCGAAATATACCCTCTCGCTCTTCGGATACAGATTGTAAAAGTCTGACAAAGGCTTCACCAATCAATTTATCATTTTGTTAAGCAGATATACTCCCACAATCTGAGCCATTCTCCCTCAATCTCAAAAATATTACGACTTACGATTTTGTAAATTTGTACAATTTCAAATTATTTATGTAACGGCAATCGTAAAAGTTGTGTTTCACTCCCAAAACGTTTCTTTGCATTGCATACATGATAAAAACTGCTATCGGTTACAAATTAAAAGATTATCGATTTAATCAAATCGCAAATTGTTGCTGCTTTGACTAAATCTTCTGCTCTTTAGGCATGTGAAGAAAATATTGTCAATGATATTAAAAAGATAAACTCTATAAACATCACAGAATAATATAAAAATATTTTTTAAACTAGCATGTAACCGCGACTTTGCTCGCGTTTTTTTTTTTGTTTCTATTTGGTGGCTAAATATAAATTGTTCAAAAAATTTGGGTTCAAATTTTGAAATTCTCTAAACACGACTAACCAACATTCAAATGCGGCAAGTTTTAAATCTTTACGTCTATTCAATCCAAAGATATTACTTTTTTTCGGGGCTCCCATTAGGCTCCGAGTCAACATTTTCTAAAATCCCATCTAAGTGCTCACCTGTAATAAAAAAAAATTGGTCAAAAATTTATATTGGGTCCACATATGGGTCCTAGGTCGAAATTTCGGAAACCCCTTGAACACCTTGAACGCCAAAAGTGTTTTTTAACCATCTTTCAAATGAGCCCTGTTTCAAGTCTCTACGTCTATTCACTCCAAAGATATGGTTTTTCCGGTTTCAAGGCCCCGCCCCGGTCAAAATTTTTAAAATTCCCGTCTTGTTGCTCACCTAAATTCTAAAAAAACACAAACATAAATACATTTTTTAACGTCTTTTTGTTCCAAATATTTGGCTTTTCCAGTTTCAAGGCCCCCATTAGGCCGCGGGTCAAAAATTGAAAATGAAACATAGCCATGTCACTCGGGAACAGTGTAGCTTGCCAACGGTGAAAGAATTTTTTAAATCGGTCCAGTAGATTCGGAGCCTATTCAACTTGATCAGCTTAATGAGACGAGTCCGTATGTCTGTTGCGGTGCGTTTCTTTATTTTATTTTAAACTTACGCTTTTTTTGGTTCTGGGCAGTTTGTTTGTCAGAATCAAGGTGAAATGCCCATTTCTAGGCATAGTCCCCTACCAAATATACCGCCCTTTTTCGAATTTTTTGTATGAAAACATTTGATATTTCTGAATGATTTCAATTAAAATTTGGTAAAATCAATGCCAATATTCACCTAAGGGAACACTATCGATATGATAAGGATCATGCTTATATAACAGAAAGCCTTCAAACAAATTTGAGCAAATACATCTTGAAATTTAATCTAAGCCCCCTGGTGAACATATAAAATATAAAAAGTGTTGTGTAACGGATATTTTTTTTGTTTTAAAAAATTTAAAAAAATCTCATAAACGCTCAGATTTTTATCTTTTTTCAAAATGCCTTCATATTACAGAACGAATTTAGTTATATAAACTGCTCATGTAAAGGTTTTCTTTTTTTTTTTTTTTTTTTTTTCTCACATTCAATAAATGAAACAATTTTGCTGTCTATTTCAATCAACCAGCTCCATTTTCTATTTTGATATTCATAAATAATTTAAGCAATATTTTTATTCGATTTGATTGATGTGTTGTGCCTATGTAGGAATCTACGATACAAATTTGACAGACACGCATTTCAATTCTCTATTCTAGCAACAATTTTTGCAAACACTCAAGTGTATAGAAATCTATATTTATAATGTATGTACATACGATATATAAAGATATATAAATGTTGTTTCATATTTAGAAACAATTTTGTTCAAATTTAAAACCATAAAATGTATGTGTATCGACAATAAGTTTTATCCTTTCGTTGATGTTGATATTAAGTCTTATGGAAAAAAAGGAAAAACTGAAATAATAACAACAAAAACAACAACAACAAGAAATAATAACAAATAAAAAGCAATTATATCGTTGTCATTTATCATTTTAATGTCTGCCATTTTCATTTTGGGTAAAATTTGTGTAACTAACAAACAAATTCATTCAGCAACAACAAAGATAAACAATTGCCAAAAATTAGTTAAATTGCAAAGACAACATCAAATATTCATACTCGTACACAAGAGCAATTCAAATTGCAAACAACAACAACAAAGAAAATATGTACTGAAACAATTGACGCATAAATTTAACGCGAAATACAATACAGTTTCTTGTTTAGCTAAAAAAAAAAGGCTAAAAAATTTACTCAAGCGAAATACAAGCAAGTAGATACTTCAATTATGGTGAAAAAATGTTTTTTATTGTTATTTGAAATTTTAACAACAAAAAAAGGCATTAACTCCTCATCCTGTGAGCATATTTTAATGAAGGCAAAAAATATTTAACTCGTATTGTACGCTGAACGCTTTACGGCTATGCTCTGCGAAACGATAACGATAAAATGTTTTCAGAAATGCCGAAATTTGATCATATTGCATTGAAAATATACTCAGAAATCGTCTGATCTTTATCGTTTTTCAATATATACTAGAAAGTATAGAATTTTAGGTCGTTGTTGTATGGAAAACGACGTAAAACGCTACATCAAGTTTATCAGCCATACACGTAAAAATTTAGCGATTTTATTTTTAAATCTCAAATTTTGGTGCTCTAGCAATCGCACACCGTAAAATATTTCCGAATTCAAATTAGCAGAGTTCGAGTCAAGGAATTGATCACCTAAAAAACAAAACAAAAAAAAAAAAAAATTGGTAAAAAAATTTTTTTTTGGGTTCTACCTTAGGATCCCAGGTCCAAATTTCGGAAATCTCTTGAACACACGTAAAATATTTTTTTGCCATATATCAAATGTGCGCTGTTTCAAGATATGGCTTTCGGGTTTTAAGGCCTCCATTAGGCCCCCTATCAAAACTTTTCGCCATTAGGCCGATCGCCAGAAATCAGTCAGTCAGGTGAAAGAAATTTATATTTAAAGATTAGCCCAATCCTTATCATTATCGGTGGTGTAAACTTGAGTGGACATCAGAAGAGATTTTATCAAATTTTAATTGAATTCATTCAGAAATAATAAGTGATTTTATAAAAACGGACTCGTCTCATCGAGCTGATCAAGATAATGTACACTTTATGGGGTCTACGGGTAGCAGGTAGAGTTTATCTGTATGCTTTTTTAATTATTATTAATTATTGATTCTGAACTTGAATTTTAAATGAAAATTTTCTACACTTCCCGAAAGAACATAAAATTTAGTTAAAGCAACAAAAATTTACGATTTTGTTAGACCGATAATCTTTTAAATTGTAACCGATAGCATTTTTTATCATGAACAATGCAAAAGAAACGGTTTGGAAATGAATGGTAAATCGAAAAATTTTTAAGAATATTGGAGCAGTGATGCCATTTTCGCTTTTTTTTTGCTCTTTCGCACTCATGCATGGTAAACTGTACAGAAATTTTAAACAGTACAACATGTGTATGTGAGAAAGAGAAAAAAAGGGAAAGTGGCATCACTGTATGGGAGCATGGCATGATCTTACAAGAAAATCACTAAAATTTAAATAGCTTAATTGGTAAGGTTTATATCAGACTTAAAACTCTGTACCCGAAGAACAATTCGGTTTCTACCTAACCCCATAATTTAGTTTCAGACAAAGTCGCTATAACAATTGGCATATAACTTTTTTGGTACAATTTTCAATACAATCATCCATCCGAAACTTTCAAATACTGTTAACAATAGCATTTAAAATCCTTAAATAATTTTTAAAGTTAAATAAAAAATATCGCTTTGGAGTGTACGTAATTGTGTGAAGATACTGGGAGGGGCGTGTTAAAAACCAAGTTCAATTTAATATATACATGATAAGGAATACCAGAATTAACGCAAGATTTGTAGTAAAGTGCTGACAACCCTAACAAAGCTCTATCGTGTTCTAACGTGTAACGGTCCATGTTTAGAAACCTTAAACTGTCAGCTGTCAAACTGCTATTTTTCGGGTTCTAAGACTGGCGTTAATTCTGGGACACCCTATACTATATACATATATATATTCTTGATCAACATCGGACGATGACTCGATCTATAGTCTTGCAGACATATGAGACAAACCCTGCAAACTATGAGTAAATTCTAAGATTATTTTTGTTTCTTCTCTCTTATTCCACTAAAACAATGACTGCATTTGGGTTTAACGTTTCGTAATAAACATTAGCCGCTCTTTCAGAGTCGTACTTCGGTTCGGTTCAAGAAGTTCAAGAACATTTGTCTTTAATAAAAAATTTCAATTTTATGGATTAATTTTATCAACTACTTTTATTTGATTAAAAACCATTTTATTTCAGAAGAATTAGTACGGTTCTGACAGTTCGGAACAACTTTGCAGCCTTAACAATTAAACAGTGACAAGAATCGATATTAAATTTTAATACTACTGGAGTCAAGCGATGAGTTTTTAGGTTATCCGGGTGGAGCTTCTTAAGCTAACGAGTTGATAACCTCTCGGAGGCGTTTATGAACATTTACAGGTTTTGAAATGCACCCTGTTTTTTAGGATACGAAAAATCCTGACGTGATGCAATCCACATTCGTGTTCAGCGTGTACAAATACATAAAGTAAGGAGAGTCAGATCCCCGAAACCAGGCAACTCTTCATCGTTTTATTTTTTTTTTATTTATTTATTTTTTTTTTTTTTTTTGACTTTTTTTTTATATATTCGAAATTAAAAACGAATCATTTTTAATGTACACAATTGTATCCGCCATTTGTTCTTAAAAACACGCGTTTCAACCATTTAATAATTTCTGTTGCTCTTTTGTACAAAGTTAAATGATTTTCTTTGTTGTTCGCATTTAATCAATTAATCGATATAATCACATAATCAGTCATTTTATATGCAAAACAAAACAAAATGTTTCAATAGTATAAATTCATAAACGAAAACATGTACAAAAATATACATTTACGATTATGGCCAACTCAAGTATGACTTTACTTCAAGTCAATCGCGGCTGATTTCTGATTTCTGCTGACACAAAACGCTGATATATCATTTTCTGAGTTCTATTATAAAAAAAATCTATATCATAAATATGTACATATTTATTCCTTTAGTTAGTTTGTCATTTATTCAGTTGTTAGCCAAATCATGATACTTTTGATTTCTAGGCACGTCGCCGTCGCCGCTGCTGTAATATTTTAGTTAATGCGTCTCACGTGTTGTAAATACGTAAAACGTATTTTTACTTTTATTTTTTTATATTTTACTTTGGCTTTATTTCAATATTAAATATAAACCCCGAAGCATAAGGAATATATAACGCGTATCAGCTTAAATACATATTTTTTACTATTTTATATGAGCTACAATATAATCAGATTATATAAGAATTTATCGAGCTTTATAAAATACATAGTTGAAAGTGATATAAATTTGATGTATTGCAACATGCTTTATTTGCGTTATTTTGTGATAATTCATTTAAATAAGGAATTAAGAAAGGAACTAATGATGATGGGAACTTCTCGATAAATATCGAAATTTTTAGATACTCTAAATATATCGATATATCGAATCATTTTTGTTCACTTAAAAAAATTTTAATTTTATTTCACTTCATTCGACTACGATTTTTTTAAAACGTAAGCAGCCGATTAAGAAGAGCAATGTTTATTTTTGTTCAGATTGGTTTCACATGCAACATAGAAGAAAATATGTCGTATATCGGTCTGTCTCTCTTATAGAACGTTAAAATAAGCCAAGCCATCTAAATTAAAATATCCAAAGAGAAACTAAGATGAGACATAAATTCATGTTAAAAACCTGTACAGAATAATATATTTTCAAAAAAACACTTGAGAACTTGAATTCGCAAAATAAATGCGTAACTTGTGATATTGGTTTTTGGTCTTAAGACCCTTCATCAGTTTAAATTTCAGATATCTAGCTCAAAATCAAACAAACTCAAAGAGAAAAAAATGAATCACATTGTGGTTAAATCAAGCACATACGTGGTCAAAAGCAAAGCAAGCTGAGTTTTTCTAAAATCAAGCACAATGTTTTCAAATCATGCGCATTTGTAATCTTTGGTATATTTTTAAAAAATTTCCCAAAGAACCATACGTCAAATGTCAAATCTGACCTTCCGCAATTTCTTATTATTTTCTAGTTTACACTTCAAAAGCGCTGGTTTTTCACGAACCTATTTTATGTATTTTGGTGTGTAGAATCCAAAAAAAAAAAATATTTATAAATATGATATTCCTCTACATTCAAACGATGTACAGCTCATCGTTATAAAACTATCCATTCCCGATCTCGAGAGCTGAGAAGTTGATGTATCTTGTTTGTATTAAAGTGCCTTCCATCCTTTCAAAGTTATCCATTCTCGATTTCTAGATAAAAAATCCTTAAACAAATGGGGTTTTAAAGGATATCTCAAAAACTGTTAATGGAAATTTTTAAGTTCCCATTTTTGAATAAGATATAGCAATGTCTGCCTGTCCGTCTGTTTGTCCGTCTCTCCTGCTGTCTGCCGTATGAGAGAGATTATCTCGGCGACTATAAGAGATAGGACTACCATATTGAAACTTAGACTCTTTTTGAGCCGTCAAGTATACAAACTGTTTTTCTCTAGTCCCATTTGAAGGAGTATCCTCCATACAAATCTACACCAAAATATTCGTTTTTTGTGAAAAAAACTCTTTCTTATTCTAGGAACTTCAAATTTAGTATAAAATTTGTATATGATAGTCCCAATGAAATATCCAAATATGGGTAGGGCCAAAACATTTTAGGGTATAGCCCCGTACAAATTTACCCCATTTCTTGGAGTTCTTGTATGAAAATGCAATACAATAGTATGGTACAAAGATAAGACTTAACTCATGGTACATCAAGATTGGATACAGGGAACCTTGCAGTCGACCATACTCGAAATCAATGTTTCTTTCTTGTTTTTGTATATATAACTTTTATTTATTATTTTTTTTTTTTTTATACTATTTATTTATTTATTTGTTTTATTTTTGAGTTTTTTTCTTTTCTTTTGGTCAACAAAACCACAAACACTAAAATAGCAAAATGGAAAACTAATTTTGCTGATAAGCAGCACTTTTAAAACTTTACTTATCACACTTGAGCATCACAAAAGTGATTCATTTCAAGTGGAATAAAAAAAAAAGAAAAACTGAACAATTTTTTTACTAAAAGAAAAATGTTTTTTTTTTTAAAGAAAAGTTTCTGACCAAACAATTCTTCCTTATAGCATGAATACCACGAAAAGTTATTATCATTTTGACTTAAAGTTTTATTTATGCTATTTTTAAGCGTTGCCATTTCACACTAAATCACTCAATGAAACTGAATCAATTCAAATGTAAAAAAGTTTAGAAATATGTTTACAAAAAAATAAAATTTAATGTCAGCTTTTTTTGTTTACTTCTTTTCTATTTTTATACTCGAAACTATTTTTATACTCAACTCAAAATCTTTGAATTAGGGTTTTTCAATTATACTAGTTGACATATTCCGCTACTGTCTCTTTCTAATTTGGTTACTTATTTTGTTGAGTTTGTATGTTGTGGTGAATTTATATAGTTTCTCCTTACAAATATTTTTTAAAAGCACAAAAGAACTACCCCTTTCTCAAAACTTCTCCTAATCTTCTCGTCTGTCGTGGTGAAATAAAAAAAATTCACCACAAACTAAATTGTCAAGTTTATGTAAGCAAAGATGTCTTATACACTAGTTGTTTGTCGGGGTTTGATCGAGAAATTCGCATCATGTGTCCTTTCCGTCCGTCTGCTATCAGAACGGGCTGTTCCTCAAGCGTCAACAACTTCATTTAAAGTTTTACATAAATTTCTGCTTTAGTATCATATTCCATTCATATTCCATATTGTTTTAATTTTTGTTTAATTAACCATTTTCTTTTATGTATTTACTTTAACTTTTTGGTAGACGAAGCTAATCATCTTCAGCTAATTATTACCGCTTCACCGCTACAAAAACAGGAACGGAACGGATTCAGTAGCATTTAAAGATGAGTCCGTATTTTTTTTTACATTTCATTGAAAGCGAATTGGGTCATTGCGTTTCATTAAAAATATATTTATTTGTGATATAACTTTTCATTTCCAATTGACTTACTTTACGAATTCCGTGCAAAAATCTGCCGCTGCAACTGTACGACGCTATGTCGTGTTAAGGGCGTTGAACAAAACACGGCGGAATTGTAGCTGAGAAGCTGAAAAGGTTTTTTTTGTTTTGTTTTCAACGTTTTGCTTCCGCCTTCAACGAAGTTTTTCGTTTCGTTTGTCCTTTTTAAATGGTTTTTACTTTGTTTTTTTTTTTGTGTATTGCTCGAAGGCAATTTCTTGGGTAAACAAAATAAAGCTGGAACTTCCGGTTGCTACTTCACTAACACTCACACACAAACGCACAGGCACGCACAGCAACAAGACACACAAAACCAAGCCGCAGTAACAAAATAGTTACTCGTTTTTTATTTTATTTTCACGAATTTCTAAATTGAATTTAATTTTTATTTTATTTTATTCGACTTTTTCACACAATTTAAATTAAACAATGATGGCGTTTTCAGATTACAAACAACGACGACGACAATAATGGCGGCGACGGAATTGACAAATGAACGCCATTGCAGTTTTACTGAACACACACACACACAGATTAATTGTGATGGATTATATTATTTATTATGTATGTACTTTATTTATTTTTTTTTTTTTTTTGTATTTCGTTGCTTTTTGTGATAACAAATTTAATAATATTTTATAATATTTTTTTAGCACTTTTTACTTTGTATTTGCTGTAGTAGCCATTTTTCCTTTTTATACTGCAAAAAAAAAAAAAAAAGGATGTATTAATCTAAATCCTCACCCACGGTTAGACAGGTATTTTAAGAATACTTATTTAAATTTCGAGACTTGTGTTTTTTTGAGCTATTTGAGTAAATAAATAAAAATAGAAAAAAATAAACCCAAAATATAAAACAAAAAAGAATAACAAGACAATTGCGCAGTGCACAAGAAAGTCAAAAGAAAATATGAATTTTTCTTGTTTATGTTAATCAGCAAAAAATGTAAAAAAAGGAAAAGGAGAAAAAAAAACAATAATAATAGAAGTTGTTTTATAAAACGAAAGCTTCAATACCTTTCATCGGATATAAAAAATAAATTTTATTTTTTCCTAATCATTTTTGTAGAAAAAAGTGTAGGAAGCTAAATATTTATTTATTATAAAGTTGAAGGTGTTTATTCGAGCATAACCCAGCAAATTTATAGAAAAAAGTGAACAAATTGAGCAATAAGTGAGTAATTGATATACAAATTAGAACCCAGCTTCGGTTAACTCTATAATCGGATATAATCGAATCAAAACTGTCTCGAGCCGATGAATCGACTAACCAGACCCTTCGCTTTAAATCATATACTTTCGAATATACGATTAAACTCTCCGTTGTTTCGTTTAATCGACCGTAGTTAATTGTTTCCTTCGATTTCCGATCTTTCGGATATTATTCGATTTTTTACGCTAGGTTTTTGAATATTTTTGGTGAAGAAAAAACAAATAAAACATACAATAGTTTTGTGAAATTAAATGGTTTTATTTGGGAAAAGTGGTGAGTTTTGAAGCACGCTTTGTTTGGGGATCAAAACCACCACGAATGCATATTAAAATACACCTCCTTGATTGAGGGAGTTGTGAAGCGCAGCTTAAAGTTGCTTTTGCTGACTGTTCTGTTTTTGGTAACTTCTTTTGACCCCTCCTTGCCTCTTTGGCTCTTTTTTTTTTAAGTTGGCCACATTTTTCATATATTCGATTCGCTTAAAAATGTTGACCAAGTTGACTGAAGTTGTTTGAATCGATTTAGTTTCGAGTATCCTATTTGATCGCTACAATATAATTATGTAGGGTTCTATTATGAATGAATCAAATGATTTAGAATTCCATTGTTTTTTTATAGTTTTTAAAGTTTTAATACAATACAAAAAATGGATTAGAGAAGTTTAACACAACGTTATGTTCGGTGTAATCGAAGCTAATATACCCGTCACACGTATTTTTAAATTGTTAATGAATTATCATCAGTGGCTTTCATAGAACATCGAAATGGGATAGGACGGGGTCAACGATCTGATACAATTCACGTTGTGTAGGGCCTACGCCAAAAAATGGGCGTGGCACATTTTTATTTGGTATTGGATAATATTAAAAGTGTTTTTACCCAATTTGGAGACAATACATTATAAAAAATAACCATTTTCATACAAAAATTCGAAAACAGAGGGTAAATTTGCATGGGGACTTAAGCTAAAAATGTGCGTGGCACCTTGCTTTTGATATTGGTTGATGTTAGATGTGTTTTAAGGGAATTCGAAGTGAATAAATTCCTAAATAATAACCATATTCATAAGTTTGTATGGGGAATGTATCTAAAAATGGGCGTGGCACATTTGGTTTGACATTGGATGACTGTAGAAGTGTTTCTACCCAATTTGGAATGAATATATGCGTAAATAATAACTATTTTCATACAAAAACCAAAAAAAACGGTAAGTTTGTATGGGGGGCTATAGCTAAAAATAGGCATGGCACTTTCGTATTCAAACTTGACATGGTCGTTGCTGAGAAAAGCTTAAGTTACAAATTTCAGCTAAATATCTCTAGTAGTCTACAAGTAAATCGTGTTGAAATAAACAGACAGACGGACGGACAGACGGAGATGGCTAAATTGATTCGTCTCGTCAAGGTGATCAATAATATATATACTTTCTGGGGTCTCCGATGCCTCCTTTAATGCGTTACAAACTTTCCGACAAACTAAATATACCTGTTTACACTATGTGTGGCGGGTTTAAAAACAGAAAAAAAAAACACAGAAAATTAACAATAAAAGTAGTAAGAATTTATTTGCCGTTTTGAAGGTAAGAACTCCTATATAAGCACGATTAACTTCATATAAAAGTGTTTTAAAGTACAAACAAGATCATTTTGTAAATATTATTAGGATCTGAACGTTATGAACGAACAATTTTTAGAAATATGTAATTAAATAATTACAAACAAAATTCTAAATCGGTGGTCGCAATTTAAAAAAAGATTTAGTTCAATTTTGGACATAATAATCACCCTAACAGTCAGGTTGCACGTGCCATAAGTATTTGTATTAGTAAGACAAGATTTGAAATAAAAAATTCTAGAAAAAAATCCACATACAATCACAAAGAGTTACCTCATAAATGTGAAAACCTGGCAAAATCAATAAATGTTGTGTTCCAGTAAACCAACAGCTTTTTAGAAACTTGGGAACACTATCTAACATGCAACCATAACCAAAATTCTGGCTCCAGAAAACCGAAAATTCTAGAGATCGAATTTCATACTAAATTTAACGTATCTACAGTAGCCAGAAAAAAATTTTCACACGGAATTTATACTATTTTATTTAGGTACAACATTTTATAACTCTATTGAAACAACGCTCTTTAAAATATTAAATATAGATTACAGTAATTACTTGGAACATGAATTTAAAATGCTGTTAGGTTTGCATTATTCTAAAACTATTTTTTATAGTAAAATCAATGTCTATTATTTTCCAATTACTTTTTGAAGCACTAGCCGCAAGGATATAAATGTAAGCGACCAAAAATGCAGCGCCAGTGCAAGTTGATGCAATAAGTCAAGTTCAAATTGCTAAAACTTTGAAACTATTGATACTTCCGTTATAATATTTTGAGGTCGTATGTATAAGACATCGATTTCCATAAAAAACTTAGTTTCAAAAAAAAAAAAAAAAAAAGTGTCGCTTACATTTTTTATGCGTTTAGTGCATGATATGCTAGCCAAACCAAAAAGATCTTTTTATTTGATTCCGAAGGGGCACATGAATTTCCAATTTTATCATTTTCTAATAGTATCTTATGTAATTAATCGTTCGATCTATATTTTCTATATCAGAGATTGTGGCTTCCTTGATAATATTTTAGATCCATACAATTTTATCCAGGATTACAGTATTTTTCTATTACTTTATTCTAGCAAAACTTCTGTGAAATATTTTTTTTTTCAAAATTAATGTTAAAGGATATAAATAAAAATGTTAAACAGTCAAAAAAAAAAAATCAAAATAAGAAAATTAGACAACTTAAAAGCTTTATGATTTGTATTCTTTATATTATTTTTTATTGTTGTTGTCACAAAAAAAAAAAGAAAAAAAAAAGTAAATTCTAAATAAAAAACAACTAACAAGAAACAAACTTAGCAAACAAGAACAACAACAAAAAAAAAGATAATAAAAAATCCTACTTCCTGCCGCCAGTCAAATATCATAGATACTACAACAACAACAACAATAAAAACAATGTCGCTTTGCCTTTTTGTTGTTATAAAACATACGAGGGTGGGCGCTAATGTTGACGCTGGCGTTGACGCTGCCACTTGCTGCTAGTCTAGTAAAAAAAAAAAAAAAAATAGTCCTTGTCGGCAACGTCGGCGGCAGCGTTTAAAAGAAACACGCATTGCGATGTAGCAGAATAAAACCGAACGGAAGAGAGTAGGCAGGCGGCAGGAAAGCAGGCCGCGGTGACAACAACAACAACAAAACAGCAAGCATTTTCCTTGTAAGATTATCACAATGTGCACGATTTTTTATTTGATTTTGGCTTACAATTTGTTTTATTTAATTTTAATTTATTTTAATTTATTTATTTTTTTTTATGCACTTTAATTTTTTTCAATATTTTTTTCTTCACAATTTTTTTTTTATGTTACTTTCAGCTACTTTTTTTTTTGCTGTAGTATTAGTAATATTATTTTTTTATTATTATTTTTTTTTTTTTTGTACAGATTTAACGAATCGCGCGCAGAATTACGTTCCACATTTACCCGACGACTGGAACTCCATGACTGACATTTGAAATCGGAAAGTTTACACTTGCAACCACCGAAATCTGGTAAGAAGAAAAATATCCTTGTTTGCTTTTTGGTTTCTTTGCTGCTCCTGCTGCTGTGAGCTTTTATTACTTTCTCTCGCTCTCTTGCAAAGTTGTCAACGTTTTTATGTGCGCGTGACGCGCAAAGTTATTATTCGAAAAGCTCTCCGAAAGAAAATACACAACACCTCGCCTAACTCGCCACCTAACGCGGTGGGTGGATTCAGTTCATTGAGCACATTTTCCAATGTTCCAGTTGTGTGCCCGCTGACTCGACTCGACTCATTGACTTTTCTTACACTCTTTGTACGTCTCCAAAGGTGTGTGTCTGTGTACAACCTGTGTGGAGAGCAGCGACAGGAGCAGGCTTATCCATTTTCTCTCACTGGTTGCATTATTTTTACTGATAACAGATTTTAGAAAATTGAGCACGAGACAAATGTCCTTTGCGCAAGCACTACGCGTATAAGAGTTACTTCAGCTTATATAAGAGTGTATATGTTTTTGTTGTTATTATGCATGCTTTTCTTATCAGTTCGTTCTATTGGAACAATTTTTTTTTTTTCGAATTGACAAAAACGTCTTAACACAGAATGCCGGCTTTTTGATAGAGTTGCTAACCGTTTGATTTCATATTGTGCAAAACTATTGTTAAAAAGTGTTAGAAAACTAGAGATGCGCATCGATTAAGAGTTTATTATTAATTTAACTAAACATATTTTTGGTGGGAGTACTATACATAGTACAACTGCATCATGTATATGACCCTGAAATAATAAAAAACAAGAAAGAACGCTGAAGTCGAGTAGGCTCGACTGCAAGATACCCTATACCCAATCTATATGTACCTTAAGTTAGGTTCTATTTTACTACCATACCTCATTGAATTGGATTTTTATAGAAAAACTTAAAAAATCGGGTATATCTTTGAATGGGGTTTACCTAAAATTTTGTTGGGCCTACCCATATTGGTCAATTTCATTGGGACTACCATAGACATAATTTGTACTAAATTTGAACTTCATAGAACAAAAAAACATACTTTTTATGTAAAATTTTCTATTTGAATTTTCTAGAATAAAAAAACAATGACGTTTTTATGTAAAAACATAAAATTTTGGGATAAATTTGTATGGGGCTGTACCTAAAATTTTGTTGGTCCTACCCATATTGTGATATTTGATTGGGACTATCATAGACATAATTTATACTAAATTTGAACTTCCTAGAATAAAAAACAATGACATTTTTATGCAAAATCCCCAAAATTTTGGGGTAGATTTGTATGGGGGTACTCCTTAAAAAGGGTCTAGAGAAAAACCGTTTGTAAGTGCATACTTGACGGCCTAGGAGAGCTTCAGTTTCAATTTTGAAAGCTCTACCTCTTATAGTCTCCGAGATAATCGTTTTCATACGGCAGACAGCATGACAGACGGACAGACGGACATACAGACATAGCTAGTTCGACTCCCTTCCAATGATGATCAAGAATATATATACTTTATAGGGTCTATCTTGCCTCCTTCTGTCTGTTACATACATTCGCACAAACTTAATATACCCTTTTACCCTTTGGGTACACGGTATAAAAATTATTAAAATAAGAACAAAACAAGATATCAGCTATGCTCCCATAATCGTAAACATTTTATGATATACTTTTTAATTCTCAAATTTTGGTGCTCTTTCAATTGCAAAATATTTCACTTCAAATAAATATCATCTAATATCATCCTTTGTACATACAACCGATGTAATACGGATCGGGTCACTATAGCAAAAACGTACCCTTCATTAACGATATTTTCAATAAATTTATTGTTAAGTCTGTTTTTTTAGCATAAAATTTGATACTAACATTGTATATAAACTTGAGTTGCATTAGCCTATTTATCCCCACCCATACCATTTTGAAGTTCTATCTAAACCACTGATGATCACATATATACGATTTAAAGATTCGTGTGAAGGGGATTTAAGCTTCGATTCTACCGAAGTTAATGGGTTTCCTTGTTTTTTATTGGATTTTCATAAAAAAAACTCTGAAAATGGGGTAAATTTTTATGGGGACTATACCTCAAACATTCGTGGTCCCAACCTAACTGGGATATTTTATTGGGACTATCATTAGCAACTAAGAGTTCCTAAAACTTATAAAAAAAAATTTTTATGAAAAATCCTAAAATTTTTGCGCAGATTTGTATGGGGTGCCATTTAAAATCAAATTCATACAGCAGAGTGCATGAAAGACGGAGAGACAAACATAGCTTGATCGAGTCTCCTTTCTATGTTTACTCTATAGGGTAAGTATATTAATGATTCTTCCGCTTAGTGTATAAATTTATACATAAATTGGGTATTAAGGAGCGGTAAAAATTTAATTGATTGTAGAATTGGGCGCTAGGAAAACCTGTCTGTCTATTTCTATGCATTTTTTGAAAATATGAATATTTTAAGCTGAAATTTGGAACTTATGGTTTTCTCGGCAACGACTATTTTGTATGTTTTTTACGTATAGCTTCCATACATATTACATTTTTTTTTTTTTTTACATTTTTGTATGAAAATTGATATTATATATGAATGTACTCGTATTCGCTTCAAATTGGGTAAAAACTCATTTCTAAGGTCATCTAATGTCAAAATCAAGGTGCCACGCCCATTTCCGGGTATAACATCCATACAAACTTACCATCGTTTTTGCGTTTGTTGAATGTATTCACTACACATTCTACCCATATCTAGGTATAGTCCCTATAAAAACATACCGCCCATTTTTGTTTTTTTGTAAAAAAATTGATTTTATTTATGAATAAATTCACTCCAATTCGGGTAAAATCACTTCTACTGTCATTATATGAATATACTACCAATATGACAAGTATCGGGTGACTATGACATACAGACCCCATACAAACTTACCTTCTAACTTTTTTTTTTTTTTTTCAAGAAAATTATTGTTATATCTTCATTTAAACCTACAAATTTTACATTTATGCTTTTAATTTGAGCCCCAACTTAAGTTTTCCTCAACCCAACCCCTTTGAGGGAATATAATCTACGGCACTGATGATCATACTTTTACTAATTAAAGTTTTGTGTGGCGGATATTTGAGCTTCAGGTTCTACCGAAGTTAACGTTTTTCCTTGTATTTTAACTTTTTTTTAACTATTTTTTAATGTCTCGAAAATGCTAATTGTTTTTGGACATTTTGTGGAACCTATCCCTTTAAAAGTATTGCCGCTAGGTCCGTAGGTTGTTTCTTGTTTTAAGATTTTTAGACAATATTTAATTGAGCTTTGACTTTTAAAAAATATTACTAGTAAGTTTCTTCACCAAAAAATTTAAATTGTTTCGATGGTTCAGTTAAAACTACAATTGAATTTTAATGCCAATTTTATTATCTTTTCATTAAATTTATTCCTTAAACTTCTTTAAAATTTCACAATTTAAATATATGTATTTTACTTTTTACGTATACCCGACACACACAGTGTGAACGGGTATTATCATTTTGTCAGAAAGTTTGGAACGCATTGCAGCGGTCATTGTAGACGCTATATATTGCCGAGACGAATCGATTTAACCATGTCCGTCTGTTTGACTGTTGACCGCTAAATGAATTATTTGTTCAGTTTTGTCAGATATCCAGAAATGAAAAAAAAATGTTTATTTATAAATATTTTTGCCTTCAATCTTTTTTATATCCATCTATCATATAGAGTCGATTCCGACACTCGACATAAAATTGATACGAGTAACTCAAGTCTACTGCTAGGCAATTGATCAACTCGACTGGTATTTAAACTTTGGTTACACCGAAGTTAATGTGTTTTTTTTTTGTTTTTTTTTTGTTTTATTGTCATTATTTATTATTATTTTTTTTTTTTTTGTTTTTCGTTATAAAATAAAATATATTAAAATACCACAACGACATACGCAAAATTTACAAATAATCACGTTTCACTTTCATTTTCAACATATTTCTGGCCTTTCCTGAATTCCATATGAACATTTGCCATATTTTTTTTAAACCATTTTTTTAATACCTCATCCAATGATTGCCAACGGCGGCTGTATTTAAAGAATTCCACGACAAATACCGTCCATTCATTGAGTTATGTAATATATATGAATGAGTGAATAGCGAAAGAAATTAAAGCACGCATTCAACACCATACATCGTACATCGTAGGTATTTCATGCAAAGCGGATTTACAGGTTAGCCCCACCCTAGTACAGACAGACAGACAGACAGATAGAAGGCTTATGGCACCTGAGTTGTCAAAATAAATTACGTAAGTCAAGAGTTACAAAAGCAAATAAAGCCATTCGAGAAGTCAAAAGCTGAAGTGGCTGCCAGTTGAAGCTGTCACTAATTAGACACATCTCGAGCTAAAGTGAAATAGATTTTTAGTTAATAGAAAAGAAAGACGTAGCTTTTACTTTTATTTAGCTTGAAACTTAAGTTAAATATTTATACAAATAGTTTTTCATTTAGGAATGGATATTTTTTATAAGAAAAAAGATAAACTCTCAACTTCAGATATAAGGTTTCGCATTTGTGCAATTTATGCGTACGTAGCTTTGATCCTTAACTGATGACCTTTGACTTTGGTCGTTATGCCACCAAATTGGTAGGATTTCGTGTTCGCGTTTGTTGTTGACGTGACTTCATTTTCAATGTTACATGAATTTTGACTTTTATTACGCTTTCACTTTGACTACAACAACAACAAAAAGAAAATGAGCCATATCTGAAAGTTTGCATGTTTTGCATTGTTTTTATTTTTTTTTTTTATTTTTCTATTTTGTTGTTTTTGTTGTTTCTTATCCTTTTAACCTGTAACATGCAATAGACTCGCACTTGAAATAGAAATGAAAATAAAAAAAAAAATGAAAAGAAGTACACTTTCCGTTAACTTAGGTTTGCACACATTTTAGTTTGGCATGCTTTTGCTTTTCAAGGCAATTTTCACTTAGCTGTTTTTATTGACATTGGCCATAAACGTATTAACCTTGGCATTGTTTGGCATAAGCCAATAAAATGCATATACGAAGGTGGTGGGCTAAAAAAACTTGTCAATTTAAATCAAGTGGAATAGATCTTATTTGATTTGGTCTCCTAACTTAACTTATTTGCTATGATATTTTCTTTGGAGATAGCCGATAACATTTTTATTATTCATAACGAGATTTGAGACTTTTGGCATATACCATGTACGAAACGTATCAGAATTTGTTTAATAGAACGGAATATATTTAATTTAGGCTTTTAAATGTCTTTCGATTGCTTTTTTTAAGTATATTTCGCACATTTTGTCTTTCGGGGCCATGTAATTGACTAGCAACTGTGTAAAATTGCAAATATGCAAGAAAAAAGTTGCATTTGATGACAGATGGCGCCAGCAGTTACATTTAAGATATTCAGAATGGTCTTGCATAAAATTAAAAATTTACTTTGCACTCGAAGGCAAAGTGAGCGCATATTGTGAATGTAAATTTGTGCAACTCTATCCAAGTACAATCTATAAAATAAAAGAAATAATTTATTGAGGCTATGTGAACTTTATTGATTCTACAGTTTTTCTCACTTTCAAAGAAAACCTGTTTGTTTACTTTTTTCTCGTAGAAGTCAGCTGACCGACAGCTGCGTTGCCAACTAAGTTACATGAAAATTGCTCAAAATCCGGACAACCACTTATTATACTACCGAATTTATTATGTAGCCCTAGCATTACACCAATGCATTGAAAATTTTTAACCAGGGGCATGGGAAGTTAATTAACATTTTTGTATGGAAATTGTACTCGGTTGTGGAGCATTTTTTTGCATTTTACTCAGTTTGTAGCGTTGCAAGAAAGTGTCGCGACAAGATTTTAACGCTTTAAAATGCTTGGTTTCGATTTGGTAGATAAAGAACGTCCAGGTAAGCGAAAAGATGGATAAAAGTAAAACCTAGCAATGTAAACTTTTTTTCGAAAACAAGCTGATCATTTCGAAAAAAAATGGCAAAGACTTATGCATACACCCAAAATTTTTAATATTTCAAATATTTCTACTAATATTTACACTAATTTTTTTTGAAGTTTTCCTGTGTCACTTTGGTCACAAAATTGAGTTGCACAATAAAATTTGGCACAACTTTAATTTTCACAAAGTATGCTCACAATAATATTTGTGCAATGGTGCATTTTTGCATTATTGCAAGAGCTTGAGAACAATTTGAATTGTGCTTCATGAAGTAAGAATTCAATTCAATCAAAAAGAAACGGACATTTATTAGTATGTTTTTTGCAGCCCCAACATACTTTGGCGGTTAGGAAAAGTTCAAAAACGCACTCGAAACGCCCGTAAATCGTAGTAGTATCCGCTAATTCAAAATAAATAAATAAAAACAAGAAAGAACTTTATCTTCAGTAAAACCAAAACTTCACCAGTAAGTTCCAAATATCAACATAATATCTTTTAAACTGAAAGTCGGACGGGCAGATAGAATATAACAAAAATCAGTCAAAATTCTGGCTGCTGATCTAAAATTCAAATGTCGTGAAAAAAGGTTAGTACCACACCAATATGTCATCAATATAATATCGATACATATAAAATAATATCGATACTTCCATTTAAATTGCAGAAAAGACTACAAACATACTAAAAAATGTCAGAAATAATTAAATTTCAATACTATACAACACATTACGGAATTCACATTTGTCAAAGACAACTTAAAAAGTTTTTGCATTAAAAGAAAAGAATTTGTTTAAATGTCGCCGTTCGGCCAGTCAGCCAAGCCAGGCGAGCAAAGAATTCCCTTAGATTTCATATCTGCTATTAACTTTCTTTCGGCTGTCAGTTCTTTCTTTATTTCTTGGTATTTGCCCATTAATATCTCATTATTACATGTCAATTCGGAAGTTTGCAACTCAATTAAATTTGACCTTCAGAGAGAGTGAGAGAGGGGGGCACACTTCGCGTAGCATTATTGGCACGCAAAACTTTTCATTTTATTTCGTGTGTTTCAAATTTGTTGTTTTTCTTTTTTTTAATTTTTTTCATGTTTTTGTTTTACTTTGTTCGTTTGTTCTTTTTCAATGTTTTCACGCTCGCGGCCAAGGTATTTCATAGACCTAGGAAAAAAGGCAAAAAGAAAATTGTCATTATAAACCAAGCCACACACACACAAACACTCCCACCATTCCTAAACATCTGTGTAGCTGCTTACCTCATATATCTCGCTTAGCAACTGCAAAGCGTTTCCTTCCGTTCGGGGTTTGGTTGCTTCAAACCTGTTTCGATTTGATTTCCTTTGTTTTTCTTTAATTTTCTTTTCCATGTTTTTCTTTTTTTCTTTTTTGTCGTAAATGTCTTTATCATGCAACTTTGTTCAATTCGCCCTGACATTCCACTTCAGTTATCGGCATTAAAACTTTTCTCTGCATTTGTTCATTTTATTTGATTTCTGTTTTTGCAAAGTTTTTGGCAGCCGCCTTAAACGGAATTTTACTTTGTTCAAAAAAAAAAAAAAGAGAGAGTCTAGGCGGAAAATTGCTTTGGTAGGTGGAAGTGTGGCATTAAAAAATGTGGTCTGGCATAAATATGCCACTTGCAACTTACTTGCTAACGATGCTTTATAGGCATCGCCTTTTAGTATTACTAATTAGGTTTAATGCATTAAAGCAGCTAGAAATATTCAATTTCATATACGAGGGTGGATTAGATTGAAAATAATAAAAAAAATAACGAAAGAGTTCAGGGTCAACGAATCCATAGGAAGCAAATTGTTACTGTAAGTAAAATAAAGTCTTTTATATCCGATTTGTCAACTTTCAATAATAAAATTGTCAATCTTCTTAGTTGTTGTTTTACCAAAAGCCCTTTAGCAAAACATTCACATGAGTTTTTTGAACTTAATTAAGCACAATTCTAACTGTTCACAAGCTTTTGCAATAATGCAAAAATGCACCTTTGCACAAATATTATTGTGAGCATATTTTGTGAAACGATCAATGTTGGTTGCGTGTGCCGATAACATCGACATAATCGGCAAAAATTCACGCACAGTCAGAAAAGCTTTCAAAGAGATTGAAGAGAATTTCCGCTTAATGAGACTAGCGGTGAACGAGAGTAAGACGAAGTACTTGGTATCTGCTCGTAGATCAGCAACACGCCCTAGAGAATCTGTGAGTATGGAGAATTTCACTTTCAAGGTTGTAGAAAAATTCGTCTACTTGGGATCAGAGACAAACTAGAACACCGACACCAGTCTTGAAATCAGACGAAGAATGACTCTGGCTAACCGATGCTACTTTGGTCTCGGTAAGCAAATGCGAAATATAGTCTTATCCAGAACAACGAAAATCAAACTGTACAAGGCGTTGATTCTCCCAGTCCTGATGTATGGCTCAGAAGCATGGGTCATGACAGAGACGGACAAATCAGCCTTGGGAACGTTTGAGAGAAAAATTCTTCGTAAAATCTTTGGACCTGTCGGAATGGACAACGAGAACCGTATTCGCATGAATGACGAATTATACCAGCTATATAACGACATCGATATAGTCAGGCGCATATAGTATAAACAATTGCACTGGGCTGGTTACGTGCTTCGAATGGATAAACTGGCTCCGGCGAGACAAGTGCACGGGAAAATGAGAACGAATTGACAGCGAGGATGACCGCCGCTGCGTTGGAAGAATCAAATCTTGGAATACGTCCGCAAGATTGGGATCCGGAATTGGTATAGAGTAGCATTGGACCATCCTAGCTAGGTAAAGCCTGTTGTTCGGCATATACTGGCCGTTTTTTCTTCAGTGCTCAGCTCAAACGCGTCATTTGAGTTTGGTATCGCTCCCCGCTATTGTTTTTAAAAGCTAATAATAAATCTCTTCACGCTGATCCTACGAAATACAAAGCATGAGCTTCAATCCATGTGCTTGGATCAACTTTATCTTTGCACCTCCTTTTCCGGTGTCAAGCAGCTGTTCACAGGTCAAAAATCTCAACGTCTCTAGGCTTCATTTTTGATATTTATTTAACATTCAAAGCAAACTACAGACCAGATAATATATTTTCCTTTCATTTTCCACTTAAGTAAGCTACAAAATGAAAAAATATTAATGCAAAAGTCAAGTGTAAAATGTAAGAAAAAATGCAAGAAAGTGAGTGGTTTTGAACAAAATGAATTCAATTGAAAATATGCTTCAAATAAATTTTTTTACTTTACCAAAAAAAAAAAAAAAAAGCCAAGACAGAGTTGCATGAATGAATGCATGCTTGATTTACTGATTGATTGATTGATTGAGGACTGTGTTGCACTTTACAAGGTAGTTAAGTAGCTTAGCAACAAAGTAAAAAATTCAACGCTGAATGGATGAGTTCCCTAAAGCGTTGCAAATTTATGAGTAAAATAAAAAATGAAAAGAAATTTAAAAAAAAAAGAAAAACAACAAAAAATTTTAGAAAGAAAAAAATTGTTAAAAATGCTTAAAAGGCGGCTTTTTGTTGATTGTTCCAGTGTACAAAGTGATGTATGAGTAACATTCTATGAATATGAATACGAGAATGTGCATGTGTGTAAGTGTGTGTGTGTGTATGTGAGCGTGTGAATGAGTTTCATTGTTTAACATTGTTGCATGCGGTTAAATAAACAGCGTAAAAGGAAGAGAAACAGCTTCCATTTTGCATAAAAGTATGCATTTTATGAACATTGGCAACGTATGCCAACAGAGGCGTCTAAGAAAAAAAAGAATATGACTGGGAGCTAACAAAAAAAAAAAAAATATTTCTTTAATCAAACTACATAATCATTCGACTCATATGAAAGTATAATTACGGCTAGTAAAACCAATCTGTCTACTGAATGCAAATAACGTTGTTAGCTAGTCTAGAAACTCTAAATTTAGTATGAATTATGGCTCTAGGAATCCCAGAAACGAACCTGACAAATTGTAGTCAGACGAAACAAAAGTGGTGCAGTTTGATACAGGTTCAGATAAACAGTTTGTAAGACGCCCTCCTAAACAGGAATTCAATTCTAAATTTACTTGTAAGACCGTTAAGCATCTCGTTAAGGACCTCTGGTGAAGATTGTGGGTAATATGGGTGCCAACTACTATGTTAGCTACATATTGGAAGTTGTGTTATGTTACCTTACTCTGAAGAGAAAATGCCGTTACGGTAGGTTTTTGCAGCAAGAGAATGATCCGAAACATACATCTAAAGAAGCAAAACAGTGGTTCCGATGCCACAAAATCAATGTTTTGGAGTGGTCTGCACAATCAAACGGATAGATGTGAAAAAAGGTGTACAAGCTGCTAAGCCAAAAAAATAGAATAGGATAGAGAATATTCCACTCTCCAGATGCCGCACGCTGATAGCTTCCATGACGTTCAGGTACATCGAAGTCATCAAAAACAAGAAAAAAACGATAACTTCGGTAGAACCGAAGCTTAAATACCCGTCACACGAATCTTTAAAGAGTTTGTGTAATCATCAGTGATCACCCAAGTTTACACACAATATTAATTTAAAATTTTGAGCTAAAAATTCAGATATGAATAACAACATATTTCTCGAAAATATCTGGAAATGGGCGGTAAGTTTGTATGGAAGAAACACCAAAAAATGGGCGTGGCACCATGATATTGGAAGAGTGTTTACCCAATATCGAGTAAATACATGAATAAATAATAACCATTTTCATAAAAAAAATGGGCGGAAAGTTTGTTTGGGGACTATACCAAAAAATAGGCGTGGCACATCTGATTTGACATTGGATGACATTAGAATAAGCATAAACAATCGAAAAAATCGGAAAAAACGGAAAGTTTATATGGGGGCTATGCCTAAAAGAGGGCGTGGCATCTTGGTTTTAACACTGGATGACAAAATAAATGTTTTTACCCAATTGGGAGCGAATAGTTTCATAAATAATTAGTATTTTTATACAAAAAATCGAAAAAAACGGTAAGTTTGTATGGGGGCTATACCTAAAAATAGGCGTGGCATTCTCATTCTTGAACTTAACATAGTCGTTGCTGAGAAAAGCTTAAGTTCCAAATTTCAGCTTAATATCTTTATACCTTCAACGAAAAAGATTCTTAGAAATATACAGACGGACAGACAGACGGACAGACAGACGGACATGGCCAGATCGATTCGTCTCATCGAGCTGATCAAGAATATATATCTCCTTCAATGCGTTACAAACTTTCAGACAAATTGAATATACCCTTCACACTATGTGTGGCGGGTATTAAAATTGTTTTAAGAATTTTATAGAGTGAATTGAGTTTTAACTTGCGTTGTTCTTATTATTTCGAACACTACTGTATATCATTAAAAAGTTCACGCCAAAAAGTATGCAGCACTTTTTTATTTTCAAATGCACTGCAATTTTGGTGATATGTGTTATAAAATTTGCAAATATCTTTAATTGTCGAGAGTTTTCGTTCTGTGGTTGAAGTTTTTTTTTTTTTTAATCGAAAGATTTGACCATAATCTAATTTTTTTTTGTAGTTAGGCAGGCGTAGCTACCATTTTATGGAGCCATTTTCATTCGCAAATATCTTTTGAACCATTTCTGTTAATAGTCTGCGCATCATTTTAACTTAAAGATACGTTGCTACTTCCTTTAATAATATTGCATTCTTTAGGGCACAAAAATGTATATAATTTTAATATATTTTGATGAATTAGTTCAGAACATTCATCAAAAGTCCCAATGCAACGCCACTGTTTTCGTTTGTTTCAGTGAATAACTAGAAATTTGCTAAAAACTAAAGAAAGTTGGGTCCAATAGAGCGTTGCGTTGCAGGTTGGCAATGCTACTATCTGGCCGTGAATCGTATACAGCAAAGTAAAAAGCAAACTTTTCGGACTTTTGTTTACGCAAAATGTTGAACAGAACAGATGCGTGCCGCGCAGCTCCGTGCAGCCTTGCAACGCTACGATATACGCCATTTACGATGCAACACAGAAAAGATGTGTGTGTTTGCTTTTGTTTGTTGTTTGCCTCACATACAAAACTGCTTCTATGCACAAAAAGCATTCGTGAAATACAAAACCGACACGCAGCAGTACAATTAAAAAAAAAAAAAGCCTAAAAAACTGTATTCAAGGACAAAGCACATACATAAAAAAAAAGTAATACTGAAAATGTATTTTCTGTTATTCATTTAAAAAGGAACATTTTTTCACTGTAAGCACTTTTAATTCATTTTCCAATTAGAATGCGCCTTGGTACTTATGGTTTCGTATTTCTTTTTTTTTTATTTAAAGCACTCACGTAAATATCCTTGTATCATTTTTATATGTTTTTATTTTTTTTCTTTTCAACGCTGGTAACACCTACATTCCATAAATTAATTGCATACCCCAAAAAAAATAACTAATGTGCAACGAGCTTCTGCTTCTGGAATCAACAAGTGTAAATATGTCTTAAGGCGTTTTTTTTATGACAGCCAAGGTCAGCAGCAATGCACGCGCCAAATATATACGAAATGTGTATCTTCTTCTAATTCACATATTATTTTATTAATTTATTAAATGAACACCTTAAAGGCAAAATGCTGTATAAAACAGACAAACAAACCCTGCAGCTATACGAAAATTAAGTAGAATTTATTTCGCTTACATCAGCAAAAAAGTAAAAAGCGCAAAAAGGCAAATCCTTCACACAGGATTTAAGGCATATACTCCCTTTTACTAAGCACAGCAGACAAGGCAAAATTTAGAAAAGAATGACAAACAGAAAGCAAAAAAAAGGCTAAAATATAACGAAAGTAAGAACCTTCTTAGAAGTTAGCTACCTGCGCTTAAGTGGGCTGAAACGGAAACGCCGGAAACATTGCCAAAAAAAAAAAACAAAATAATATAAACACAAAGAAAAAATGTCCGAGTCAAATTGGTTTATTGAGATTCCACTTTGACTGCTTAAATGTGTGTTTGGGGAAAAAAAATATATAAAAATAAAAATAAGCATATAATTTACATAAAAATAGTTTCGCCCAATCCACTTCTAAATCTTATCTACGAAAAGCTCTTCTATACATAATGCTGCGACCACAAAATTCATACATATTAACATGTGCCCTTTTTTTTTTTTTTTATTTTCTCATCAAGAATTGATGCTGCTCATCGAACTAATCCAGTGCAATCAAATTCAATAAAATTGCAAGTCAGTCAGTCAATTCAATTCGATTCGTAATAGAACATCATTTCGCAGACGCATCGACCCGGCGACTGAATGAAACGTCATGACTAACCTTTTACGAGGAAAGTCCTTCAAGCCGTGAAACATGTGAAAGCAACAGCTGTGTGTGACACTTTCGAAGTAATGTTGCGCGCTCTCTCTCTCTCAGCGTAGGGATATTTTTCATTCTCTCTCGCGTATGTTTCCAGTTTCGAATTGAAGGGCTCGATTCTCTGCTCTTCTTTCTCTTTTCTTTTATTTATATTTAAAAATGCAAAAAAAAAAAAACTGGGTGAAAGCTCATAATTTTTGATAGGCGCAAAGCTTTATATGTGACGAAATTCAAAATATTTTAAAAAATTGATGATATTTATATAAAATATTTGTAAAATATATTAAATAATTTTAGTAGTAACAAAAAAAAAAATATATAATATTGTAATAATAATAATAATAATAATAATAATAATAATAATAATAATAATAGTCTTAATAATTGTTCTTATTTATACTTTCAAATAAAACCTCTCAAATTGATTGCTTTTGTTGTTGTTTATTTTTAGAATTTTTTAGTATTTCAGCAGTGTTGGAAAAAGCTTTTTAAGCACAACTTACATTTACAAATTGGTTTGTGTCTAGAAAACGAAACAAGATTTTTAAGGATTTCTTCAGTGCTAACTTAGATCCACTAATACCGAATACCATTTCATATTACTGGGTACAACAAAAGCTCTCGCGTACGGCTCTGCATCAGCCTGGGACAGTCGCTGACCAGCACTGGGTTGCATCGAACAGGGCTGGAAAGTAGATTTTAGTATCATCCTTTTCAAGATGGTTTTAAAAATAAAATATAGAAAAATATTGTTTCGTCTCATACCGAATGTTTATCGTTTAGTGTGCGGTTCGAAAGCTTATCTCGAAAACAGTGGAGTAATTCTGAGCACGAATCTTGAATTAGCGTTTCAAAATCCTTTGGATGCACTATGCCTAGTCTCTTGTTCCGATCTTTTGTCAAATTTGTCGGCCTGCTAAATAAGTTTAACCCATCCAAAAAAACTAATTGTGGCGATTTGCAAAGCCTTGCAAGAATGATTACACCGATCGACACGAGTAACTTGTAAAACAATGATAAACGTTGATTTTCGGGGAACCAAAGTCCATTTTTAACCTAAAGACAGAATAATATACATTTCCTTGAAAAAAAAATTATAAATTAAAAGAACACGGTAAGTTTGTATGGGGGCTGTGCCTTAAAATGGGCGTGGAACTTTAATTTCAACACTTTAATTGAAAAAAAAAGCTTAAGTTCCGAATTTCAGATCAGATCAGAAAGAAGGATATGGCTAGATCGACTCGTCTCGTCGTGCTTTATAGGGTTTACGATGTCTTCTTTTAATGCGTTACAAAATGATAATACTCATATGTGACGGGTATAAAAAGATCTTGGGAAAGCGTTAATATCGGTGGAACCTATTCAATGTTCTTAAAAATTTAGAAATACGCGATCCGATCTCAACCAATTTTTAACTGAAAATTTGGCTTGATGTAAGAAGTATCTGTACCATATTTGAAGCCATTAGTTCTATAAAGAACATTTTTTCGTACAATAACTGGAAATATCTAAAAGTGTATATAGAACTTAGAAGAGTTTTAAATTAAAATTTAAAACTATGCGAATAAATTGCGCAGCAACAAAGAAACAAACAGAGAGACGAACACAACTAGATCGACTCATCTTGTCGAGATGATCAAGAATATATATATACTTTATATGGCCTACGATGTCTTCGACAAACTGAATATACTTGTTTCGCAATATCCTTTGTCAGTTTCTCGAAAACTGTGGAATTATTCTGAGCGCACTATGTGTCGGATTCCGATCTTTCATCAAATTTTTGTCGACCTTTTAAAGTGTTCTAATGCTAAATACGTTTAAACCAGGCAGACAACTTAATTGAAATTATAAGAGCTGTTGAAGTTTATTTTTTTTTTTAATAATTTATAAAATTTCATCTAATTTTTTTGATAAAATCATCCCTAGAAGCATTTGAACATTTTAGACAAATAAATATTTCGACGATATTCAAAGAAATACTGCAGAAAACATGAGCAGTCGGAATGCTGGAATTTTGTATAATTTACGTAGATGGAATATGACATTGCGTTTTATGAGCGTTTTCTGCTGTTAAAGTGCGACATGCGAAAAACCGCTTGAAAAACGCGTAAGAAATTCTCATACATTGAAAAGCTTTGGCTAAGCAGAATTTTTATGAAAAAAAATGTTAAATGAAATTTGTTAATTTCGCAAAAATCGCTTGAAAATCGCATGAGAAATACAATATTTATACCAGAGCGATTTTCAAGCGATTTTCAAGCGATTTTCATGAAATTTACAAATTTCATTTGTCATTTTTTTTTCATACAAATTTTGCTTAGCTAAAGCTTTTACATGTATGAGAATTTCTGACGCGTTTTTCACGCGATTTTTCGTATGTCGCACTTGGACGGCATAAAACGCTCATAAACCGTTTAATAAAAAATAACACAAAATGCCATTTTATAACTTGATTCTTGAACAATTAAATTCTAAGGGCCCAACGGCTGATTTTGTAAGCCTTAGGATGTCCTGGGTCGATGTATTTCTGATATGTTCAGACGTTATAAAATAATGATCAAGCTGCATGAACTCAAGTCAAGTCAAGGCCGGACACTGACATAAAATAAATGAGCTGGTTCCATCATTCTCCAGACAAAGTATACACACAAGTATATACACTTCGATTTTACCTTTAAGATAACAAGTAAGTAGCCTGAATTCAGAGCGACTGGTATGAATATTTTTTTTTTTTTTTTACAAAATTGGCAGTATTAGTGCTTTAGTCTCCCGAGGACCAGGATAGTGTTTTCGATGGATTGACCCAGTTGAGTCCACAGAAAGAAAAGTTATTATTTTTTATTTTTGTTACAATAATTTATTTTTATTTTTATTTATTTTTGATTTTGCATTTCAATTTTATACATGATTTCGACATATTTTCTTGATTTATGGGTTAGCATATGTAATATCCATATAAATAATTTTAGGCTAAGAATTAGTCGATCATAATATCTCTGTTTGCCAATAAGTAGCTTTAGCTAACTAAAATGGAGTTAAATTAAATGAACTTGAGCTATTTTATTTAAAAAATTATTTTATTTTTTTTATTTTTTTTTTTGTTTTTTAATGCTTTACGTATTTGATTTTGTATTTTTATTTTTATTGTTGTTGCATTTTCTTAAGTGTTTTGATTTAATTTTTAAATTTATTTTTTATATTTTAACAATTATTAAAAATATTTGCAAACAAACAAACTAAATATTAAAAGCTCTAAGTTTTTTTATGTTTAATAATAATTAATTTATGCAATATATTAGTTAATTAATGCTTAGATTTAATTTTATATTTAGTAGAAAAACTTAGAGATACTTCTTTAAATTTTTTTTTTTATTTAGTAAAGAGTACAAAAAACATTTATTTCTTGGATATAGTTGAAGAACTGCTTCGTTTTATCTACTTAGATTTACTTAGTTTTCTTCTGTTCGAACTTAAATTTAAGAATATTTACAACTTTTACACGTATGAATCTCGCATTTAAAAAAATACAAAATTTTATTATAATTTTTTTTAGTAACATATACAAAAGATAACTTAACATTTTATGTTAGTTTTTTTTTTTTAAATTTTATTTTTAAAATTAAATTTTTTTATAGAATATTTTTCTTATATTTTAAATACAAAAGTAACAAAGCTGTCAATTTAAAAAATAAAGAATAAAATTATTAGAAGTATTTTTTACTATTTTAAATTGCAACTTTAACAAGTGCGCTAAAAAGTGCAATTTGTATTTTTGATTTAAGATTTTTTTCAGTGTATTTTTTTTGTGTGCAAATAAAATATTCTTAATAACTGCTTTTCATAAGCGTAGAAAGTAGTGCAAGAAATTTCATTTGTGCTTTTTTAAAAGATATAAAAAAAGAAAATTAAAATCGACAGCTTTGTACTTTTGTAAATTTGGCATTTTCAAAACTGTTTAATCTCTTGGAAATTATTTGATCTTCTTCTTTTGAATTAAAAGTTATACAAGTTTTCCCTAAACAAAAGTCGTTTGCTTGATTTAAAAATATACAAAAGTTAAGCGCGTACTAATATAAATACAGATACAAATACAGTTACAGATACAGATACAAATAACAATAGATACATTTGCAAAATGTTTTTGATGCGTAAGATTAAATGATTTTATTATAATTATTATTTGTAGACGATTTTGATTAGATGTATGATGTATGATGTACTTGAATATTGTTATGTATGCTTCTATAACTTTGGAAAAAAGCTGCAGTTTTCTTATACAATATTTTTATTTTTTTTTGTTTTTAATATTTACTCAGCACCCGCAGAACTTTCAGGCGTAATATTTGAATCGAGACTAGCACAGTCAGATTCTTGGTCTTGATTTTCTGAATAGTTGGCAGCCTCTTGTAGACGCATAAGCATATTGAGCTACAAAAAAATTTGTAGAAAAAAATTAGTATACAAATAAAATTTAAAAAAAAATTATAAAAACGCACCAAAGGATCTTGACTATCGCTATTGTTGGATGCAACACCTTCAAGGCCCACATCCTCAGCATTGATTTGACGCAATGGCGGCACCGAATCGGGTCCATACGGCCATGGATATGAGTTGCGTATAAATGCAGACGGATCATTCCAAGCGCCACCGCGACGTCCGTATAATTGCACGCCTTCGCGTACTGCTTCCACCAGATACGGTGACAAATGATAATTCCAAATGTCTGTAAACCAAACTTGTGAGTCTTTCAAATCGAGTGGACAGGAAAGAAATAGACGCGGACCAATGGTGACATCGCTAGAGCTGTGCACTTCAAGAAAACGATTGATATGCTGCCAAACTGTAGGCAGCCATGCAAGCACTGCGCTTAATTCGGGCTGTGTATGCTGCGTTTGCAGTTCCAGCTGAAAGAGGCGACGACGCAGAAAGCGGCCAAGAAAACCCTTGACAGGTTCCATGTGATTGGCGGTGAGAACCTAAAAAAAAATAGAATAAAATAAAATAAATAAAAATAACAAAGAAGTAATTGAATTATGTAACCTACCCAACGGAAATTATGATGCAACTGCAGATTTGTTGTATTGCAAGTCGCCTGCGACATGGTGCCAATGATGCATGGCAGCTTAGCTGCCGGTCCGGCACTCAAAAGGCTCGAGAAGACATCACCCAGCGCGGAGGCATGGTGTAAATTGTCCAGTATAATCACAGATGGCAGCTCCGAGGCACCATTAGCAATGGCTGCCTGCTCGGCAATATGGCTGAGATATTGACGCAAGTCCTTCGAGGATTTATGATCAACACTAAAAAATTTAAGAATAAGAAATATTTTAAAACTGTTTACCTTTGTATAGCTTCGTTTACTCACTTAAATGTTGCAATTGCCTCCGATGGATTGCCGCGTCCAGTGCGTGCGACCAGAAATTCAGCCAGACGACGCGCCAAATATGATTTACCCGTGCCGCTGGGCCCACACAAAATCAGACGACGATGTTCGGTTAGCAAACTGATGTAACGATGCACAATGCTGCGCGGTATTAAACTGTCGAATGCTAGACTACCAACGCCCTGCAAACAGATATAAAGCGTACGCACGCTACCAATTATATAGCCACAAGGTAACAGCTCGGGAAACCCATTTCTGGACCACGTTTTGCCTCGCCCAGATGATACGATGTTATTGAGTCCGTATTCAGTCCCAAATTAGTGCCTGGATCAATGCGTGCTACATAATCCTTAAAGGTTTTACGCACAATATAATCCAAGTTCTGCCATGTAGTCTTGCCAGAGATATATGTGTACGCTATGATGAACTCATTTAAATTGGCAGCAGGGAATGTCTTACGCTCCGCGGCGACATCCTTGCCCTCATGACTTGCAATTACGGCGCTATTCGCATAGAAATCATCCACCTCAAACATATCATCACAATATTTGCCAAACGATTCTGGCTGTCCCAGATAGCAGGCAATGGCAATCTTTTTGCCATCCGTTGCATCGGTGAGTTCTTCCACAGCGCTGGGCAAATGTTGGTTGCTGCTCATGGGTTCAAGTGCAGGTGGCGGCGGTGTTAGATCGATATGCGTCGTTGGACTAAGCGTGGGCGGTGCTGGTGCTGGCGGTTCTGGTGCAGGCGCTGGTGGCGGTATATGCTCTTCTTCGACTTCCTCCTCGAGACGCGTTGGCAGCTCCATTGGCGGTCTGGCATTACCATCCGCTAACGAATAACGCCGTGAGTCACCAACTGAGCCATTCGGACTTATGGCATTGCCCAAACTTGCCTCGGAACCAGCCAAAGAGCGTGTTGTGACCATTTTCTGTAAACGCTCATTGTTCTGCTTCAGCGACATCATCTCTGCACGCATTTTGTTCACCGTATCCTTCAGACTCTCCAGCTGCGAAGCAGAACTTAACGCCTCCAGACGTATATCGGTCAGCACTAAATCCTTTTCACGCAGCTGCTTCTTTAGATCCTCAACCATTTGATGATCATCAGCGTCTATGGCATCGATAGGTTTGGCATTCTCAATGAGCGTTACAGTCTTTGCAGGGCTACACTTCGTTGGCGTTGCCGGTAATGGCGGTGCAGACGCTTGTGTAGCCAACGCAGCTAAGCCAGCAGGTTCACCATGATTCATGTGTCCATTGGCTTTTGGCGAACCATGCGTCGCCATGCTTCCTGCATGCAGCTGATGCGCATGCGTTGGCTGATGATGATGTTGTCCCACATGTCGACTAGTCTTCGATATTTTGGCATTGCGTGAAAATGCTTTGGTAAATGAGCTGCGCAGCCAACCCTTTTTCTTTTGTTTTTTATCCTGCGCTGAGCAGCCGGAGCTAATCGAATTTAAGGAGCACATTGAATCGGTACTGTGATGTCGCTGCATAACACCACCCGCGCCGATACCCATGCCATTGCCATTAGTTGTTGTTGTTGCTGTTGCCATATTAGCTGCTGCCGCAGCGGCATGGCCACTACGTGCTGCTGCGGACATTGCCTGCGGCAAATGTGGTGGCGGTTTGCCATTTTGTGCATTTACATTTCCAAGTAACTCATTCTGATTCTGGCCCTGCGTTTGTACGCCCATGCTTTGCATGTGTGCTGTCGTCAGTCCGGCTTGTATCGATTGCTTGCGTAGCAGCTCAATCGTTTGTCGCATATCCGTCAGTTCGCCATCTTTACGCTCGGCCGTTGCTGTCAGCTGATGCAGCCGATTGGTCATGTTGGAGAGCGACTGCTCGAATGCGGAAACCACGTGCGCCTGAAAAGAAGAAGAAATGGAAATTTAATCTAAATAAAATGAAAATTTTTTCAAGAAAAAATGTTGAATTCTATAATTTTGTCGCCCCTATTTAAAAATACATCTTCACTTGGCTCCGTTCCTGTTACAAGTTGCCAAATGGTCCAGCTTAGATGCAAAGCGTGCGAAGCAACTTGACCGTTTAGATTTTTATAGCGGATAAGAAGCTTGGTCAATGCAGTTTCTATTTGTTCGCGTGCCAGTTTGTTTTATGAGCTACTCTCGAGTGTGTGCGCTTATCTACACATCTGCTTTTGTAGCTATTCAAGCGCATCGTCGTCCCACATCCTTTTTGCACAGAAGAAAAACTTTTTCAAGAAAAAGAAATTTTCTTTTTCTTTTTCAAAAAACAAAAATCGAAAAATAATGATAAATGAGAATTGATTGTGGCACTACGAAAGCACTTCTTCTTCTTCTTCTCAGTTTCAGTTCTCTCTCACATGCTACACAAAGAGTTATTGCATGCGATAATAATGTGCACACTGACAGTGCGGACAAATCTGCTTGAAACTCGAAAAAGGTGATTAATCATAATTATCGGCTGCGCATAATCGTGCGATTTTAAAAACACAAAAGAGTCACGTGCGAATAAGTCGAAGGAGAAGACGAATAGAAAACGAAGAAGACGAAATGAAGTTGGTAATAAACTTGCTTACAATAGAGAAGCGCAAAGAAGAAGGTCAGGTGCTGCCACTATGCTTTGTTCGGCCAGTAGTGTAGCAGGCGAAACAGGGTGCTATATTTTTTTTTGCTGTTGTAAAATCTTTGTCTTTATTGTTTTTACAACGTTTTATAATATTTTTATTGCATGGTGCTTTTTTTTTATTGTATACGTAAAAAACGCAGCACGTTTTGAATTTTAATAAAGGTTAAGTTCGTTTCGCTTCGATACAGCTCAGCTCGTTTGAGTTCTTTAGTATGCAGGCAGGCATTGCATTCAGTTGTCATGGCGTGGAAGTCTATACTATAATATCTGTTCATACTTATAAATGACCGATAGATATGAGTCATGCAATTCTTAACTACTACAGTGTGTGCTTCCTAATAGTACAGGGTGTTTTTTTTTTAAACTAGTACTGGGTGTCATAGCTAAAAGTGTGTAAAAATTTTTGTGAATTAAAAACAAAAACTAGAAAAAACGATAATTTCGGTAGGACTTAAGATTTTATACCCTTCATAGGAAATTTTTGCGACAAAAAACTCAGAAATAACATTTATAAATAATAGCGATAGGTTTGTATGGGGGCTATATCTATAAATGGGCTATGTCTAACAATGGGCGTGGCACCAAACTACTTGGAACCTGATTAAACTGAAAACTGGGCTCTATTTGTATAAGTGCTTTACCTTATAGTGATCGTGGCATTCTGCATAGACTACCTAGAACCGAGAAAAGCTTAAGTTTCGAGTTTCAGCTCAGCATCTTTAAAACTGCGCGAGTGAATTGCCTCGCAACAGACAGATCGATCAAGAATATTTGTACTTTACTATATAGGGACAACGGTACCTACTTTCATATATTATATCACGGTATGTGTGACGGGTATAAAAAATGTATTGATCTGATAAACTGAGTCCGATTCATGCATCAGAATTTCCCTAAGGGTTCTCGATTAGCTCGGATGCTCCTTTGGCTCTTTTTCGTTTCGCATCTGTGACATTTTTTGTAATTTTTATGTTTTTTTTTTATTGCAGTCAAAAATCGACTTCTTGAATGAACCGAATATGCTTAATGAGTTGTTTTAGAGGTCTATAACTATACTTGCATTGTTGCCTTTCAAATGATATCGGTTTGGGTCTAACCAGTTTGATGGTTTCAAAATCCATAGCGGACATAGAAACATTTTTTCTATTTTATATATAGATTATCACTTTTAAATTTGACTATATGATCCTTTAATGTAATATATGTGTGATTAGGTTCAGGTCTTGTTTTTACATATTGTTTTTGTTGCTTACATCTTTTTAGTACCATAAATTACACAGTTTCGTATAGAGCCACGGATTTGACTAAGGTTAGTTTTTTTTTTCTTCCATCTTTAAAAACAATTATTTACTAAATGATATTTCAATTATTTAATTAAAACAAAACACAGTCTTGGCTACTCTTCCCCTACTCTTCTGCCTAAATAATTTTATAACTTCAACGCATGTCTTAGCTACCTTGTAGCAAGCTAATCAAATTAAAACACTTCATGCTAAATTGCCTAAGATACTCTTTTTTTTTTTAATGTGTTTGAAACTCGTTGCGGAAGTAGCTAGTTGAGATTATATCTGTTGGCTACACTTCATACTTCAGCGCAGTTTATGAAGTTGTTCTTTTCAATTTTATTGCTTCTGGGAAATGCGTGCAAATATGTGCAAAAAACGCAAATAAAAGAATATTTTATTTTAAATAAACAACAAAATGAAATATTCTCTTTTTTTAAATAAAATCCTCTGGTGCACATATGTATACACACAAAATTTGTCTTTTCCGCAATTGCTTTATACTAATTAAATAATACGCGTCGAAGACAACTCATCTGAATGTATTTACCAGTGAACTGTAGCTGTCTGTCCGTCTGTCTGACTATGTAAAACGTGCTTCATACACAATCAGCATAAATTCATTTTCATAGTCGATGCAATACGATAGAGCGACAAAACCACAAAAGTTGGCAATTTTCATTTCCGAAATAAAATGTTTGTCTGCGGGAAAAAAGTCTGACAGCAAAATTCTCTTCAATTCCCTTAACACAATTTTTTTTTTTATTTCTACATTGACTCCCTTTTTATACAAAATATAAAGGAAACGTTGCGGTTGACAAACAGCAACAACAACAACGACAACAGTAACCACAAACAATTGTATTAAAAGGGAAGGATTAGAGTGCTAACGTGAAGAAAATCACATTTATTTGTCACCTCACGTAGATATGGCAGCAGTAGCAGCAGAAGCAGCATAAAAATTGATTACAGCACAACGCGGCGTATAAGTAACGTGACATACCATAAAGTGCTTTCATAAAACCAAATATTTTGGTGTACATATTCATATGTATGTGCTTCTTTATATAAAAGCACGACGAATACAGGAATTCAGATTCTATTTAATAAAAAAAGATAAAATACTAAAAATGTCCTTTGGGAGCAATTTTCATTTGATAAGCTTATGAATAAAATAAAGCAGTGAAATGTTTTGTTAATACAATAATAACAAGACGAGCAATACGACTAATTAGCATTGATAAGCAAATGAAATTATATGAAAAGTGTAACCAGTTTACAGTAGGTTAGGCACATATATTAATGTACTCGAATAAAATCGAATTACTTCCATAACTTAAGAATAATTCCACCGTTTCCCGTCAAATTTTTTATAATTTTTTTAATAATTTGTAGAAGGTTGTTACGAAAAGAAAAATTAATAATATTGCACAGAAAATTAAGAGATTTCTAAAAATTTCTGCACCTTAAAAAATACCAGAAATAATCCTAAATACATAAAAAAAACAGTTTAAAAAATTCCAACATTTTAAAATACCTTTTCAAGAAAGATCTCTGAAGTCGAGTATGCTCGACTGCAAGATACTTTGTACTCAATCTTTATGTACCTTAAGTTATGTCTTATCTGAGTACCATAATTTTTGTATTGTATTTTCACTCAAAAACTAAAAATAAAATGGAATAAATTTGGTCGGGGCTACTTTATAGGTATAATATATAAAAATTGGGAGTACTTCTGAGGATTTAAAATAAAACTAATTAAAAAAGGACTAGAGAGTCTAAGTTTCATATTTGTTGGGTCTATCACTTATAGTCACCGAGATAATATCAATGTTGATACTGCTGAGAATATACATTGGCACAAACTTTCCCTTTCATCCTTCAGGTACTATGTTATGAATTTTTGTGGCCCACTTTTCTTTTTAAAGACCAATCTTCCTGGAACTTTCACAGAGTGTAACTGGGATGCTGGAAGGGTAAATAGGCTATTTTTCTGACCATTTTTTTATATTATATCTCTGACAGATTTACCTCAAATTTAATACAAATTAAAAATGTTTTAAACATATTTTTAACTTGATTCTGGGCTTTTGAAGGCCCTAATGGAGGATTAAAATTCGATTTTTTTACCTATTTTGTTTCTTTTAGATTTATTTTACTAAGAAGAGATTTTGGAAAATATTGATTTTGGACCTAATGGGGCCGTGAAAACATGGGGCCGTGAAAACGGCCTTCATAATGGATGAAGAACTAGAAATATTGTACATCCAAGAGCTTGGAATAAATTAAATTGTTATTATAAAAATACGTTTTAGTTCATTTCGAAATGAGGAGCGTAGCGAAGCACTCCGGGGAGCTAGTATGATACAATACATTATCCATTGACTCGATTTTTTTTTAAATCTAAGTTCGCAGATCGTATCTTTTTTTGCATGCAAAGCACAAATAATATTTTACTAACGTAAAATTAACTTTCATTAAAAATAAATAAATAAAAAAAAAAGTTGTTCTTTTTTAAACATTTTGGCGCGTAATTGTTCAATTAATTAAAAACTATTATTAAACAATTTGCGTTTGCCAAAGTTAGTGAAGCAACATTTTGTAGCGCAAAACACACTAAATATGGTGGCAAGTAGCTGCTGCAAACAAACTTTTCAGTTCTTTTTTAGACCGCAACGAAGGCTATTAAAACTCAATTGCTGCAAATTTAGATTTTGCCATAAAAGGCAAGCAGCAAATTTATTTAATTTTTAATTTTTTTCTTCTTGTGTTGCCTAAGCAAATTTAATTAATTAGCAAGTAACAAAAATATGGCAAATTCTTTTGAGCAGCTTGAAAAAATTAACGTTTAAATTAAATTCAAAATTTTATGTTTAAATTACTTTCAACAGTTTTGTTTGTAAATTGTTTGCGTCTTTAAACAATGAAAAATAGTTATCATAATTTGCTATTTATCTTGAATATTTATACAAAATAAATATGCACATAAATAAATGTGTCGGTATAAACTGAAAAAAAAAAAAAACCGGTTGCCATAAATCGTCGAGTTCATTAATTCGTTTTTTAATTGTTTTCATTTAATAATGCAAAATTGACTGCATCGCTATAAATAAAGTTACTACTGAAATGATATATGCATGAACTTGTGATAGATATATAAAACATTTTAAAATAACACTGTGTAACACGCTAAGATAGGTGGGAAGTTTTAGGGTAAAACTAAACAGCATACTTGGAATTTGTGTACAATTTTGAGTCGAATATTTCCAATAAAATGTAGATACTTTAAAAGATTTAGTTTTCTAACCGACTAGTGTAAAACAACATCAATACAGTTGAAAAAAAAATTTTAAAAAAAATTACGCTGCTTGAATATACACACATATAACATCTGAAATGTCATATACAATAATATTTTATGTACCATTCGAAAGATCAAACTTTGTTCTTTTCAAAATTGCTTAAAAAATAAAAATCGGCTCGAAGTCAACGGAGTTATTACCACTTAAGTGAAAAAATACATAAAAATCAGATTTTTTTTTAACCGTAAGTCAAGATTTTCGGGTTGTTTCCCAAATTTCAAATGTGCAGTTTGGTTTTACTCGACCAGATCTACAAATTACACCATAAGATTTCATAGCTTTAACAATCGCAAATCGTAAAATATATCCGCCTTTAAATCGACGATTTTGAGTCAGTGAAATGAAATTAAATGCATTATTGGGTGGTCCAATAAGTAATGTCGTATTTTTTTAATTGAGGGCGACTCTTTAACATATCTTAGGTTGTACTAATCGCGTCGGGTCATCCTGAACGGCGATTTAAAGAGGAACCCTGTGCTACAAGGTTTCCAGCAAGAAATTCGCCATACGAAGTTTTACTACCTGAGAGGTAAAAACACGAAGGTGGCCGAAAAATTTGTGAAGTTTATGGGCCCGATGCTGTAACGATTCGCACAGCACAGTGTTAGTTCAATCGATTTCGTTCTGGTGTAGTGGATATCAAAGATGTACCCCGTACTGGTAGGCCAATCCTCGTAGAAACCGATAAAATAGTCGTAATCATCCCAAATGGACCGGCATGTTAGCACTCATTCGATTGGCCTGGAACTGGGTATAAGACATACAACCATTTGGAACCATTTTCAGAAGATGGGATTTCAAAAAAGTTAGATGTTTGGGTGCCACACGAATAAACGCAAAAAAATCTTTTGGATCGAATTAATGCTTGTGATACGCTGCTAAAACGGAACGAACTCGACCCATTTTTAAAGCGGATGGTGACTGGAGATGAAAAGTGGATCACTTACGATAACGTCCAGAGAAAAAGGTCGTGGTTGAAGCGCGACGAGCCGACCCAAACTATAGCCAAGCCCGGAGTAACGGCCAGGATGGATTTACTGTGTGTGAATTGGGATTGGAAGGGAATCATCCATTATGAGCTGCTCCCACATGGTCGGACGCTTAATTTTACCATCTACTGGGAACAACTAGACCGCTTGAAGCAGGCGATTGACCAGAAGCGGACAGAATTGGCACACATCACACATCACACATTTTTGATGACCCGCCAGAAGCTACAGGAGCTCGGATGGAGCCCGGACCTGACCCCAAGTGATTACCATCTATTCCGGGCCATGAAAAACGCTCTTGATGGTACTACGTTGGCCTCAAAAGAGGCTTGCGAAAACTGGTTGTCTGAGTTTTTGCAAATAGAGAGGGGGTTTTATACTTATTGAACAACCCAATATTACATAAAAGGTACTGATTCTGAGTTGAAATTTTAAATCAATATTTTTACTCATGCCTTAATTTAAAGAGCACAAAATTTTGTCAAAGCAACAACAATGTACGATTTGGTTAGACCGATAACAATTTAATATATAACCGATATCAGCTGATTGCCGAAGCACGAATAACTTAAAATCGTACAAATTTACTAAATCGAAAATTGGAAAATTTTTGCAATTCCAGGAGCACGGATAAAAATCAGTTTTTCTTAAGTCAAGATTTTCGGGGAATTCCCCGAATTTATTTTAAATAATTGCAATTAATTTAAAATGTTGTGAATTTTTTTAGAACAAGTATTTCACTTTTTCCCCAATTTGTAGAGGACAGTTTGATAATTTTTGCGTGTTGATTTCCAATAAAGTATTTTCAATAGTAAACTATCATCTGTAAGTAAACTGTACTGAAAAAGTGTTTAGCAATTGCTCCATTGAAAGTAAATATTCTCGTAAGTATCGAAAAAATTTTTCAAAATTATTTTTTGCGTAAAAAATTCTTCGAACCATAAATTTAAAAGTTGGAAACATAATTTCGTCTTGGGTCAGACCAGATAATGAAACTATTAACTTATCAAATTATCTTCAAGGCTGACTTTATGCAATGTCTTATTCTGAAGTTAATTTTTAAAATTTATTTTTTTATTGCTAATCGCTGTTACCAATTATGTGGCGCACACATTTATCGCAAAGTCTTTTCAGCAAACTGATAACTTATCAGCAACTAAACTGACCAGAACTATTGTAAAGATTCTATCAATTGTTAGAAACTATTTTAGTTTAGTTTTTTTTTTTATTCTGTTGTTGTTGTTGTCCAGATAACGAGAATTACTTGTTTCAAAGCAAAAAAAAAAGTTTTACAGAAAATATAAACAAATGAAAATTGCCAACTAAGGAAAAAAAAAAAAATTGCTAGTTGCCAGTAGACTGCACAGCAACAGCAACAGCAACAATTGATGCACGAAACTTTGCTGCAAAATGTTGCCAACGAATGCCATTGAACTTGAACTCTGGTTTCGTATTTGCTTGCTTCACCCACACTCAAGCTTCAGTTTGCCAGTTCAGCAGCAGTAAACTTGAAAATTGCAACTATAAATTTTCATTTCAAGCTGTTAGAGTTTACAATAGGAAAAAAAAATTAACAAAAAGTTATACCCTACACCACGGCACTAAGCACTTCACTGGTCTTTATACTTCAAAAAACACTCTCTGCTGCACTTGACAGTCAAATTAAAGCGCGTTTTTTTTTTCTTTTTTTTTATTGTTTTCTGTGAACTGCGAAACGTTTCTGTTGATAACTCGTTAGCTGCTTTTTGCACTTTGCAAAACAAATGAAAAAGAAGAGGGAATAGAATACATTTACGAAGTAATTTTGTATTGTGTCAAGCTAGCCAGGACCAATTGCGCTTTTTTTCGCCCCCGCAATTTGCTTGAGCATGTTTTACACCATTTTTGTTTGTTGCGAAAGTCAGCATCAATTTTGCTGTTGTATCTTTTTATTTTTTTTTTTTTTTTTTTGGCAACTTTGAATTCTTCTTTGCTAAAAATTTAAAATCTGGAAATTGCTTTCAGCGAGTGATGCTAAGTGGAATATGAAAAAAAAGAGCAACTTAGGGCAATCTGGAATCATTTGTACTTCATGAAATGGATAAAATGAATTTCAAAGTCGATAGCATTCAGATGAAGATATTGGAGAAGCAATTTTTTTGAGATGCAAAGTAGTAGTTTTTGTTTGCTTTCAAACACATTCGAAGGCAGACGTAAAGATGCATTATGTACAACAAAAAATAAATTTTACACTTTTTTTAATATAAAGTTATTTTGTTTTTTCTTAAAAAAATTTTTTTTTTTTTTTTTTTTTTTTTTTTTTTTTTTTTTTTTTTTTTCAAATAAATAGTAAGATTAAAAAAAAAAGTTTCTATGTCCGCTATGGACTTTGAAACCATTCAACCGATGAGTTCCAAACCTGTTTCATTTGAAAGGCAAGAGAGCAAAGGTATTTATAGACCACTAAAACAATGCATTGGACGCATTCGTTTCATTTATAAACTCGATTTTGGACTTTTCCCATACCAAAATGTTCTTTTTTTTCCTTTTTTGGTATTTTGGAATTTAAATTTACTAACTTCTTTCAATTTTTTTGTTTATATCCAAAAAAAATAGTAAAAACATTTCTATGTCCGCTATGGATTTTGAAACCATTTAGCCGATGAGTCCGAAACTGGTTTCATTTGAAAGGCAAGAGTGCAAGGATAATTATAGACCACTAAAACAATGCATTTGACACATTCGATTATTCATAAAGTCAATTTTGGACTTTTCCCAAACAAAAATGTGCTTTTTGTATGTTTTTATACTACCCCAACAAAAAACTGGTGTTATTTAGTGCCTTTTTGTATGTTTTCATACTAGCCCCAACATATTTTGTTGCGCTGCATTTAAAAATAAAACAAAAAGTACAAATATGCCACCAAAAAGAACTGCAAATGCACCAAAAACAGCAAATGCGAAACGGAAAAGAGCGAAAAGGTAACAACATTCGTCAGGTATCCACTAGAAAGCAATCTTAAAAGAATAAAGCATTTTTGTATACGAAGCGTATTAAAGCTTCAATTCGCTCAAGCTTAACAGTTTTTATTTTTTTTTCGTATTTAAACTTGCAACGCATTGCCACGTGTTGTTGCATGCAGCATTGCTTCCTTAGCATTGCCTGCTTGCTTGCTGTTGGCAATTGATGCGTAACATTTTACGCTTCGATACCATTTTTGTGCTAATGAAGTACAGCCAGCAACAATGAAAGTAACAACAACAAAAACAACAACGAAAACGGAAAGCAAAATGTGTGTTCCTGCTTTAGCTTCTAAAGCTGTCATTGCTCCTTTTTTTTTCAAATAAAACTTTGCAACTGACATTCCTCGACTGCTTTGCATTCATTTTCCTTTGGCATTGTCAATTTGTTAGTTTTTGCTTTTAAAATTTGTTCTTCATTCTTTTTATCAATTTTGCACAAAAAGCTATTTTTTTTCAATTTAAAAAACTAAAAAGCTTTTGCAATCTTTTTGTCTTTTTAAATTTTTAATGGAAAATATTTGATGTTTTTTTTTGGGATTTTTTAGGAAATTTGATTCAAAATCTTTTTTTTTTAAATTAAAAAACTAAAAGGGTTTTGCATTATTTTTGTCGTTTAATGTAAAATCTTTGATTAACATTTTTTTGGGATTTTTTAGGATATTTGATTCTTATTATTGTTTAGTCTGAACACACCTTAAATTTGCAATTAAAAATGCTTTCTATTTTTGCATTGACAATCTACTTAAAATTATTTTATTATTTTGTTTTTCCTTGATTAGATTGTCGTCTTGAACAGTGTTGACGTTTGTTTGACGTCATTGTTACCAATTAAATTTATTATTTCAAGATAGAGTTAGAATTAAAAATAAAGTGACCATTGTAAAATGATGAAACAAAGAACAATAAAGTCGACTACGTTAAATCGTATACCCAGACCTACTATGTGTTGCATTGCTCGACCCACTCTTAACTAAAATAATTTTTATAATCGGAAATGAGGGAATCTATTTAATATGGAAAGGGAACCAGAAAAAGTAAGGAAGCCTATTTATGGTAGCTCATTTTAAATTAATTTCAAAAAAAGTTGAATAATCTCGCTTTCCTTCTCCCTTTTTCATTTTCTTATTTTCCACAGTTGCGTCTATTTTCAAATTTTCTAGGTTTACCTTCTATAAGCTTCAAATAAAGTTTTTTTAGCCTGTAACATAAAGTTACAAAAACATAACATACCCTACAGTTTCAAGGTAAATTAAATCTAAATAAAAATTGAAGTAGCAGCGTTGTGACCTTCAAACTTTTGAAGAGGAAAAAAAAAACAAATTCTAATTTAGTTTAAAGCACGTCAGTAGAGAAATTTGAGCTTGTTTATTGTCAACAAGTTTTAATGACGAATAAACTAAAACTAAAATTGTAGTTAAAAAAAGCTTGTAAAGAATATTATTACTTTTGACTTTTCAACTAACAATTTTAGTGTAAACTGGCTAACAAAGTTTCATTTTACGTGCTTATACGAGTATTTTAAAAATAATATTGACTGTGTTTGTGTACAATGACGACTGCAAATATATTTGCTATGAATGTGCCACAGTCACATAGAAATACTTCAAATTATTTTTTAATAAAAACAATTAATACGTGCCAAAAAAAAAAAAATTTAAAAAAAATAACCAAAAAGTTTTTTGTGGAATTGAGTAGTTTTCAATAGGATTCTAAAATTTTTAAACTTATTTCGTAAATTCTAAAATGGAATGTTTACAATCTATGGTGCAATTATACAAGGTGGTGTATTCGTATTCTGTCTCTTTCTATTTATCAATCTGGTAATATACCATGCCTACTAAGCTATAAGAAAAATAGTTTTAAGCTGAATTTTAGTACAATTAAAACTAACTCGAAAGGGGGGGACAAATGGTTAGATTTATGTAAACTCGTTTTCTTATGGATTTTAAAACCATTTTAAGCAAGATTAGAGCTCCAGAATTCTTGCGTTATTTCTTAAATTTGCAATTCAGAATCAACGCAAGATTTTAAGTAAAGTGCTGCCAACCCTGAAAGATAACAATTTAACAGCTGAAAAGTTTAGGTCAAGTAGAAATCAGCGTTACCCGATACAACACGATAGAATTTTAGTATGCCGCTTTTTTTAAATTTTGCTAAATTTTGGGTTTTTTTTATTTTGAAAACCAAAATAGTACATAGCACATAATAGACTTTTCTAAACCCTTTAACAGGCAAGTCTGAGGACGTTTTCTGGTTTGGAGCTTAAAAAAATAAACGGTGTATTATAGTCAGCCTTAAAAATGTAATATACACATAAAGGCTATACGACACCGGGCTTAAGTGCTACAATCGGGCAAAAATTGAGCTCAAAATTTTTAAAATTTAAAATTAAAACAAGGAAAAAACGATAACCTTCGAAAACATCTGCAATCCTTAAATGGGGTGGGCTTTGACCCTGGATGACAAAAAGAAATGTTTTTACCCAATTGGGAGCGAGTACATTCATAAATAATTACTATTTTTAAACAAAAAATCGAAAAAAATCGATAAGTTTGTATGGGGCTTTACCTAAAAATGGGCGTGGCACTCTCATTTTCGAACTTAACCTAGTCGTTGCCGAGAAAAGCTTAAGTTTAAAATTTCAGACCAATATCTTTATATCTTCATCGAATAAATTTCATAGCAACAAACAGACGGACGGACATGGCTATATCAATTCGTCTCATTGAGCTGATCAAGAATATTTATACTTTATGGGGTCTCCGTTGCTTCCTTCAATGCGTTACAAACTTTATGGACAAACTGAATATACCCGTTTCCTTAAACTATGTGTAAAGGGTATAAAAAAATATATTTCTCGACAGGGTTTCCAGTATTTTTCCCTGGTGGTCATTTTAGTCAACATTTTTGTCTAAAAATTCAAACCATATATCTTTTCCCAATAAATGCTACTTAATATGTATACAAAAAATCTATTGTCACGATTGTCGTTTTCTATTGGCTCCGAGACCACCTCATTGATTTCCATAAAATTTTGTAGATGTGTATTTCATGGTCCAACTTAAATGAAAAAGTTGGCGGAAACAGACATTTATAGATTTTTGGAAATAGTTAAACTCGAGGAATGAAATTGGGATAGTGCGAAAATGAAGGTAAAAGTGGTCCCATAAAAGCAACAAAAAAAAAATATATTATTATATTTTTCTAAATAGTTGTATAAGAGAAATAAAATTCGGTATTTTTTCAGTACAGGACCGAGGAAACTATAATCCATGGAAGAGATGGGCTTAGGGCGTGGCCTCATATAAGCAATACAAAAAAATGCAGAAACTGGGTATTAAGAAGCGAAAAAGTGTCATTTATTGCAAAAGAAAGAAATGGGAGAAGCTTGTTTAGCTATTATAAAAAAATTTCAACTTGATTGGATCATTACTTCGATGTGCCCTGTTCGAGAGTTAAATGTTTTTTGATATTTTCGCATAAAAATTAAACTAAACTAACTAAGCATTACACAGCTTAGGTTCGAGGATTAAAGGCTTTTGAAAGTTTAGCAGTTCTAGAGAATTTTAATATAAATTTTAAAAATTGTTATAGGAAAGTTCTATATAACATGAACTATCCAACGATTCTATTTCTATGAATTGTTATAATTTCATATCGGAATGTTAAGAGCATTGCCAGCATATAGGACTAATTATGATCGACTGATAGAACTGATAATAATCTTTGGTATTGCTTCAATTTTCGATAGATCCTTCTAGCAACACGCAATGTAAATATCTCACATGAAAAAAAAATCGGATCTAAAAGGTTCTAGTAACATAAAATATAGCATAATTTTTATTGGACAAGCATATTTACACTTGAAATGGTTCACAAAAAAAAAAAAACGAACAATAATAAATCATTTAAATGCCTAAAGTAACAAGATACAATTCTCAAGATAAAATATGTATTTTAAAAGACACATTTATCAAGAGCTGCGTAAAAAACAAAATATTTAAAGACTGCAATCACTTGAAATAAAACGAAATCGAAAGCGAAACAATACTGAGTCAGCTACTGCTGCTGCTGCAATACAAGTGGCAGTTCGTGTATCTGCTCTGCGTTGTCCTTTACAAAATGTATCTGTAACTGTAACGGCATGTGTCAACAGTACATGAACATATGTTACCAAGTGCTGGTGTGCCCTCTGACCCAACAATGTTTTTTTTTTGATTTTGGCTGCGGTTGCAGTGCTGAGTGCTGCTGTGCTGCAACTACTCGAACTGATCTTTCAACTGCAGCAGGCAATATAATTTATGTCAAGTGTTTCGCATGTGTGTATTCTATTTGCAGGCAAATGACACAATGAGTCAAGCAGAAAACATGCGCTGCAGCAATGAAACAATTAATTTAATTAAAGCATTTGAATTTGTAAAGATTTTGGTTTAAAAAAAAAATACAAATAATTATTTTTTGTCTATGTAACTCAATTAAGAAATAATTTAAAATAAATAAAATAAAATTATTTTAAAATGTATCTCAAAATGTATCTTAATTTAAAATAGTATCTCAGATTATAATAATTAAATGTATCTGATATCTAAAAATGTATCTCAATTACACATTTGCTGCTTTCAGATACAATTTATTTCAGGCATTTCTGATTGACTCGATATTTTAATCTATTTCAATCAACTTAATGAGTTTATTTTCAAGTAATCATTTTGGAATTCATTTTCTATTTCATTCCGTAACGACCTTGACTTTATGGATTAAATATTAACTGCTTCAGGGCTTAAGCAACATTGAATGTGAAATGAAAATCATGTTTATATCTGATTTATGTTGTTTTTGTTTTTGCTGTTGTTGCACAAATAACGAAATGCATCCGACAGCTTTACATGAGCGAAAGTTTTGTACAGCAATTCACACACTCACAACGAAAAAAAAAAAATATATAAACTCAAATGTCAAAATCATTCGTAGGCGTACAGAATTAATGATAGTCGTTCGTATATAGGAAAAAAAACAAACTGTCAGAGCTGTATTGTCTTAAATAATAAATTAATATCTTTTGCAGCTTAAAAGAGTTGAGACGCCCAAATTAACTTTAAGTCGAATATTGCAACAACAGCACACATCTTTATCTGCGTCGCTTTGGCTTTGGCGGTATTTGCAGGATTGAAAGATTTGTTTTGTATGCGCTACACTCACTCCGAGAAGACATACAATAAAATAATTTACAAACTAATCCGTTTTGATTGTTTATGACATTAATGAATGCAGAAGCTGTTGTATAGTCGCCATTGAGGCTATGAAGTGGCGTAGTCAGCACGTAAAACTAGCAAATCATCATTAAAACAGACAGACGGACAGAGGATGCTGAAGTTGTGCATGGTTACGGTCAATCTTTGTGGCATGGATGCGACGCTGCTTGTGGTCAACGCAGACAGCTTCAGCAATTGAAAATGTCTAAAAAAAAAAGCTAAAACCAAATAAAGTTGACTCTGGCCATGCTATGCGGAACGCTTCGTTGCTGTTTTCTTCTTTGATCTTTTGCGTCAGGCAGCAGTGAGAGTCAAAAGCATGTTGGAAAATGCAGCTTTTTTGTTTGATTAAAAATCTGTTTCAGTATTTGAACAATTGCGATAAAGCTTCTGTGTTATGCAAAAAGTATGTCATTTATTTTGATACAATGGATTAGAAATGAATTGTGTTTTAATGAGTTTTAGAAGTTTTTGATGGAAAGTCAGAAAAGTGCATAACAAAAGTACAACTATGCTCAAATGATATAATAAACTATAAAACAGCATAATTTGTGCATTCGTAAAACGATTTTTTTATCCTTGTTTACGAAAAAATAAGCATGTATGGGTCCGTACGTAAATCTGTAAAGAATTATAGCAAAAATTTTTCTATGTCCGCTATGGACTTCGTAACCATCCAACCGATGAGTTGCAAACTGGATTTACTTGAACGGAAAAACTGCAAATAAAATTATAGACCACTAAAACAATGCATTAGACACATTCGGTTCATTTATGAAGTCGATTTTCTAGTTTTCCCATGAACAATTCTTGGATTTTTTGTATGTTTGAATAGCCTCAAAATATTGTGTTCTCGCTGCAATTTAAAAAAAAAAAAAAAAAAAAAACACTGTTTTTTTTAGAGTTTTAATACTCGCCCCAACATATTTTGAGTACTCTGCAATCAAAAAAAAAAAAAAAGTACAAAAATGCCATCAAAATGTGCTGGAAAAGAGCTGAAAAAGCAGCCTAAGGCATGTTCAACGTAGTAGCACCCGCCGGGTATCCGCTAGTTAAACATAAATGTCTCCACAGTTATGGTGGTAAAAATTACAATAAATAAATAATAAACTACTACTCCTACTGAGTAGAAGGTGAAAGGAGTATCTCAAAATATATCAAGTATAAAAAAAACATGAAAATATGATATATCAAATTGAATCATTTTCCTGAGTAAAGAATAAAAAGTGATAGCAAATATATCGATAAATCGTTTTTATCAGCCATGCTCCCGTAATCGCAAAAAATCTGCGATATATGATTTATTAAATTCGTACGATTTCAAATGGTTCGTGCTCCAACAATCGCAAGAGTTATGTTTCATTTCCAAAATTTTTCTTTGCATTGTATATGAAAAAACTGTTATCGGTTATAAATTTTAAGGTAATCGGTCTAATCAAATCGCAAATTGCTGTTGCTTTGACTAAGTTTTCTGCTCTTTAGAAAATATTGATTTAAAAATTGAATTTAGAATCAATGATATTAAAAAGTAGAAAGATAAACTCTAGAAATATCACAGAATAAAAGAAAAATATATTTTTAGAACATCGAAAGTAGTTTTTTATGTTATATTATGCATTTGCTTTTCATTTCGTTTACTCCAACGCTGCCGATTTGAAATCGTAAGTGCTTTGCGATTTACAATTGAAAGCGATTATGGGAACATGGCTGTTTATAAAAATCATATCGATGTGGTATAGCGGATTATATTGTATTTGATCTCTCCCACATTTTAAATTACAAATTTTTAAACATTTTTAGGTGTATGCTTAGATTCTCATTCCTATAATGAACCTAGCGTAATTGACTCATAATAAATAACTTTCTTTCTAGAATCTATAGCCTAATGATGACAAACATTAGCATATTTGATTAATATAAACTAATCAACATACAAAAGATTGATATACAAAGAAACAACCAAACTTTAACAAAATTTCCGACTAACTTACGCGACCACGAAAAGATATTTTACTTGCATTCCGAGTTAGAAAACTTACCTGAAAAGAAAAGAAGTTTAGAATAAAATTAGTTTAACATTTTAAATTAAGCAGTTAAATTCTTAAAACTATGCAAATGACTTTTTTCAAAAGTAGTTCCCTGAAAAAAAATCAACATAAGCAGCTCTTGATTCGTTTATTTATTGTTCAAGACCGGAAGCCACAAACTTCAAAAAAGTGCAGTAGCTCAAAGAGAACAACCTGTATCTTTATTCCACAGATTTATTCCATAAACTACTAAGTTCATTCATTGAGTATGTATATCGGCTCAAATACTAAACAAAGCAAATGCGTAACCAGTTTTTTTTTCCAAACAAAAATCAAAACTCATCATTCCTTTTTATTCCGTTTATTTGTGTACTTAAAAAATTTAAATTTCTGGCGTGTAATCAAAACAAACAACAACAACAAAACGTATTGAACTGACTCAATGAATCAGGGAAGAGTTTTTAAATGAATGAGTTTATTTGGTTGTGTTCATGTAAAAGCGTAACTCGAAGCACAAATGGTAAAGAGAGTCACTTCAGTTTGCCTTAGTCATGGTCGAAGTAGTTGTTTATTTTGATTTTTTTTTTCTTTTTTTTTGATTTTTCTTGATGATTTCCTATGGGACAATGTCTGCAATTCTATAGACTCATCATCAACTTGAACTCAATTTCTGTATTTGCCTTCTTCAACGCGGTAAATTGAGGCAAGAGCAACTTGAATTGTTGAGTTTGGCTTCTTCAGTTTCAGACGTCAGCAGCATCAGCTTATGCTGCGGTTCTTGCGGTTGTGAAAACGAGTTTTATTTCTGTTTGAAAAAGTCCGTCGGAAGAGCAAGAAACCCTTTTTCAATCGAGTTTGTGTTTGAATTGATAGCAAGCAGACAGGCTGCTTTAGTATCTTTAAGGAGCTTCAAGTTAATTCAAGGTAGTCGTCGTAGCAGTATTTTTTTTTTTATTGAGTTTTGTTGTGATTTGCTACTGGAAATCTGAAGATGCGCGCGTACTATGGAGGCTGAGCATTGTACAGGGTGTTAGGTTTCTTCTAGTACCAAGAAAAACAATAATAAAAAACGAAACCGGTTTATTATAAATGAAATTAGGGAACAGGTGCTTGACTGAATGCTTATTTTGGGTAATGTTTTTTTGTTGGTTTTTTATTTTGCCTTTTTTTTTTTTTTTTTAAGAACTGCACTCGTGGGAATTTTTATATTTTCAATTTTTATTTTTGAACTTTTTGAAAGCGAAATGTCTGAACTTGAATAAAATTGTTTGTTGTGAAAAGCAAAAATTGCACAAAAAATGGAATACTTTAAATTAAGTAAAATTTTTTGTTTGGGTTAGTATGAAAACATGCAAAAAAGCACTAAATAATTGGAAAAATCGAAAATCGACTACATTTAAGAGCTGAATATGCCTAATGCATTGTTTTATTGGTCTATAACTCTACTTGCATTGTTGCCTTTCAAATAAAACCAGTTTGGGACACATCGGTTGAATGGTTTCAAAATCCATAGCGGACATAGAAACATTTTTATATTTAATATAGATTATATATACTAATTGAATCATTTTCTGCGTGGTCACTAAAAATTGAGAATTTGTCTAATACACTAGGCGCTATTACGGAAGGGAAATTAATTAAACTGCGCAGAAAATTGAGAAAGCAAAAAATTTAATGTCCTACAAATCCCAGAAATAATCTTAGATATCCAAAAAGAACTGTCTTGCAAAACTCCAAAATTTCAAAAAATGTTCCCAAGACTAGGTATGACAGGCAAATATAAATATATAAATACTTCACAATCTACTCTCGCACTTGCCTTCCAAATTAAGCAAAGAATTATAAATATTTATAAAAGTGTAAGCTTACAGCAGCTGACATTAAAACAATTAAAAAAAAAATTACCAAAAGCAATTTTGTGAACCCCTTCTAGGTTGCCATTTACTCGAATTGCAGAGTGCAGCTGTGTGTGTGTTTTTTTTTTTAATTATGCCAGATAAGATACAAAGAAACAAAAGCGCTACAGATACATTTACGAAAAAAACAAGCCATGTTAAAAATTTAAAGTAACCAAAACTGATCATAGATCAGGTGTCGCTGTCATGTTTGGACAAAAAAAAAAATATAGATACAATAAACTTTATATAACAGAATCTAACTCAATCTTTGGTTGTACAATGTATCTCATGCGCAATGTATCTGATAGTGGCGGATGGTGGCGGCTCAATTCAAAAAGTGCATTTTTGATGCAATTATTAACGAGAAGCTTTTTGTGTTGAAAATATGCAGTTCATATGTTCAAACTGATAGACTGACAGACTACAAACGGCGTCATTGAGTGACAGCTGCGCGCATGAAGTCGATTTGTATGTCGCCAGTTGTTTGTGTTGTTGTTCTTGTTGTTCAACTCGTTTATCAGATACATTTTTTTTTTGTCTTTCATACTTTAATGAGTAAATGATGCCAAAGATAAACTAACGAGTTATTTATCGTCGAATACAAACAACGTTTGCAGTGCAACAAGTGGGCAGCACCGCACCAATAATCAAACTTCAAACTCAGCGGTAATTTGTTGGCATTTTGTCAGCGTGGCTACTAAGCGCATACATTATTATTAAGTTTGCGATTTATTAATTACATACAGCAATGAAAAAATAAAGTAAAAAGCAAGCCAACTGCCTTTTCAGGCAATTTAAGAGCGGCGGCTGCTATGATTTATTAAAAATGCAGGAATCCGTTAGAGTAAGAATCAAGTTATACAGAACCTAATAAGCGTTTATGGCAACAAAACATTGGGCATGTCGTGCTGCAATGCAACTGTACAAACATATTTGTCTATGTAAGGAACGCTTAAAGTTGTACTTGCAGCATATTTTATATATCGAAATGACAAGGTGCAACATTAGAAATCGCACAACTGTACCAAAAGATACAAAGATACAAAATGTATTGCAAACTGCGGGTGCTGTCTAAAAAAAAAACATATAGAGTATAAAATCATGTGACAAACTCGTCGAAAGTCGTTGTTAATGAGATAAAATAACAAGAGCCAACTAGTTTCGAGGTGTTAAAGTGTTGACAATTGAAAATGGAGCAATACATATGTGAAATGTATCTTTGCGTGCGTATTGAAGCGAGAAAGCTGCGCGAATTTGATGCTAATTGAAGACATTTGTAGCGGAAAAAAAAAACTCAAGTACTGAAAACATATTTTTTTCTTGGTTCTAATAAATCTAAATAATTTAAATGATCAAGCATATATTTTTTCTAGGGTTAAATTAATTTCGCCTAATAAAATAAATCAACAATTTTTAGCACCAATCAAAAATCGATCAATCATACTTTGCATTTAATGTCCAAGAATTACTTAACTCATCATAAATTACACTGTGCGACAAACAAAAATTAAGTAGCTGGGTGCAGGTCTGGACGAGTAAAACTAAAAAAATTATACCTTTCACAGACAGCATCTAAAATTTATTATGTTTTATTTGAAAGACTCAAGTTTCTTCTTTCCAAAACAGTTTTAAAAATAAAAATCGGTTCGAAGTTAACTGAGATATAGTCATATATGTGAAAATAGGAAAAATCAGTTTTTTAACCATAATTCAATATTTTGGTGGGGTCACCCAAATTTCCAGTATAAAGAACAACAAACTCCACCATAAAACTTCCCAGCTATTTAAGAGATGCATCTAAAACAGAGAGCATCTAAAATGTCACAGTATATTATATACCATTTGAAAGATCTAAGTTTCTTCTTTCCAAAACTGTTTATAAAATAAAAATCGGTTCGAAGTTAACTGAGTTATAGCCACATATGTGAAAAAGGAAAAATCAGTTTTTTAACCATAATTCAAGAATTTGGTGGTCTCACTCAAATTTCTCTCTTTTTCACTAATGGAGCTATACTTTAGTGAATTACGAGGCGGTTTTAATTTTCAAACCAGTTTTAAAAATAAAAATATTAGACCTTTCACAGACAGCATCTAAAATTTATTGTGTATTATTTCAAAGACCCAAGTTTCTTCTTTTCAAAACAGTTTTAAAAATTAAAATCGGTTCGAAGTTAACTGAGATATAGTCATATATTTGAAAATAGGGAAAAATCAGATTTTAAACCATAATTAAAGATTTTGATGGTGTCTCCCAAATTTCCAGTATACAGAACAACAAACTCCAACATAAAACTTCCCAGCTATTTTAGAGATGCATCTAAAACAGATAGCATCTAAAATGTCACAGTATATTATCTACCATTTGAAAGCTCTAAGTTTCTTCTTTCCAAAACTGTTTATAAAACAAAAATCGGCTCGGAGTTAACTGAGTTATAGCCGCATTTGTGAAAAAGGTATAAATCAGTTTTTAAACCATGAATCAAGACTTTAGTGTTGTCTCCCACATTTCAAGTTTGCTCAGACCTAAAAATTTCCAGCTATTTTGAGGATGTTGCACAGTGTTATTCAGACATCAAATTCACGCCAAAAAGAGACTTGAAGGCGCTTTATCTTTGGAGAATATGTAAATTCTGTTGAATAATTGATAAAATAAAATAAAATCAATTAAGCGCAAAACAAGCATTTGACATTTGAGCAATTGACTTTTTGACATGCGAGAAATTAAATCTTTCGATGAAATGATGATGATGCATCAAATTTCAACAACTCAATCAAATGAAAACGTACATGCATAACCTCCTAAGTTTCACTCTATTGAAATAGTTTTTTTTTTTTAAATTTTACTTTAAACTCATAAATAAACATGTAAAACGCCTTAAACGGGCACAAATCGATAGTGTTGAGCGCCATGGAAAAAGACAACTTTAAGTCATGTAAAATCGCTGAAAGGCCAAATTTAAAACAAGTAAAATGCGCTAAAACACAAATAAAAATACGAAAAAAGGAAAATGGAAAATGGTGAAAAACAACAAAAAAAAGATATAAATTCGCAAAGTAAAAATAAAATTTAATGGCAACTTTATTTGTTTTGAAAGCTGACATTGATGTTTTGACGCTGGAGAGTGATGGAGTTTGTATTAAACGAGAGAAGATTTAAAAGTATTCAATGGAAACGGTAGAAAATTAAAACATTAGAAGTATACGCTTCAGATACTTGAAAATACGCTGCAGATACTTTTAAATATTTTAAAGAATGCTTCTAAAAATGAGAGATGCCAACTGAATTATATATTTTTAAGACTTTAAAACAAGCTCTCGATTTTATGTTGTTATTTTTCAACGCATAAAATACCAATTTTGGCATTGAATGGCAATGCTGAATGTTGTTGTGGTTGTTGTTGTTTTTATTCAGTCGGTCAAATGGTTTTGTTTGTCACAAAAGTATTGATTTCGCATTGACAAGAACGGAATAAACGTTTTAGCCTAAAGACTTAAGTGATACTTGGAACAGTTGCCAGTGTCTCTTAATTCACATCCGTTCCTGGTTGTTGTTTTGTATTCATTTATTATGCTTACTTTGTCGTTAAGATTGTCCAGACAGTATGTATTTCTCTATTACAATACTTAGTATGCTCACCTTGACTATATTGGTGCTGCATGTTTTTTTTTTTTTTTTATGAAATCAATCAGTGATCGGTTGGCTTGCCATGTTATTTGTATGAAATAACGGCGTCTGACAGCCGCAATGCGCATTGAGCGTGCGCAGAGTTGCAGAACACAAAAGTTGCATATTTCTAGTGGAATGGAATGAAATGAAACTGCGCATGGAATGGAATAACTCAACAACTAATTGCAAAAATTTATAAGAAAAAAAAAAAAAAATAAAAAACAAAAGAATTAATAAAAAATATTAACCTGTTCTACGTCGGGACTTTGCGGCGCTGCTGGCGCAAGCGCTAAGCCGCTGCTGATTGGTGGACATGATTGCCGTTTGAAATCCTTGCGTATGGCCAGTTCATACCAAGGAATGACCGGTTTAGAGCGTAACGTAGTTTGACAGCCAATTTTAAAGTCCAAAGGATCCATATACTCTGGTGCCATGCGATTCAGATCGGAGACAGCATCATCGGCAGAAGCGTAAATGTTACCCGCCGATTTATTTGTCGGATGCCAAGCTCTACGCACATAGTAGCCGCCAGACATCATGTCAAGCATGGAGCCCATAGGTGAATCATAATGACTGCGATGTAAACTAGCGCCCAGACTCTGTACACGCATATGTCCCAGCGTATGATAGCGTCTATCGACGGAATTGGGCAGCATAGGCATGGCGCTGGGCACCACAAGTATCTCATCCTGATCGATTGTGGCCAGACTGTGACTCGTATATGAGCGTTCGAGTAACTCTGCGCTGGAGCTGCGTTGTGGCGGCAGCGGCAGTTCATAGCAAGTAATGCGCGGACTGGATTCTGTTATTGGTGAATTGTACGGACTTGTTTGCTGCGCATGCGCATTCGCCTGTTGCTGTCGTTGTAGACGCGTCGGTGATGCATATAACTTTGGTTTGGTCGAATACAAACTCTCGCGGCGTACCGGTGCTTGTGGTGGCGCAGATGGCGAAGGTGGTGGTCTGGCGGTTAGCAGCGTTTGATAATTGGGTGGACTATCGCTTTCGCTGCGTTGATAATAGCTGGCGCTGGTCATTAGCGTCATTAGGGCGCCGACTGTCCACAAGCGATTGTGCACGTTGATACTGCGCAGAATTTGTTGTTATAGAATTCGAACGCATTGGTGTGCGTCTGCATTTCGCTGGGTGAATTCTCATACGAATTCGTTTGTTCCGAGTGTTCGGAAGGTGTACGTTGTTGTGGCGCATATTCTTGTATCTCAAAACTGGCATTTTTTAGGTGCAGCGGTGAGTAGCAACGTTCCGAACTATCGTATGAGCTACGCAATCCACTATCCAAACGACGCTTTGGACTTTCCGGTGCTGTATACAGAAAAATGTGCTCCTCCTCGCCGGCTGTATTGTAATCGGGTGTCTTTGGTGTTGCGCTACTCTGCAGCGAATCCAATGAAAAACGTGAATTCTTTTTGACATTTTGATAGTCTGAACAGCTGCTGCCTAGCATACTATCGCGACAGTTAACAACATTGCAGCTGCCACCGCCCGATGAAGATGTTGAGGCATCAGAGAGTGGTCGAAATGCAGCAGTTGTGCTGGCTGCACTTGCATAGATTGGCTCAAGATCACCAATGGTGGGTGTCTTCACGGGCTTAGCATGACGTCCTCCACTTGAAGCATAAATCTCTTCACTACCAGCGCTGCTGCGTCCACTCAACCGACGCTGTCGTGACGCTGCAGTGGTAGCGGCAGTAGACGTCGTCGAACTTTGACTATAATTGCTCATCAGCGAAAGCGTGCGTTTGCGTTCTACTGTTGCTACGGGACGCTGCAATGTAGCGCAGGCAGAAGTCGTCGTCTCCGGCTTCTTAGAGTCTGCGTCGAGTTCATCCAATGTAATACCTGCCGCTGCAGCTTCAGTTGCCTCAGCGGCACGTATTGAATGTGAACGTACCAGTCCACGTGAGCGTATTGTTGCATAGCCATCATAGATGGGCGTGGTTACTGGTGGCGGCGGCGGACGCGCCGTGGTCGACATGAAGTTTTTTTTTATTTATTTTCTTTTTCTTTATTTCACTTTTCTCAATTATTTTTTTTATTTGTTAAGTTTATTTTTGTATCTTTTTATTTGTTACATTTTTTTTCTTATGCAGATACTTTTGTATCTTTTTCTTTAAATATTTTTTTATATGTTTCACTTCAGTTACACTTTAAACAATGATTAATTGCTGTTGATTTTACTTTGTTGTTAAACGAAAAAAAAAAAAAAGATTTTATCATTTATTACAGGCACAACTTCTTGTTTTATTTTGCTTGACTGGACACTATCTGGAAAATCTTGGTGGTCCAATTAGTTTAATGTTCATTATTATGCGCGCGCGTTCGTTGTATGTATTACTCAACTCAACTTCAACGTTTAAAAAGCATTTATACATTAATCATATTTAATTGGAATTGCAGTTGAAAGTTTTAAGCAATCAATTTGAACAAAAAAAGTGCACATCTTTTAAAAATCAGAAGTAAAGTTTCCTAAGCTGACCTTGCTGAAGCTAAACCGCAACACAAATAACAAATAAAAAACCGGCATCATTAACGCATAATTAGCATCAATTTCCAAGTCGAATGAGTGAGCTGACTGATAGATTGACAGTTTACTCATGCGGTTCATTGAGCCTCAAATTAACTTGGCTTGGCTTGGTTAGCGAACACACAAAAACCACAAAATACTATAATATGTCTAATAGATTTCCGACGTCGTCTAACATAAAGGCTTACCACACTTAAACAAAAAAAAAGTAGCTAAAATTAATAGGCAGCAACACAGCCTTTGACTATATTAAAGCATTAAATCAAATCGTGCAAACAATTACAGCAAATTTTGAAAACAAAAAAAAAAATTAATGACTGCGTAGAAAAAGAAACAATACAAATTTTTTGAAGAGACAAAAATAGATTTAACTTTGATGGAAACAAAGCTTGAATACTCTATTTGAGAGTATCTAACGAAAAGAAGTTAAAAATATTTAACACTTGGCTAATATCCGAAAAAATATGGTATTCCTTGTTGGGGCGAGACTAAAAGATGTTGGGGCTTTAGTACTTTAAAAACATACAAAAAGCACTAAAAATATATTTTTTGCTGGAGCGACCCATGAATACATACAAAAAAGCGCTAAAAAATATATTTTTTTGATTGCAGCGAGACAACTTTATGCTGGAGACTAGTATAAAAATATAGAAAAAAGCACTAAAAAATACCTTTTTTTTATTTTTTTTTCCTTGATTGATTTGCTGCGAGACCACAATATGTTAGGAAAAGTATAAAACATACAAAAATAAATAAAAAAAAAAATGTATGTAAAAAATCGAAAATCGACTTCATGAATGAACCGAATGTGTCTAATCCATTCTTTTAGTGTTTTATTACTTTATTTTAGTTGTTGCCTTTCAAATGAAACTGGTTTGGGACTCATGGGTTGTATGGTTACAAAGTCCATAGCGGACATAGAAACATTTTTACTGTTTTATGTATATTTCCAATGAAATAGTTAATATATTACATTTGCGTGATCGAGTATTTGTTAAGCCTAGACATAATTTGGGAAAAACCGTTGAGAAAATTAATGTGTTCAGCATTTGCTTTTAAGTGTTACAAACGTTGTCTCAAAATCAATATACAATTTCAATACAATTCAAAACAAACGCGGGTGTTTGTGAACGACATAGTCTTAGACCAAAGACCCACATTAAGCTACACCTGCATTGTTGTGTTTTTGTTTTTTTTTTTAAGTTTAAATTTTGTATTTCAAACGCGTCAAAATTTTTGTAATAAATAAATTCCACCAACGCCTCAAGTAAATGTATCAAAAAACTTTTAGACAGTTTGTTGCTTTTGCTTTAAGCTAATTTTTTTGTACAAATTAAAGCTAAACAACTATTTAATTTATTTTAATACAAAGAGCTATTTTATTTAACAAAGTAATAATAAAAGTATCTTACAGATACATCTTATATTTATGCATAGATAGATTTCTACTGTTGATTTCCTCAATTAAAACCTATTAAAGCAAACAGCATGAAATGCAATCGCAGACAATTACATTCATTTTTTTTTTTGAATTGCGCGAGCGAACAATAATAAACTAAATGAAGTAATAGTTTTTTTTTTGTTTTTGCTTGCTAAGAACAATAAAAAGATACAACTAAAAAAACGCAACAATGAACTTTGTAAAAAGAAAAACACATTTGAAAATTGTTATTTATTGCATTTCCTTGTCTAAAGTTCTCGATGACTTGAGCATAATATTAATAATGAAACACGACAAAGCAGCTCAAGAAGCAAAAAAAAGTATCTACGAGTTTATATGTATCTACGAGTTTATATGAAGAAACATAAACACACTTAATGCATAGTAAGCATGGCACAGCAGCTACCAAGTTGACAGCTCAAAGACGTCAAACGCATTCGAGGGATGATTTTATTGAATTGATTTATTATTGTATCTCATTTACGAGCAGAAGTATCTATAAAACTCCTTAAGAAATGTATCTATAAAACTGCTCGCTTTTTAGCAGTTCTTAGCAAGCGAATTACGAGTGTGATCAGCTTAGCAAAACTAAAACTGTTTGACATTATTTGTACTAATAACAAATATAAATGACGCATAAAATTCTATTTGAACATTGTTTTTAATTATAAACTTCATAATTCATAGCAAATTACTTGCATTAAAAAACCAAAACTCGTTCGACTTTATGTATTGCATTATAAAAAAAAAAAACACTTGCGAATGCATGTGTATCTCATAAACACTGCTCAAATACGCCAATTGTGATCATAAAATATAAAATAAACAAAGTTCGCCAATTAAAGTTGAAAGCGATAAGCTCTAAAGCAAATAAACAAACCTAAAGTCTCTGCTTAATTTCAAGGCAAACTCTAAAGTAGGTAATGGAAAATACAGTTTTTTTTAGGCATTTTGGGCGCCTGTCAAACTGGAACGCCTGCCTGCGATTTGCTTTGAGTAATTCATGAGTTCGATTTTGTATTTTTTTTGCGTATTTTTGTATCTCAAAATAAAACGTAAAAATATAAAATAAAAATGTATACAAATTAAATGTTCTTTGATTTTATTAGACATTTGGACAGTTTTGCGTTATTTAAGCGTAGCACGTGTGGGTGTCTAATTGGCAACGATGACGACGAGAAAAAAATATGAAAAAAAAGACAGCAACCCTATTGAATGCTTATTGAAATTTATGCTGCATCGACGTCGAAAAGTGCATTAACGCCGTATACCCCCCTTTGTGGTGCAAATTATTGGCATAATAAAATTCTATTGTTTGTGGGTTTAAAAATTTTTCGCAAAAATTGATTTAAATTATGGTATTTTGCGTTTTGTTTTTGCATTGCATTTTGGTTTGAATATTTATTTTTTTTTTTTTTTTTTGAAAATTATTTTTTTGAAACCGCTTAAATGTTAAGTTTTAGTATACTAAATGTTAATATTGAAACTGTATGCATATATTAATCAAAAGGTTTTTTCTTTCCAAAACAGTTTAAAAAATCAAAATCGGCTCGTAGTTAACGGAGATATTGCCACAAGAGTGAAAAATGATATGGAAAAAAATCAGTTTTTTAGCTAAAAATCCAGATTTTGGAGTTGTTTTCCAAATTTCAAGTATGCAGTTTGGTTAACCTGGATCAGAACTATAAACTGCACCATAAGAATTTTCAGCTATTTTGGAGAATCATACAGTCTTATTGTATTACAAAATTTTTAAGTTTATAAAAAGATTAAACCCCAAAAAAATTTTGGAGATTTTACTCAATTTGTAATTATTTAACAATGAAAATTAGTTAATGAGGGGCTGTTGAGGAAGGTCAACTACGAGATACTCATTATCCAATCTGTGTAAACCTTTAATATTATGTTTCCACTAGCATTAGCGTTTGCGTTAGCTTTAGTATGTTGCTATCAAAAACATACGTAAAGCAAACTGTTTACTTATCATTTCCCAAGAAATTTATGCGTAAAAAATATTTCTAGGTGTATCTTTTGAGAGCAACAGATTAAAGCTGACGCAAACGCTAATGCCAGTGGAAACGTAACATAAGTTTATTCAGAAGTTTCTGGGAAATCTCTATCAACCCAAATACAGCCCAAGCAGATTTCAAGATGTAACACATACAACTACGGTTTTGTTTTAAATCTCTAATCTAAAAAAATGCCTTTAATTATAAAAGTTATATTCAGATGTGTCACAGAAATTTCTTTTGGTTGGTTTCAAAAATCCCAGATTTCTCGCTAGAGATTTAGTAAAAAAGTGAAAGAAATAGTCTGATATAATTTTTTTGCAGCACACTACACCCTAACTGTTCTGTAAGCTTTTTGCTAAAATAATTTTATGAATTTATATTTTTTAATGGTTTCTTATTTAGATTGTAGACGCCATATGTTCATTTACACATATCGCAACTTAAAAAAAAATAAAATAAAATAAAATAAATTTATTTAATTTCCTAAAAACATTATTCAAGCGTGCCATCCATCATTTACATTAATCAGCATACATGTACTATGCATATATAAAACAATATTTTTTTTTATATACTAATGAGGCAAACAGCTTCCAGTCTAACTTAGTTTTTTAGTTTCGAAGCGCCCATTGTCAAATGCTTAGCTGCTGCCAGTCATTTAATATGTTAGACACTCGAATGAGATACATTCTACGACTACATTGAAAGATAGAGCGAATATGTACATACATAAAGTCAGATTAAGTTAGATAGACGAGTCATAACTTTTCTATCTTCATCGCTCTCTTGCTCACTACTTTTATTTATAAATTATAACAATTTCCGCTAAAGATCTTTTAGGCTGATAAACGTAAAAAAAAATGAAATTGTGAAAATATAAAGTAACAAGTTTTTCATAAAGCAGCAGAATGAGGCGATTAAAAGAAAAAAAAGAAATTTCGAAAACAACAAACAAAAAAATACTTGAAAAATAGTTAGACAAAGTCTAGACAAAAGTCAGAGGCTGCCTATGTCCTAGCTGCCTGCCTGGGTGTTTGGTGCCTCTGTGAGTACTCTACACTCCACTCCAAAGTTTTTTTTAAGGCTATGACTTGCGACTTGTGACAGTTGCACGATAAGCAAAAAAAAAAAGAAAAAAAAATCTATTGTTGAGTGCCATACGACTAAGGTGGCAAAGCTGAGAATGCCAGTTTTGGAAAGCAGCTGAAAGTGTGGCAACGCCTGCACGAACTATTTCAAAAGTAGTGTTTTGTTGATTGTTGCTGAGATATGCTGCTGCTGCAGCTTCACAGTGAAATGCGTTAAATGTGGGTGGGTGTAACTGAACTTTGATAGACACATTGTAGCGCTGACATTTGCTGCTACTAAGTAGCGCACATAATCATATTTCCTGGTTAATACTAATACACTAGCTCTCTCTTTCTAATACGCATAATAAAGCGTCTATCATGTCAACAACTGTCAACTGACAACAAACAAACCGCTGGGATTTAAGTTGAACTCAGCTCAACTAAAATCATATTCAAAAGTCAAATTGATGACGTTAAAAGTCAAAAGCGAATTGCATATATCGCATTTATTTATTTTTTCACGATTAAAACGAATTTAAAATTTTAAATCGACTTGTCATTTTTTTTTTTTTTTTTTTAGTTCGCTTTTATTTTTTTTTTTTTAGGAGCGTCAAACGTAGAAGAGTTGTCAACCAGAACTTGTTTTCAATCTAAAATTCTAATTCAATGTCAAAACTGGTTAAAATTAACAACGCAAAAAAAAAAATCCCCCCTAGACTGAATATATTTTGAGAAGAGACTTTGCTGAAGAATTGCGAAAAATAGCTTCAAGGCTTTACATCGAAGATACAAACGAACAAAAAAAAAAAATTTCTATTTTGATGTTAACACTTAACTTGCAAATTGTGGGGTGTATGAAAAGTTTTTTGTATAATCAATAGGAGGAACGCTTACGACTTATTTTTGGTTTTGCCTCTGACCCTGGACAAATGTTTCTGAAATTTTCACAGAGTGTAACCTGGGACCCTGGAAGGAGTAGTAGATTTTTTTACCAAGCCCCCTTCTTTATAAAATCTTATGTCACAGATAAAATTTAATACACATGACGTGTTTCTTGTTTTTTAGAATAATGAACATGAATACCAATGGAGTAACTGGGACCCTAGAAGGAATAATAAACTATTTTTTTACGACCACGCCCACTTCTCTATACAAATCTTATGTTACAGATAGACCTAAAATTTAATACACATGAAAGATGTTAAAAAAATGATTTTCTGGGTTTTTGAAATAATGAACCTAAATCCAGTGAAGTAACTAGAACTCTGGAAGCAATAATGAAATATTTTTTTTTGACCTCGCCCATTTCTTCAAAAAAATCTTAAGTCATAGATTTACCTAAAGTTTAATACAAATTTAATATTTTTAACGTTTTTCTAAGTCTTTGGAATATTGAACCTGGGGCCCAGTGGGGTATTCCTAAATAGTTTTCTTACCTATTTTTTTTAAATTATTTTTTTTAGTTACTTTCTGTTTATTTTACTAAAAAGTTGTGTACTGAGTCGCATATTTTTTTTAACATTTTGACCTGGAGCCTAATGAGGCCTTGAAACCGAAAATGCCATATCTTTGGAATGAATAGACCAGAAATTTTGAGATTGGGCGCATTTGAAAGATAGTTTAAAATAATCTTTTGTAAACTCAAGGGGTTTGAAACTTTAATCAGAAGCGCTTTAGGGGAGCCCGGTATTTTACCATATAGGCGAGATTTTGAATAATATTGGGACCTAATGGAAAACCGAAGCAGCAAGGCACATCGGGTTCAGCTAGTCAAATACAAAACATTCAGCCCTCGCACTATTTATAACGCTTGCGGCCTTTTTATATATTTATTTGCTGATCTTCATTAGAGGCGTTGTTCATCTAATTGGGTCGAGGTGTTCACATTACAATTACAAACATGCGAAAGTTGTGTTCCTACTTCAGATGTGCGTAAATCTAAAAGAAATAAAAAAAGGAGGATACGAAACCGCTTTGAGCAGTTTTCTGATTTTTTTTAATCATTCTAAATCTCGTCAATCAATCTTGGCAAAAAAAAATGTTTAGTTTTTTGGGTGTGTTTTATTTAAAGCTTTTAGCAAAGCAAAAAAAAATTAAGCTATGAAATCCGCTGCCTAAAAAAAACAGACACACAAATAAATGTTTATTCTAATTGAACATGACATCAGTTCAAATTTTAATTTTATTATTCTTTTTTAAGTCTTTTCTAAAAAAAAAAATAATAATTCTCATTTTATGTCATTTGTCTCAAGTTATTTACTTGTAAGGCAATATTTAAAATTTATTTTCTCGATTTATTTTTAAATATGCATAAAAAATATATTTTAAATTACGTAAAACATTTTTTTGTTGACGCCACACAAAAAATTCGCTTCGCTATTTAAGTTCAATTCTTATCAAGAGCGCTACTACTTTCTACTTTCGTGGCTCGAATAAAATTAACAAATTTATGTATTTATGCAGAAAATATATATTTTGGCTTTTTTACGGTAAAAGGGTGCAGCGTTTATATTTTTTAAAATTTTTTTTTTTGTTATTTGAACCAGGCTAGGACAGGTCAGACAACAAAGGGAAACGACATTCTTGGCGAAAAAAATGTTTTGTTTTTTATCGAGCCGCATTAATTAGATATGGAACCGAATAAACCGAAACCGAAACCTGCTGTGCGCTTTTAGCGAAACAATTTTTGAATGAATGTAGAAAATTTTTTGAAAAAAAAAATTTTTTATTCAGTTTAAGCGAAGCTTTTATACACTTCTTTGTTTTAAGATACTTTTTACTGCATTAAGATACTTTTTATGGCATTTAGATACATTTTACTGCATTGTAAGATACTTTGTACTACATGAAGATACATTTTACTGTATTAAGATACATTGTACTGCATTTAGATACTTTGTATTGCATTAAAATACATTAAACTGCCTTGAGATACATTGTACTGCATTAAGATACTTTTGCATTTAGATACATTTGTCCTGAAATGCTGCTAATAGATCATTTGAGATCGAACTCAGCTCTAGTATCTGCCTCCAGCTTTATTTATTTTATTTTCGATTGAAAGTTTCTCCTACACTAAAAATGTGCAGGGTACAATCAATAAAAATCGACTTAATATTTCTGATTTTATTTTTCTATTAAGTTTTATAATTTTTGTACCCTGTACCCAAGGGTAAAGGGTATATTCAGTTTGTGCGACTGCATGTGAGATACAGAATTGTACCGCATAAAGTTATATATTCTTGATCTGCATTGGAAGGATACATTGTCTGACTGTCCATTAAGATACTTTGTGACTGTCATGCTGAGATGCCGTATGAAACGATTATTTCGGAGACTATAAGAGGTACTGCTTTAAAATTGAAACTTAGACTCTCCTAGGCCGTCAATTGTGCACTTACAAACGGTTTTTTTAGACGCATTTTGGGGTACCCCATACAAATGTATTTAGGTTTTTGCATAAAAACGTCATTGTTTTTTTTCTAGGAAGTTCAAATTAAGTAAAAATTATGTCTATGATAGTCCCAATAAAATATCCCAATATGGTTGGGACCAACATTTAGCCCCCATACAATTTGTACCCCAAAATATTGGGTTTTTTACAAAAAAAAAGCTTTTTTGCTAGCAAATTTGAATTAAGTATAGATTATGTCTATGATAGTCCCAATAAAATATCTAGATATGGGTAGGACCAACAAAATTTTGGGTCTAGCTCCCTACCAATTTAGCCCAATTTATTGGTTTTTACAAAAAAATCATTGCTTTTTATTTTAGAAAATTTGATTTGGTCTAACTTATCACTATGATAGTCCCAATGAAATAGACCAATATGGGTAGGCCCAACAAAATTTTAGGTATAAACCCAATCAAAGATATACCCGATTTTTAAGTTTTTCTATGAAAATCCACTTCAATGATTTATGGTAGTCGATTAGAACCTTATTTAAGGTACATATAGATTGGGTACAGGTATCTTGTAGTCGATCTCACTTAAGCGATTTTCTTTTTTTTTTGAATTTCATGCAAATTGCTGTCAACAGTTTTGTGGATATACATAAATATTTTTTGTACGAATTCTTTTTTATTTATTTTTTTTATAAATGAATTTAAAACAAACCATTCCGAATTTCGTTATAACTTTAAAATTTGTGGTTGAAATTTTGTATGCAACTTTTATGAATGGAAACTATTTTCTTGAAGCACTTTCATTGTAAATAGTCAAGTGATTTTTTCCTTAAGTGCTGTGCTTCCCCTTAAACTCAGAAAAGCAAATGCTTCAATTCAAATAAAAATAAATTCTGAACAATTGAACTAATTTAAGTTTTGCCTTGCAACACGCTGCACCGCCGCTTCATTGCTTCATTAAATGTTTTATTTTTGTTTTTAATAAATGCAACAAATTTATTACAACTGCGTTTCGTGCAGTCTGAGATGCATTCATGAATAAAATTTGCCTTGCCTTACAATATTATTTGAGCTTCAATGCATTCAATTAATTAAACATTTAATTGAAGGTGCATTTAACGCACAGTTTGCATCTAGTTAGCCTTTAAATATTCTAAAAGTCAGCTAATAAATCAAAATGTAGATTTTATAGATAAAAAAAAAAAAAAAAAACCTTTCATTAGGCAATTTGTTTTATATATTTTCTGTTTTTTGTATCTTGAAATGTTAATGAAATCAATTCATTGAATACAAAATCAAGTCAGTGAAAATCAATTTATCAATTTCTATTCAATGCCACTTGACTTTCATTTGAAATCGTAAAAGATACAAAAAAAAAAAACTCATCTTGCATGCTTATAAGATACTTTTTTTATGAGAATTTATTGGATTTCTTTTTAATGCTGATAAGTAGCAACTCTAAAATCATTTGATAGCATAAATTAAGTTTAAAAAAAAAAAAAAAAAAATAAAGGCGTTCAAGTAGTAAAATAACGAAACAATTAAATATCATTGTGCATGCCATATGAGACGCAGCGCACAGAGCGGTTTAATTAGGCAGCTCAAGTGTTTTGGATTTCGTGCGTTTTAATATTCTTTACAATTAATGCTCAGACAACACAGAGAACTTTTATTAGAAAATAAATACAGAAAAAAACAATGCACTTAACATTTGCTACCTAAATCAATTTATATAAATTTTTTTTTGTGGTTTTGTCATTGAAGATATTTTGGAATTAGAAAATGGGGAGAAAATAATTGAACAAAGTGCCCTGTTTTCGTAAAAGCAGAAATTATCAGATTTATTTTTGAAATCTCAAATCGCAAATCTCAAATCGCAATTCTCAAATCGCAAATCTCAAATCTCAAATCTCAAATCTCAAATCGCAAATTCTCAAATCGCAATTCTCAAATCGCAAATCTCAAATCTCAAATCGCAAATCTCAAATCGCAAAATTTTAGAACGCCCGATTTCAAATCGAGTATATTTGGCAATTAGTTGAAAGCAAATATCAATTTTCTAAAGATTTGAAAGTTTAATAATGTTTACGCTGCTATTGTTCATGCTAAAAAGATTTTGAGTAATCAAATTGTTTTTAACGACTTTCGAAAGATTTTTAAAAAAAAAAAAAAATTTTTTTTTAATTTTTATTTTTTTTTTTTTATCTTGCACTAAATTAGCTGCAGTCAACACTGTGCATAATTATGTTTCATGTCACATTTTTTTTGAAGTTGTTGCTGCTGCTTTATAAAGTTGCATACATCATAAAATATTCACTTAAATTTTTTTTTTTTTTTGTATTTTGAAAGCCATTTGTCGTCATTGCTGTCGAGTGTAGCAATTCGCTTGTCTGCATTAAAAAGTAACGTAACAGAAGCAACATCAACAGCAACAGCAGCGACAAAGTTGAATACAATAAGTGCGGATACAGATACTTTTCATAGTTTCAACTTCTCTCATTTTGTATTTTGTATGTTGTGCGCTGACATGCAACAATCACTCAGCAGTCTTATTTTTTTTTTTACTGTCTGCCTTTCCCACTTTACTTAGGTTGCATGCAACATGCTGTCCCGTTTACTTTAAATGTAAACAATAATGATGATGATTATGATAATAATGTTTCGCTTCGAAGTTGATTATTATTATGCTGATGAGTGAGTTTAGAGTTTATGTGTGTACAATAGATACTATGACTGAACTGAACTTTGAATTTATCAAAACTCATCATCATGAGACGCTGGCAGTGTGGCAGAGAGTAATAACAATAATATTGTAATAACAAAACATTTTGGCGTTTTCTAAATTGTAAATTTGAAAAAAAATAAATAAGTTGAAAAAGAAATATCTCATTTATATGCTTAATGCATTTTAAACATGCATTTTCGATTTTAATGCATAAATTCGATTTTATGCACAGCGTTGCCCAAAAGGCAGCTCTCAGTGAGCTTAAAATAAAACAAAAAAAAAATATAAAAGAGAAAACCAAATTTAAATAAAAAAAAAAAAAAATCGAAAAACCAAATCAATAATTAAAACACCATGAAAAATCATTAAAACGAATAAAAAAAAAACAAAGTTCAGGGCTAAGTTCAAATTTTACGTGATTCGAAATAATCTTTAATTCGTTTTTGTTACATGGCGAGACAAAGCGTAGCTTTCAAAATATTTAATAATATTTTTTATACGCTTTACGCTTTGTATGAGTTTATTATTAAAATTTGTTGTAGAGTTTGTAACACTTTAAATAATGAAATAAACAGATTGAACATAGTTATAGTCCTTCCAGTCTTTAGGGTTAATACTTATACTTACATGACTAAGATAAAAATAGTAAGTAGACTCATAGAAAAGTACATTTGTGAACGAAAATAAAGGAGTCTTCGGAGGAATCGAAGTTTTGATACTCATCACTCGAATTTTGTAAAACAAAAACACGAAAATTTGAGGTCTTTTTTTAGGGGACTATATGATATATTGAACTATTCTTCATTCAATGTACCTGATCCTTATCAAATCTATATTGTTCTCATGAACTACCATAACAAAAGTTTTCAGCTTTTTGAAGCAATTAGATTAATAAATAACCACTTTTTTATATAAGATCTCAAAACAAGCTCAATGTTTGTATGGGGGCTATATTCTTTAAGGACCCAACCCTTACCAATTCTCTGGACTACCACAACAGAAGTTTTCGAATTTTGGAAGCAATTAGATTAATAAATAACAACTTTTTATATACGATCTCAAAAACAAGCTCAGGGTTTGTATGGGGGCTATATTCTTCTAGGTACCTAACCTCTTACCAAATCTCTTGTATAGACATTTGTTGAAATAAGAAGAGTTTTTTCATTTAGTTTGTGGTATATACACTCATATTGTATCTTCTACATTAAAAAAATTGTAAAAATGTTTCTATGTCCGCTATGGACTTCGCAACCATCTAACTGTAGAGGCCCAAACCAGTTTCGTTTGAAAGGCAATCATGCAAGTAAAGTTATAGACCACTAAAACAATGCATAGGCTTTTTCGGTCCATTCAAGAAGTTTAATTTTTTTTTTTTGGCTTTTTTGTATGTTTTCTAATTTAAACAAGATAGAATGCTAGAAGTCGAGTCTGCTCGAATTCAAGATGTCCTGTACCCAATCTTTATGCAGCTAAAGTTCATTGGTCCTATCAATGTAATACACTTTATTGTATTCGAGTTTTAGAAACAAAAACTTAAAAAATGGGGTAAATTTGTATTGGGACTATACCTAAAATTTTTTTGGTTCTAGCCATATAGGAATATTTAATTGGGACTATCATATACAGAATTTACTCTTAATTTAGACTTTTTAGAATAAGAAACAATGACATTTTAAGAGAGTTTCAGAGAGCTTCAATTATGGAAGCTCTTCTCTTCTAGTCTCCGAGATAATACTTTACATACGACAGACAGCATGACGGACGGGCAGACAAATGGACGGACGGACAGACATAGCTAGATTGACTCAACTCGTCGTGGGTCTATGGCGTCTATGATGTCTCCGTTAATGCGTTACAAACAATCTGACAAAATGTTAATACCCTTCTCCTCAGTTATGACTATTATAAAAGATATAAACGATTCAGCTATATCGATTATTATTAAATTACTATTAACTTTTTAACAAACATAGATGGTACGTGCCACATTTTGTAGATACAAAAAATAAAACTTTATTAACTCTCAGACTGTCAGACTGCCAAAGAGTTCTCTGAAGCCTAGACAGACTCAAGCATTTTAGCTACAAACTCTACAAGAACTGATTACAACAGCATTTTGACTTATGTTATTCATTTTTTTTATTTCTAAATTAATTAAACGAGAGCAAAGCGTCGATAATTCAATAACGATAATTAAATTTCAACAGAAAACAAAAAAAAAAAAAAAAATAACAAGAAATAATAGAACGCTGACAGCATCAAAAACCAAGCATGACGTGCCTTGAGACGACTCAAGATAAGCATCCAACATAGACGTTTTTATAATTCTAAGAAAATCAATTTGTTATACAAGCAAGCAAAACAGAAGAGTTAAAGTATTAAGTTCTAAAGAAAGGCAGCGCAATGTAACCGAATTGAATGAAGAATGTTTTTCTTCTTCAGGTTTCTTGTCGCAAAATGTTATTACAAATGTGCAACAGTTGCGCACGCGTCAAGAGCAACAAGAACAATCCATTTACAGTTCATTTACGACACAAAACAGCCGCAGCTGTAGTCTTTTTAAAGGACAATGCCACAGGCAATAAGTATTTAACGCACGCAAAACAGCAGGATAAGCAGCCGTAGCAGCAGCAGTGGCAGACGATAAGAAAGGACACAATAAAGTATGAAAATTATAAACAAGACAGGCTTCCTTTTCATGTCTATTTGTAGACAATAAAATGACGTGAAGCTGTATTACGCGCTGCAGCGAGGGTTGTTTGAAGAAGTTGTGATAAACAAATTGTTGAGATAGGAACAAATAAGTCATTCAGACAAATACAAAAGCTTTGAATGAGATACTTTTGACAGCTAAATTGAATCAGCTAAAAATATAAGTGTTTAGCAATTGAAAACTTTATAATCAGCCCTCATCTATTTACAATTTATTGTCTATGCGCCTATCACTTTATACAGCATTTTTATTTGTTGCAGCTGATTAATGATTTATTTAGTACGCAGCAAGTCAATAAACTGAATGCTGTCATGTTTAAGTCTAGCTTGAATGAATAAAAGAACAGACAGACAGACGGACAGATGCATAAAGACTTGCTTTATGTAAAGGTGTGACAATGTCTTTCTTTCTTCTTTTTATTACGATAATGGCTTATTATAAGATACATTTTTTTTATATGTTGCAGTAACTAGCCAAACAGCAGCAGCTGCAATTGAAATGCCTGACATGCTGATAAGCAAAAGGGTGTAACCAAACTAAAAGATATAAAAAAATGCAAACGTACAGCATTGAATGGAATGTGTGCTGCAATTTTTAAAGGGTGCAACTTTTATGCTGCATTCCTAATTAGTGCACATTGCATGTTTTATGGTTTTGATTGCATAGTTTATAGCGCGCTATTTAGACTAATTAAAGAGAATTTCTGAAAAAATATAAATTTAAAATAATTTAAAGAAGTTTAAACATAATTTTTTTTTTTTTTTGAATGATTTAATAGCACAAAATAATAATTCGTCTACAAGACGCCTTTTTTCCGCTTCTTAAACGCTGTGAAAATATATTTTTCTCAGACTATTAACACTAATTATATGCATCCTATAGATACTTTTCGTTTTTTTTTTCAAATTATTTAACCCTTGCGCATGCAGGTAGAAGATACATTGCAGAGCCTATAAATTCCAACAACAACAAGAACAATGTGTGTGTGTGTGTCTGTCTACGTCATAAGCATGCCACACATGCGTCACGTTTATTGTATAGAAAGTATCTTATAGATTTTTTTTTTTTGATGTTCTTCTGTCATTAGACGCAACTAATAAATGGAAAAACTCAATGAAAAATATGCCTAAAGTGAGAGTACAAAATTATTTTCAATTTCAACAATGTCAATAAACACTTAAAATGCAGCCAAGTACTACAAAAAGTACACAAAGAGAGCTGCTGTCAAAATATTTACATTTTACAAAGACCATCCATAAAATGCAAAAAAAAAAAAAAAAAACTTCAGATGAAAAAAACCCAAGCAAAGCCTGACGCCGTTTGGTGTGAAAAGTTCAAAAGCAGCTGTGCCGTGCCGCTCGTCAACATTTAACTAAAATGCAACAAATGCAAACATGGACGAACGTTTGCGATCGTATCAAGCCCGCATCTGAAGTTGCAGCGTCGCAAAGTTTGTAGCGCATAGATAAGCCTCATTTTAAAATGAAGTACTCACATACATAAAAAAGGTCTTGACATGTATTTTCAATGTTTTATGTTGTATTAAAAACAAATACAGTTGTTGTTGTTGTTATTACAAACAGTATGACTGCATTGTACTGCACAGAGTAGTAGTCTATAAAGTAAAAAGTATTTGCGACAAAAGTCATTTACTACAATTGAAAAACGTTTATTAATCAATAAGAAAAAATAGTATAAAAATGGCGTAATGCTTAATTAAAAACAAAGCAAAAAAAACACAGCACAAATTGGCAAATAATAGCAACAACAGTAACCAATGAAGCCAACCAGCAACTATTGTAGGAGTAGCAGCAGCGTATGGCATGAGCTCATCAAAAATTTTATATATGCACAAATAAACACGAATACATTGCATACAAATCGATTTAACTATAAAAAATTGTAAAATACCTAGAAAAGATACTTTTGTATCTTTTCGAAAAAAAAAAAAAATAAATAAAAATAATAAAGATTGCTATCAGAAATTATTGCCAAGTAGCAAGCAGCAGCGTATTAAATGCAACCCCCCACAGTAGTGCATAGTGCAGCAGCATGCGATAAATTTATAAAAGAAATAGTTATGCACATATCGCATGCGACATTTTTTTTATGCATTTGTAAAGGCTTATGCGTCGTTGAGTCATAAAAAATGTATCTATATGCATTATTTTTTTTATGCTATTGCTTATATGCAATCTGAAGTAAAGTATATTGTTTTTTTAAGGATTATCAAAGACTTATAAAATCTCTATAAGACTTCCCAGCTTTTTGGGAGTGTCGCACAGTGTAAACTTGCAGTTAAATGTAGACTTTTGTTTCATATGTGCCACATGTATCTATATAAATCATTAAATTAATGATTTTGCTACCACTAGAGTATAGCCAACGAATGCTACGCTTTTCCGTGTTGTTTTTTTGTGCAATTGTAGCTCTTTTTAGGGCATTTTTGTACTTTTTGCAGCGTTTTAAGTAGGTTAGTATTAAAACATACAAAAAAGCACTAAAAAAATAACTTTTTCTTCTTGAATCCAGTGAGAGCCGTAATATGTTGTGGCTAGTATAAAAACATACAAGAAAAGCAAAACAGTTTTGTATAGGAAAACTCGAATATCGACTTCATAAGTGAACCGAATGTGCCTAATGCGTCGTTTTAGTGGTCTATAACTATGTTTGCATTGTCGCCTTTCAAATGCAATCGGTTTGGGACACATCGGCTGCATAGTTTCGAAGTCCATAGCGGACATAGAAACATTTTTATTATTTTATATCATATTATAACGATTAAATTATTACTAAACCTAAGTAAACTTTTTCTTGGAAATTTCTTCTTCATTGATTGTGGATAGTTTATGTTTTTTTATTCATTTTTATTTTAAAAAAGAGAGCGGAAGTCGTATGCGAAAACAAATTTTTGTAATGACGCGTGAAACGAAATTGTTGCTGTTTATTTGAGCAATTTGCTTTCGAACTAAGCATTTGCCGACAACATGAAAATTTCAATTTAATAGTGGGAAAATCGATTTTTGAATGAAGTGATTTGCAAAAAAAATAGCAGACAATAACAATCAAAGAAAATTCCAAAATTGGTTTCAAAGTAGAGCAATAAAGCGAACAACTACGAATTTCTTATAGAAATTTATGTTCTATTTCTTTGCGATTTATTGTGAATTAAAAGCCAATTTTTTTTAGGATTGTTCAAATTATGTGCTTCAGTTTTTAGGTGAACTCACTTAGAGGATACTGAACGTACAAAAAATCCATAAAAATATATTTCAAGAAACAAATCTGCTATTTTATGCGCATCACTTGATTTTCAAATTTCTAAAATTCAAAATGAATGCAACAGACTGCAACATCAAAAGTGTAGAAAAATCAAATTAAAAACTAATTTTTTCTGCTTTCAGTCATTCACATACAAATTAGTTCTGCTGTTATTCTAGCCTAAATATTTTTTTTGTGTAAAAAAAACGAATTCGATTTGTAGTAATGCCAAAAAACAAAATTTATGTAGTCTATGGAGTGATTAAAAGCAAAATCAATCTTCATCAACGTGCGTTATTTGCCTTGCAGACAGCCAAAAGTAGCATAAGATACACATTCGAGATACATAGTCACGGATCCTAGCCGCAAACGGCAACAAGACAGGCGAAAATTTATGCAAGTTTTTAATTACAGGCGACGCGTCAAGTGCTGCTTCACACTCATTCCACACATCACTCACATCACTCACTCAAGACACAACTTCATAATTTTCGTCTTGCTTTCTTTTGGTGTTTTATGTTATTTTTTTTTTTTCATCTGGCGGGTGTTCCCGCATGTGTCATGTGTGTTGCAATTTATTGCCAAAAGTAGTGAAATTGCTTAAGTTGCTGGAATATGAGTGATGCCGTTGAGCGATGTCAAAGGCGACAGGCAGAAGGTCATTGCCAAATACATTTGTGGGAAAACTAAAGAAAATAATTTTACGGCAATTAAGTAACTAATTAGAAAGACTAAATTTAAATTTAACTTGAAATTTCATTAGATACAATTTAAGCAAAAAAAAAAAAAAAAAGTATCTTACAGATATTTTATCTTTTTTTGGTTAAAATTTTATCAAGGCTCCAATAAATTTTTGTTTGCAACAAACAAAAAAAAAATGTGCTTGAATATCAAATAAAGTCATAAATCTTCGCTTTGGACAGTTTGTGCGCTGAAGTTGAAGCTGCGAGTTTGAGATATTTGAGAGCGCGCATAATAAAAATTTATTACAAATATTTTCCATTAATTTGAACTTGAAGCAGCCCAAAAATGTTTCTAAATGCTTATCCTGTATGCGCTACAAAAGGGATACACATTTAGGGAAAGATACAGCACAGCCACTGCACTGTGTGTGTTTAGTTGATATGGGTGTGTTTTTTTGCTTCCGGAATGTGTATCTTTTAGGTGGCACATTTAAAAAAAGTAAAAGTATGAGAAAAACATTTTAATTGATCATTCTCATACAGCAATCGAACTGAATAAAAATATAGATACACTCAAACGGGACACACACTCACTCTACTGCGAGGGTGCTAACGCAGCAGCGGAAGCATATTACCACCAAAAAGGTAGTCACAGCTGCTATTAAATTGAGCTATGGCTTACACACAATACAACACAATACACCCTAACGCACTTAAGCACTTTAGTCACACACGCAATCCAATCCACAGAATCAAATACCTACATATGTGTATCATTATTGTCTTTTAAGTGAGAATTTCGAAGTGAAGAATTATTTGATTGCCTTTACACTAATTTGTTTGCTTAGCCTGGAATTATATGAATACAGCTGAGACAGCCATGTCTGAGTTCAATTGACTTTAAAGTATCTGTATCTGCTAAATTGGAATTTTAAAAAATTGGCAACAAATTTAGATTGATTGAAAACCAAAAATAAAAGAGAACAACAACAATAAAACTGGCACAATAAATATTGCAGCGCGGAAGAAGAAATGGTTTGTAATAAATCAAATTTTCGAGGTTTCAATTTAAAAAAGTTGAAAAAGCTGGAAAGAATTGTAGTAGGTGTTGTTGGTCTGGTTGTGTAAAACAAAACTACATATTTGGAATTGGCGGGACATTCCCAAAATCTAAACTTATGGTTCAAAATTATTTTTTTCTTATATTTCACTAATGTGACGATATCTCAGGTTAGCTCGAGTCGATTTTTATTTTTTAAACTGTTTTAGAAAGAAAATAAATAGAGCTTTCCAAACATATGTATAATATTAAGACATTTCAGACGCTATTTATTTATATTTTCAAGCAAACGTATTTGATTTTTTTTTTTTTTTTAAAATTTTTTTTACTTTTATATCTAAAAACTAGACTTTTTCTTAAAAAATTGTTTTCAAAATATTACATTTTTTAAAAGATTTTCTATTTACAAAAAAAAAATTCTATTTCTAATTTTGTAAAAAAAAATTTTCAAAAAAGTTTAATAACTTCATCAATTATTGTCGCATTTTACCCATTTAACATTCGGTTCACTCGTAATTCAATTTACATAATTTAAGAAACTTTATATTGTAGGTGTAGCTTCTACAAAAAATAGTGTAACCAAACATAGATAAATTTGAAAAATTAAAAAAAATAAGTTATAAAAAAAAAAAAACCACAGTTTTGTCTTGAAATTACATACGATATTAACCGAAATGTTATAATATAATACATATTGGTCGAAAAGTCTAAGTTTTTTCTTTCCAAAACAGTTTCAAAAATAAAAATCGGCTCGTAGTTTACTGAGATATTGCCAAATAAGTGGAAGAGACAAAAAGTTGAGTAGAAAAAAGTCTGTAAAACATAATTCCAGATTTTGGGAGTGTTTAGAAAATTCCAAATATGCAGTTTTATTTTACTTGACCAGCACAACAACAACAACTATAAAACTTTTCAGCTATATCGATGTTTTTAATTTTTTTTTTTTTAAATAAATATTGAAGACCGAATATATTATTTCGGGAATACAATCAGGTAGAACTTTAATTATTGCAATTTTAGAAGCTTAAAAAATAAAAAACCAAGCTTGGGGTTTCTCGGCATTTCCTCAAACCTGTTTCCACTTGAAGCTTAATGTAACCGAGGGCTAATTAATTTATAATAAGCGTGTGAAAAAAATCTTCTTTTTTTATCTATAAAATATTTTTGTACCGCTATAAAAAAAAAATTATTTCAAAAAATTTTTTTTTTATCTATTTCAATTAGTTTCATTTAATTGTATCTAACGCTTGCTCGATAAAAATTCTATTACAAACCACCGCTATAACGCTCCATACCAGCATAATCTATATCATTACGGCAATTTATATTGCTAAACAAATCGTAAATTAGTAGCTCTAAAAGTTGTCGCTACAATAACATTAGACTCACTCCCTCGAAAACAAATGAAGAAAAAATAAAACTAAACACTGAGAATAAAATTGCATTGTTCGTTTTGTAAAATAAAAAAGGTAGCAAGCAGCAAATGCAACAGACAAAAAGATACAAGATACAAAAGTACTGCAATTTACCGCAAATACAATGGTCCAATATGCCATTTATTTATTTTGTTTCTTTTTTTATGTAATACTTTTTTTGTTGTTGTTTTTGTTGGCTCTACTCCTTTTTATATTGCAAGTTCGAAACGTATTCGTCATGCTCCATTAAACAATTTGCCATTGTTGCACTTTTTCGACTCAAAATCAACTCAACTCAAAACGAAATGTTTTTATATTGATGCGACTTGGGGCGCGTTCAATATGGGAAGCATACGCTATACATGCAGCACATGTATCTGTTGTATCTATCTGTAAGTATCTGCGCAATATGTAGTTTAATTTTGTATCTTTTTTTTTTTTTTTTTTGCTGCTTTCATTGTTTTGTATAAAACAATAACTTTGTTTCATTATCTTTTGGCTGCGCGCTGCAATTTCGCTGATTGTGCAATATTTACTTTATATGAGTAAATATATCGCATGCGAGAATATGTAAAGTTATAGCGGGTAGCTCAAAAAAAAAAAATAATAAAAAGAACTTCGAACCGCGCATATAATAATGAACAAAATGTTGTAGATACATTGTCAGCTAGCAAATTTAGTAGTTTTAATTAATTTTTTTTTTTTTAGAAAAATTTATTGTTTTTTTTTTTTTTTAAATTTCTTAAAATATTTTTTTTTTTTTAATAAAATTTGGCTTTTTAATGTTAGCCAATTTTTTTTATAAGTTATCTTTTATTTGTGTTATCTTTCTGTGTCACAGTATTTTAAAATTTTATGCCGTTCATAGATAAAGGGCAATTTTGTTAAAATTTATCGCTAAAACAAGTTTATTTAAGTAATCAGTTTATTTACAAATTTCAAATAAGACCATTTTTACTATTTAAATATTAATTTGATTTAATTTTATATTCATTTTTATGTAAAATAATTTTTTATTTTTATTATAATTTGGCGCCATTAATAAAAAACTATATTTTTTTATATTAAATCATATTTATGCAGCACTGATATTCATAACTATTTTTTTTATATTAATTTGCATATTTATTTATTTTTTTACAATAAACACGAGAACAATATGCGCTTATAAAATGCTTGAATACCGGTTTTAATATATTCAAATATTAATATATTTTTTATTATTTTATTTTATTTATTTTTTATTCACTTATTTTTTTCCTGTACAACATTTTTTTTTTTTTTTTATTGAACAAAAGCGACACGTTTAAGCGCAAAAGCATGTCTCAAACAATTTTGCTAATAATTTTCATTTTTGCAAACACAGAACACAGATTGAGCGCTTTTTTTTTTTTTTTTTTATTGATCACACAGCTTTTTTAAACTATTTTATTAACTTTTTCACTATTTTTTTTACTTTGAGATACTTTTCTCATATTTGCGCGTATCTCTGAGATACTTTAGCAATCAGTTAAACAAACACTTTACACCTAAATGCTTGCTTGCTTGATCGCAAGTTCTCACGTTTTCTCAGTTAAGTAGTTGACAATTATTATTTTCTATTGGATTTCTAGCACGAATTCGCAGCATTGTATTCACATTTTTTTATGTTAGCGATTAGTTGAACGATGGCTTTGAAAAAAATCACAAAAAATCAAAAAAAAAAAAAAAAAAGAAGAAAAGAAAACCAACCATCAAACGCGAAGCTTGAGATACTTATTGTATAAAATTTTATTTTCAGATACATGCGCGTAAACACGTTCATTCGTTCGCGTTGTTAACTCAGAACTAAAGCAACAAAATTGAGCAAGATCAGTTTACTATGTGTGTATGAGAGAGCGAGCATTTTAGATGTTGTGTTGTGTGTTGCGAGAGCGTAATTTGCTCAATGTAAACAGAGCGCATAAGCGAACGAGTAAAAGTGACCCAGTTGGAAATTTTGAATTGATGCTTGTTTGAGAGTCGGTTTGTGGCGAATTGTTGATACTCGCATATGAAGAATTCGTAACTTACATTTCTTTGATAAAAAGACTAAACTGTCAGCATTGTTAGATTGTGTAGATTTTTGAGCTATTACTAATATTATTAATGTAATAGATTTTTTTAAACAATTTTTAAATATAAAATTTATGAAAGTATGGCGTTCATATTTAAAATTTTATTTAAAACTTTTAATACAGGGTTTAATGACCCAAAAACTCTTTCACTTGAGTATTGGCTAAAAAGTTTTGACACCGAACTTCAAAAAGAGTGATTTCAATTCCGCTGACACTTTTGTCAGACAAATGCTTAAAAATCTCCTTAAAATTAATTTTGACAAAAAAAACTTATTGATAAATAGAATCTGTTCAATTTCTGAATTATCTGCATCAAAAAAAAAAAAAAAAAAAAAAATTTGCATTTGGCATGTTTAGTTTATTAAATCGTTATTTTAATGAATACACTTAGTAAAACACAAGCACAACAAAACCCAAATGCTTCAATGTATAGCCATCTTTTAAATTTTAGATAGAGTTGCAAGGTTTCATGTGCAGTTTTTTTGGATCGCAAAATTCAAAATTTTTATTTATAGAAATGCTGAAAATGCAATCAATGAAAACACTCGAGGCATTCGATGTCATGGTGTAAACTTTCGACTATTTACACTAAAACACTTACACCAAAACTCTTAGATTATCGGTGTCAACCCAGATAATATGCATTTTCGTTTTAAGATATCAAAATTTCAATGGTGATCTAGATTCTTATTAACTTTATCTTCAATATGTATATAATAGTAAAAAATTTTCTATGTCAGAAATTGACTTTGAAACCATACAACCAATGTGTCCCAAACCGGTTTCATTTGAAAGGTAAAACTGCATATATAAGTATAGACTACTAAATCTTGCATGATAAGCACATTCGGTTCATTCATTAAATCAATTTTCGAATTTTACCATAAAAAATGTATTTTGCCTGTTTTTGTATTATTTTTTATTTTAGTCCTCATACTTGTTGTGGTTTTTAGTGCTTTGTTGCAATTTGTTTTCATACTCGCCACCGGCAAGCGCTACTATTGTACCAAAAAACAGCACATGTGAAACAGAATGAGCTGAAAGAGCAGCCTAACGCCCCTACAACTTAGTAGCACATGCGAGTATGAAGCTAGTATGAAATTTATTCATTATGAAATTAAATTTTTTAATTATAATCTAGTCACCATCGAAATTTTGTCTAACCGGCCGAGAACTATTTTATTTTCATCAATGTAAGCACTGCTGGCGAAAGATAGTTTACTTTAACAATTAGGAATCCGATGTACTACATCGTAAAATTTCCACTGGGCAACATAGCACTGAGTGCATTGATCTGGTGTAGCAACATGTTGCTGATCTCATGAAAACCACAAAATGTTGCAAGTCGTATGAAATAAATGTTGCTGGAGCTCATTTAAAAGGTTGCTACAGAAATGTAAACTAAATTATTAGGAAAAAGATTTTTATTTCGTTTGATTACAAGCAATCAACAAAACCCTTTAAATGTGGAAATACAAATCTCGAGCCAATTAAGTTAAAAATTATATTCTCATTAATGTCTCTTTTTAATATTTATTAACTAGTCAATATCACATTTTTTTTTATTTCCAAAAATAATCACTATGTTGCAGAGTATACACAATATGCAATTTGAGTAGTAACACTCTAAAATGATTGCATTCCTCTTGGTTTTTTGTTTTTTTTGTATTTTGTTTGCCAAGTAAACACCTTCTTTGAGTAAAACTGTCGAAAATATTTGAATTTAATTTCTTGATATTTCTTTTATTTCCACTTTGTACCGCCGCTAACCGCAGTCAAGGCGGAACTGACAATTTGGCTCAGATTTAGACTCAAAACAAACGAAGCGCAACGCGATATAAAATCAAAAAAACCCGTCAAATAAAATCCGTGCGAGCACCACATGAAGCGACAAACAAATGACGAAATCGAAATACGCCAAAGCGCCCAAGTGTGCCGCCAGCAGCACAAGCAGGCCCAATATTGATCAAGGAGCAGCAGACAAGGATGGCTGGCAGAGGAAGTTGCGTTGTAGACAGCAGACTGGCAGCTGGCGCCACAATGGCGACACTGGCGATTGTTCAACTAATGCGCGCTCGAATGCCATAAAAAAAAAAAATAAAGGATATGGCGGCAACATTTTATTTAGATGTTGTTTGCGAAAAAACTACTCTCGCACACACACACACACACACACACAGACAAGCAGACACGCGCAGCATCCTGCAACGGGTCGGGGCAAAAAAAAAGCGCAAAATTGCAAATTTGCCAAACGTATGCGTTTAAGTGGCAACTTAGAGCTGTGCAAAGCGACAATTGCAATTTTTTGTTGTTGTTGTTTTTATTTAATGTCCTGGCGTCGCCATTTCTATACTTTATACATATTGTTTTCCACTCTTTTTTTTATATTTATTTTTGATGCGAGACATTGCGGCGCCAAACCGCACAAACAACAACAACAACAATGGCGTCTCATAATAGCAATGCCCGCCAAAATCAGACGACGCCGTTGCTGCTGCTGCCAATAAATGAGTTGCCAAACTCGACAAATAAAAAATTATGATGACAAAGTTATACAAAAACAACAAACAACAAAAAGTTAGGTTCAAAGTTTATTTTTATTTTTCGCATTTTGCAGATTTTAGATAGCAAAAAAAATAGAGCATTTGGCCTAAAGAAAATGATTGATTAACGACAACAGACAACGCATTTAATGGCGTTCCATACGCAAAAGATTTGCTAAGGGCATCGAGTGCTGCTCGCCATGGCATTGACAACAAAGCTCTTTGTTATTGATGCGCTTTTTTTACGCCATTTTCTTTTTTTTTTTACTGCGTTGGCCATGGCAACCAAACGCAATGACTGCGCTTTTGACTTTTCGGTATTTGGCAAGTAAAATGGCGTCAATGTACTCGAAATTTGTTTTTGTCAATTCGATTTGTTTTTTTTCGCATAAATTTAGTTTGTTTTTCGTTGCATATCTTAAGGGTATTAAGCGGTCATATCAATTACTTAAGTGGATCATTGGTTGGTTGGTTGTGTGGGTGTTTATCTGTGGGTCAAATCTATAAATTTGCTTATAAATACAACTTGAAGTTTGTTTATTTACTTACTCATTTAATTTTGTATTGAATTGCGTTGTGCAATTTGTATAGAAAACAGAGTCTTGTACTTACCTAAAATGAGAAAAGAGATATTGATTTGAATAAATTATTATAATATAAATATATAAAATTGAATTGAAACTGTAAGAATGTATAATTTTGTGTTCTTCAATGATATAGATGCTTAATGAAAAAGTTTTTTCTGAAATATAGAATGAATTTTTGATTGATTCAATGCAACCAGCCCCCTTAGGAGTATGAGAAATAGTTAATGGCCCCTATTCTCAGACCTGCTGAGTATAAACACAAAATTTCAAAATAATCGGTCAAGCCGTTTTGGAGCAGTTTTGTGACAAAAACTAGGACATGAGATTTTTATATTTTAGAACATAGTTGTTTGGGGAAGCGTACCACATATGGGCACCCATCTATTTGTGGGCACACCTACATATCTTTGGATAGCAAGAATATTATGCTGATTGCTTTTTAACGAAGATTTGTGCTCTGTTTGATAAAATGTTTTCATTTTTCGGTTGTGGGCACCCTAATTTAAACGGTTGTGGGCACCCTAATGTAACCGGTTGTGGGCACTCTAACGTAACCAGTTGTAGGCACCCTAATTTAACCAATTGTGGGCAACCTAATGTAACCGTTTGTGGGCACCCTAATTTAACCGATTGTGGGCACCCAAATAGTATTCGGCTGTGGGCACCCTAACTTAACCAGCTGTAGACACTTTAATGGCTATTTCATGAATGTTAGCGGAAGGAAACACTTGCCAAACCCATCGACTAAACGCAACAAGACACCAACGAAACTATCAGCTAAGCGCACCAAATATTGTGCTTTTGATTACGCAGATGGTGCGTAAAGTAGGAACGCGTCAAACTTCTGGGTTTTTGTTTTTTTTTTCAAGGAAGTCTAAATTTTCAAATTCGCTTTATTTGTGTTAGTTTTTCTATCAAAGATTTCGATTTTAGACGATTTTTCATAGGGTGCCCACAACCTGACACAAAAATTTAATTTTCGAAAAATTGTTTCATTTTTAGAATTTATATTATTTTTTTCTTATTTCTTGCTTTCTTCATTGAATGTAAGCTACAAACATTTAGCAATCCACTGGAACAAAGTTTTATGCTAAAAAAAACTAAGGGTGTCCACAACCGTGTCCCAATTTTTTTACCCCGAAAATTACCAAAATTTGAATAACTTTTGCTATTTCAACTAACTTGCTAACTACACTGAAAGTAAGCTAAAAATATTTATCAATTCACTGGTACAAAGTTATAAGTTAAAATCTAAGGGTGCCCACAACCGTGATCCAATTTTATTATTCCAAATATTTCTAAAATTTGAATAGCCTTATTCTATTTGAAGCTATTAACTTGCTTCCTACATTGAAAGTTAGTTAAACATATTTAGCAATCCATAGCTTCAAACCTAAGGGTGCCCACAACTTGCACGCATGCCCTACTTTAGTAAAAATCGTAATAAATCATGTCTTATTTTATAAATGTATCTCAAAATTATAGTAATTTTATAGCCTCACTTACTGCACTTAATTATAAAAGTGATTCAAAGCGAATATGACCCAATAACAACTTTTACATATGTTCACTTTTGTTGTTATTGTTGTTTTTTCTGTTGTCCTTATTGTATACAAGTTGTTTGTTTATTGTTTTTGTTGTTGTTACTTTTGTTTACCGCTAACAAACTTTAGCTTTAAAATGCACTCAATGCGCTACATTCAAACAGATACAATTGCATGAGATTTACTTTCTTTAACTTTAGGTTTGTCTTTTTTTTTGTATCTTAGATATCATGTATCTATGAAGTTGTTTTTTGTTTTTCTATTTCGTTTTCGTTTTATTGTTTAGATTTGTAATTGTTTGCGCAATTTGTTTGAATTGCTTTGTTGTTGTTGATTTTTTTTTTTTTGGTTTACTAGGTTAATATGATAATGCCCTAACGCAACAATAATTTGTAATAAAAAAAAAAAAAAAAAAAACTCAAAGCCAATAAAACAATTTTTTATTTTAGTAAAGATGTGGGTTATTTTTTTTTTTTTTTTTTTTTTTTGTGTATTTACGCACTACAAACAAATTACTAAATTGCTTTAAAGTATCTTCAGATTCACTGCTGCAGCGTAATTTAAATTTAAGAACTTCTAAAATGTTTTTTAACTTGCAAAGTGATGTCATGAGTGGCTCTTAGATTTCACACATGCGTGTTAATGCTATGCGAAATGGCATAGAATCATAATTTTTTTTTTATTTTTTTTATTTGAAAACTACTTTACACAAATCAAATAATTATCTGCAAAATGCTATTAAGTTTTGAAGCATTTCGTTTGAGATAAAACATAAAATGATCGGAAAAAAATTTTATTGATAGAAACCATGCCCGATTGTTAAATATTGACATTTATGTAAGCGACTTAAGATTTTGAATATTGAAAAAAAAATATTCATATGAGTCAAAATATTTAATATTTAACCATTTTATATGCAAAATATGCGCTTGGGCAAATAATGCAAAGTAGTATTCGAAAATTTTTTATTTTATTAAATAATAAATTAAATTTATCTAATAATTTATTTAAAAATACGCATTTCGAAAGCAATCGAAAAATCTTTTTAAATAGTTCTCTAAGTTTGGCTAAAATTTGCAGTATCTAGCGTTTACCTGTCTATTTGTAGCACAAACTGGAATAAGATTAAGATTTTTAATTGGAAGACAGCTAGTAAGATTGAAGCTTTTGAGACGAAAAATAGTATGAGAGCTGCAATACAAAACGAGCAGTTTATCATGTAAACGAATGGCAATTAATTGAGTGAGCACATTCGATCTCAAATCTAGCACGCTCGTTCTTATATCCAGATTCTTAATAAACGGACAGTTAAATGTGCAAATGATACTACTACGAAAGCAAATTTTTGAGAGCGTACATCACTGAATTCACCACTTTGCTCTTAAGCTTTTGAAACTCGAACTAAGCACGATAGTTCTTAATACAAGCACATTGTATTTGATACAAGTAACGATAGCAACATTCATGCTTGCTAAGATCAAATGCAGTCGTTTTTGTTTTTCTAATACCGGTTTTCTCTTATGTCTGATTAATAACTCTTAAACTAGGCTATAACTAAATTTTATGCTCTTTTAAATTTCGGCATGAGTAGGAAAAACTGATTTTAAATGACATTTTATCAGCGTTTTGGCTTCTGTTTTTTGTGCAATTCATTTCGATGGTATTGCACGCGAAACCAAAATAATATGTTGGGTCTAACATAAAAACACACTAAAAACACCACTTTTTTATAGCAGTGTACCCATAATTTGTTGGTCGTACACTCGCAATCTCGTGTTTTTATATACCCGCCGACATAGTGTGAAGGGTAATTTGTTGGAGTGCATTATATAAAGGTGACATTGGAGACCCCAAAAAGTTACAAATATATATTGTTGATCAGCTCGACGAGACGAATCGATTAAGCCATGTCCGTCTGTCCGTATGTCTGTGTCCATTCGTCCGTCTGTTACAATGCGTTTTTCTCGAGAAGTTTTAAAGATCATTGACATTGAAAGTTTAACACTTAAGCCTTTTGTTGCTCCTACGTTTCAGTTTGCTTGTCGATGACCAAGGTTTTTCACTATTTGTTTACTTTTTTTGTATGAAAATAGCTTTTATTTGTGTAAAAATACTTAAAATGGCATCCATTATCAAAGAAAGGTGCCACGCCCATTTTTTGATATGGCCCCCATAGAAACCTAGCGCACGTTGTTCTAGTTTGCTATCAAACTAGTTTTTCTTTATGGATTTTATTACTCCAATCTGGGTAAAATCACTGATACTGTTATCCCATGAATGTGCTACCGATATAACATATAGACCCCATACAAACTAACCTTCCTTTTTTTTTATTTTCGAGAAAATGTAAAGGTTGTTGACTTTGCTTGTTTGTTTATATCTTTATTGAAGTGAGTCTACAATATGTTGGGGCTATCGAGTTATTGAAATTTTAATTTTACTTGCATTGTTGTCTTTCAAATGAAATCGGTTTAGGACTAATCGGTTGGACTGTTTTAACGTCCATAGCGGACATAGAAACATTTTTACTATTTTATATATATCGATTATGCATATACTTTTCATTTCGCTGTCTTAAAAGCTGCCGATTTGAAATCAGAAATATTTTCGATTTGAAAAGTAAATCGCCATATATTTACGCTTGCAGGAACATGGCTGATAGAAAATCTACGTTTGGTATGCGGAAGAGCTGCTTTAACTGTTTAACTATTTGCCTTAATTTGCTTAAATTTAGCGATGTAACTCTCCGAGAGCAAAAAAGGTTTAACTTTATTTCAATTCTTCTCTAAAAAAAATTGATTTGTTAACAAACCAAAATAAAATATTTTCCTACTTTAAATTAAACAAACACTACTAGCCTAAATACACACTTCAAGTGTGTGCATATAAAATAAAGGCGCGTTTTTAAAGCTTATTTATTATTTGAGATATTAAAAGAAATCTTTTCCCCCATTTTTTTTTTTTTTTTTTGTGGCAATGAATAATAATATTTCTGGTCGTTGAGGTCGTCGTTTGAGTGTTTGATTATAACAGCTCAGAGTGCTTTATTTATGGTCGCTGATAAGCTCCACACTTACCGAATGATGCGCAGCTTAGCTGTGGCGCATAAATTTTGAAGTTGATGTAGGTTATAAGTTTCTTTCTTTCTCAAACAACAACCAACACATTTGTGGAAATTAAGAGCGCAACTTAAACCATTTGCGGCCAATTTTTGTAAAGCAAAGGCAAAGGTGCGGCGGCAGCAGCAGCCAAAGGAAAAACCGCAAAGTGAAATTGCATTACTCATTTTTCAGATACTTTTTTTTTCAGTTTTTCTATGCTGGCACATGTCAATGTTGTCAATAATCTCAATGAATGGTGACGACAAAACTGTCAAAGAAATGTCATTCAATTATTTAGTTTGCCACGCCACAAAGCGAAAAAAAGAGCGAATGCTGCGGAAAATTGCGCGTATAAAATTAATTAAGCACAACAACAACGCCACGCATCAATGAAATGTTTTTCCTATGTTGTAAGCTGAATTGTATATTGTGTTTTTGTAATTAAAAAGTTTTTCTTTCAATGCAATTCAAACAAATCGTTATAAAAGTTTCTTTTCAAAACGATTTATTCTGGCACGAAGAGTTATTGAAGAGTTTAAAAGTGCAACTTAAGTAAAAGACTTAAAAGTTATATTGACTTTTTCAATTTGCTTTTGAAATTAATAAAAACTAAAAGCCATGTTCCCATAATCGAAAACGCAAAAATTTTGCGATTTACTTTTCAAATCGCAAATCGCAAATCAGAAGATTTCCGATTTGAAACCGACAGAGTTTATCTTTGGCCTTTTTAGTAACATTGACTCCCAATTTGAATTTTAAATCAATTTTTACTACTCATGCCTAAAAGTTAAGAGCATAAACTATAATCAAAGCAACAATAATTTACGATTTGGCAGACCGATAAATTTTTAATTGGTTTTTCCGATAACACGTTTTATTATGTACAATGCAAAGAAATGTTTTTGAAATAAATCACAACTTTAACGATTGCCGTAGCACTCACGATTTGAAATCATACAAATTTACTAAATCGTTAATCGCCAAATCTTTGCGTTTACAGGAACATGACTGTATGAAATATGCGTTTGAAATAGAAATGTAATAAAAAAAAGTAATAAAACTAGCAACATTTTCATTGCAACACGCAAAACTTGAGATACAATACAATTGAGATACAAAACACAAACGCACAGCACGAGACTTCAAAGCTGCAGCAGTTAAAACTTTGGCAGAGTTATTTATCTTTTATGAGCTACTTTTGCGCCGTGTGGCATAATTAGTACGATTTTTGTTTTTGTAGTTGTTCCATAGCTGCAAGGTATATTTTAGTCTGAAAGTACTTTATAGCTCACTTCACATTTGTACTTATTTAACACTCGGCTTGATGATTACTGGAAAAGCTAGAAAATCATCAATCAACTTAAGACTAACCAAAATTGTATAAAACGACATACAACCTCGAAGGCTAAGCAATTTCTCTGGGTTTTGCTCTTAAAGCTGTCTACAATGTTGCTGTGGCTGCTGTAACAACCCGCAGCAGCATTCATCTTGACCGAATAAAATGAACCAAAGAATGAATCGTCGTTGTCATTGAAGTTTGTGGCATCTTGCAGCTCAGCTCAGCTCAGAGTTTTAAGCCACAATAACACTTTTATGGCATCAAAGTTTTTTTTTTCCTCATCTCACAGCAAAACATTGAAGAAGAAAATAATATCTTTGCAGTAAAATGGCATTTTTCACGCTAACTTTGGCCAGGTAAAAGTTGCTACTTGACAAAGCAGACAAATGAAATAACTTCCAATCAGTAAGAAGAGAAAAAAAAAAATAACTGTGGGTGCATTATTTCCAGCAAAGAAAACTTTTGTATGCAAGTAAAACTCAATCATAAAATCATTTCTATGATTTTTTTTTCTTATAGTTGCCTCATTCTTTGCATTGCATCTTGCTGCTGCAATTTAAAGTTCAACATCAACTAAAGACTTTCAGTCTCGCAGTCTCAATTTTCATGGTCGAGTCTTTGAGATTGCTTCACTGAACTGAATACAAACTGCAGCTCAACTTAAAGCTCAACGGACTCATTTGGCCATTAAATGCAGTAAAATTTTATTTTTCGCTTGTTTGCAACTTTTTCCATTGACGCCATTTAACGAAATTTTCATTGTTGATATTTCTAGTTCAATTGGTGGAAAAATTTGTTTTGGATTTGCTTTTTAAGTGGATAGAAAGAATATTTGGTCTTCAAATGAAAAAAAAGAGTGTACCAAAATTAAAAACTTTAAGAAAAATAGATAGAATCAGACTGTGATATTTTCTTTGGATTGTCATAGGTGTAATCCATACCGAATTTGGAATGGATTAGGTTAAGTATTATGTTTTCATACGAAAACCCAAATATGATAACTTTTAAGATTGATATGGAAAAATGCAAAATGTAAGTTTTATATTTGGTGACTGTAACTCTCTCTCTGTAGTCTCTGGGACTAACGGTTTCATAAGACAGACGTTCAGAATAGTGTTTTATGTGGTCGACTGTCTATAAATACTAAATCCCATGGAATTTCTAGGAACTATTTGGGATTGGTTGACTCCAACCTGCTTTCCAAAGAGCGTATCATTCTGGCTGACCTCTCTCCTGGTATCAGTCTCGTATCTCTGGTCAGACCTCGTACTATACCGTACTACCAGATTGGCACGTACCATTGCCTCTCCCTAGTATGGGATACCACAGACGGATAATCGCACATAGCTTTGTATTTCAACTCAGCTTTTGGTGCTAAAAATATGTTTTATGGAATCTGTCGTGCCTTCATCTGCCATTTTACACTTTTGAGTGCAGGCAAAGATTAAAAATAAATTCGGGATCCATAAGATTTAAGGGACAATTTTGAAAAAAATCAAGATTGGTAAGATTGGGACAAATAAACATATGCACAGCGGAATTTGGGTTTGAGTTCAGGATCAAATATTTAGTCCAGCCCATAGCTCTACTTCAGATTGTCTTGGACAATTCAACACAGAAATTTGAGTGGTTCTAGCCTTGAGATTGACAGATCAAACAGCTGATGCTGTCGGAAGCAATTACTCTGCAGAGTACTAAAAAGAACAGTTATAAATTCGTACTTCCTACTCAACTCCATTATTTGCACCAAAGTTGTGTTATTGTTTCCCAAAATGCTAGAATCCTGTTGAAATTAAAATTTGTCACAAAAGAGCACTGAGTAAGTAATGGAAAATTTTTGTCTAAACCTTACTATCTCATCACAGTACATGTTTGGGAAGTTCTCAATGCAGGTTTCAGCACTTTATAAACTACAACGCCAATATTTAATAGATGAGCCTAATCCAGATTATGGAAATGCTAATTTGTAGTAAAATGCTTTTAGAACTTTGTAGCATGTACATTTTTTAAGTTTTCTACTCTCATTTTCAACTTTCAAGTGGGTTAAATTGAGTTGTGTAAAGAGATATTGAATAAAATTGAAAATAAAAAAAAAAAAAAAAAGTTAATTTGTCTTAAAAATATAAACAGATAGCATCTGAAATGTTTTAATATTAATTATATTGTTCGAAAGGTCTAAGTTTTTTCTTTTCAAAACAGTTTAAAAAATAAAAATCGGCTCGAAGTTTACTGAGATGTTGTCACATGAGTGAAAAGGAAAAGAAAAAAATTTTTTTTTTTTTACTATAATTCTCTTTTTTGGAACATATTGCAAATTCCAAATATGCTGTTTTGTTTTATTTGAATTGACACTCTTATTTAGCTGTCAAATTATTGTTAGAAAAGTTCAGTTTCTAGGTTTATTCTAAGAGTGCCTTCAGACACACAAATCTACTTCTTAAATGAACCGAATATGCATTAGGCACTGTTTAAGTGGAATTTCAATTTACTTGAATTGTTTACTTTCAAATGCAACCGGTTTGGGGCTCATCGGTGACATAGAAAAATCGCGGACATAGAAACATTTCTACTTTTATATATCTAAATGCTTCCTAAGTTTTCTCTCGTCTCTTGAAAGAATATTAATTTATTTATTCAGGCTCAAGTTTCGTGTCCCAACATTTATGCGCTCATTTAGAGTAGTTCCCACCTAATTTATTATAAATAATATATTGTAACTCATTAAAAGTTACTTGAACTCTGTACACTCCATATATGCTACCAATAAATACTGTCAATTATAATTGTCCAATTAAGTTGCCAGCATTTCGCATTAATTTGTAAAACATTCTACACAAATATTTTCCAACTCTAATAGAATTCCGAGCACGTTCCAAGCATCGCGTCGTCGAGCGACTTATGACCTTGAGACAGGGTAAAGCAGATACATGGAAAGCCTCAAAACGTGCGCTGTCGAAGGATTTACTTGTGCTGTCTCGCAAATGTCTCGCATTTGTCCTGTCAGACAAGCAGCTTGTCTGCTATTTCGCAATGCTTTGTATAAGAGGCGCCATCTGAGCACTACACAAATTCTACAGATTTACAACTTGTGTAGTGCTGTGATGTGAAGCAATTTATTGACACTTTTGCTACTATTTTCTGAAATACGAGACGAACAAAAGTTTATAGCGTCGGAAAAATCGTATAAAACCACATTGTTGCTTTAAACAAACAAAAAATGGAAATTTTTGTCAGGGGGAACTGCAGGTCAAGTTTTGAATGAAAATTGTGCTAAATTATTATGATGAAATTTTATTGAGTAAAAGGTGCTATGGAAAGTTTTTTATGAGTTTTTTTCCCATTGTTTCCATATTGCAGCTTGAAAATGCAATTTAAAGTTTTTTTGATATGAGTTGACAGGCAGATTGAAAGAAATGTGTAGCGACATGCAACAAAATAGAACTCACATAAAACTGACAAAAGTTTTCGTTTAAAACTGAGTAAACTTTTTTCACAGAATGTATCTGAATGCGAAATAGACAAATGTAGCTACAATTTATAATAACAACGCTACACGCCCGAAAAGTCGATAAGCTTTTTTTCGCTTTTTTGTAGAAAATATTTTTTTAAACCACTTTGAGATACCTGCCACATACTTATAGGTGAGGGTAAGCTACAGACAAAGTACTTTTGTCTGATTTACTACTTGAAACATTTTTTCACTTAGTTGGCGAGCATCTTTCAACGTCGTCGTCGTCGTCTTTTTTTTTTTTTTTTTTGCTACATTTATTCTTGCGTGGAATTTTATCAGACTTTTCCGTGACTTTTGTTGACAACTTGTAGCAACAAGCCACAAGACGCTGCTGGTGACGACAACGACAAACTTACAAAACATGCTCCGCCGCCTACTTCTATGCGGTGACACAAGAGCATGTAGAGCAGCGAATATGACAAAACTGCCGAAAAGTTGGAATTGTAACTTTTACAGAGACTTAGGAATTGTGTGATGGTGGCAAAATATTGCGCCAGACAGCATCAAGACAAGCGTAAAGCGATAAGCATAAAAAGACATTTTTAAGAACACATTTATTATTTTGTGTATAGAATATGTATTCACTTTAAAGTTGCTTTAAAATGCGCGCCTAAAATTATGCAATAAAAATGCAGCTGGAGATAATGTTGCACAGTGGAAGAAACACATTTGTTTTTCTAAATAAAATAAAATGAAAAAAAAACCAAATTTTTGGTAGAACGGGCATACCTAAAAATTTTATTTTCGCACCTTGTTGACCCGTCACACTAAATTTTCGTGACAAAAATTTGGAAATTTGAGTGATGACTTTGTACAGGGACTATATGATATAGTGAACTAGTTTTTATTCAATATATACAGTTACCTGTTTCTTATCAAAATTTTCTGTACAGTTGGACTACCATAATAAAAGCTTTCATCATATTTGAAGTAATTAGCCTTAATAAAAAAAAATTTTTTATATAAAAACTCGAAAATAAGCGTTGGGTTTATATGGGGGTTATATTCTATAGTGACCCGGTCCATGCCATATCTCTCTTGTGGACATGTTTTGACTTTAGAAGTATTTTTATTCAATTTGAAGTGAATAAATTCACAAATAATAACTAGTATCATACAAAATCCCGAAAATGGAAGGAAAGTTTGTATGTGGGCTGTACCTAAAAATGGGCGTGACGTGTTGGATTTGAACCTCGATGACAAAAGAAATGTTTTTACCCATTTGGGAGCAAATACATTCGTAAATAATTACTATTTTTAAACAAAAAAATCGAAAAAAATCGATAAGTTTGTATGGGGGCTATACCTAAAAATAGGCGTGGCACTCTCATTTTCGAACTTAACCTAGTCGTTGCCGAGAAAAGCTTAAGTTTAAAATTTCCGTTAAATATCTTTAAAACTAAGCGAATTAATCGCATAGCAACAAACAGACGGACGGACAGACAGACAGACATGGCTAGATCGATTCGTCTCATCGAGCTGATCAAGAATATATACTCTTATGGGGTCTCCGATGCCTCCTTCAATGCGTTACAAACTTTCCGACAAACTGAATATACCCGTTTACACTATGTGTAATGGGTATAAAAAGGTGGTAGTTTTGTATGGGGGGCTATACTAAAAGATAGGCGTGGCACCTTGGTTCTGGCATACAAACTACTTCGGACCAAAAATAGCGGCGATAATAAGCATTTTCTTACAAAAACTCGAAAATGGCCTGGATAGATTTGTATGGCGGCTTCACCTTTAAAAGGGCGTGGCAATTAATTTTTAACATACAAACTGCCTGGGACCAAAAAAGAACCATAAGTCTCGAGTCTCGAGCTCAATAGCTTTAAAATTGAGCGAAATAATCAAATCGCAACAGACAGACCGACAGACAGACAGATAGACGGATTCAAATATATATTTTACTAGCTTAACTACCAGGCTTTGCTCGGGCCATGAATATATACAAAATTTTATTTGTATCATTTAATTATTGAAAAAATAGTATAATTTTTTTTTTTTTTTTTTTTTTAGATCGCTTTTATAGAGCCACGCCCAAATGGAATTATTCAACTTTGCATACCGAATTTCACTCCACTCAAATTCTTGTAAAATATGATGAATTTCTGTACCAATTCTATGGGGCCACGCCTATCGCCCATTCTCCAAAACGATATCTTTTAAAATCGGTTGAGTTGCTTCGGAGATATTTAATTATTTTTTTAATCTATAGAGCCACGCCCACCACTCCACTTAGGGGTATGAAAAAAGTTTCCGACCTTTCCTCAGACCTTCAGGATTTAGACACAAAATTTCATAAGAATCGATTAAACCGTTTCGGAGGAGTCTGGTTACAAACACTCTGACACGAGGATTTTATATATTAGAATAAAAAGGGTGTAAGAATATAATTTATTCAGAGCACACCTAGAACAAATAACATAAATATCAAAAGCTTTATTTCTTTTTCGCATATGCAAGTCGATAAAGTACAATTAATGATTCAAGTCTAAACGAAATCAGAAGCTTTATGAATCCCACCCTTTTGAATTTATTAGCAAAAATTTTGTTTAATCTGCATTTTGCTTCACTGTGTGGAAAATTTTGTAATATTTTCACTTTTTTTTTTTTTTGAGCACTACAAAGCGAAATATATTTTCTGACTTTTGGCATTTTGCCAACAAAAGCTTTGATTATGGAAACTACTTTTATTTTTTTTGAACAGTTGAAGTGCATTGTAGTTTGAAAAATTCGAGCAGCAATGTTGTTGCCTCTGATAATAATGATGAGCTTCCATCCAGCAGCGACATTGAAAACTAACAACAGCAGCAGTAGAAGCAGCAGCAAAAGTAAATCAAAATAAAATATTCATCTACTCACATTTGTCGACAGTTGACTGCTCAAACTGAGCACCTGTTCGCGCGCATCCATAAGTTCACGTTTCAAACGACGTATTTCATGTGCCTGACGTTCCTCGGCTGAGCCGTAAAGTGAGCTGCCACCGGATAGTAGTGATGCAGCGCTTCCATGTACTAAAAATTCAAATGAAAATCGTATTTCTAATTAATGAAAAAAAAAAAAACAAAAAAATGATATAACTTACCCTCATCATTTTTCTTCGGATATGTTAGTCTATGACCACCAGCACCCGTTAATGTTGTAGTTGCAGCGCTACCACCACCACCGATACCACCGATATGCGTTGGTGAAAGTGGACCACCAAAACCACGATTAATTGGCGTCGGTGAAGTTGGCTGACTCCATGCAACTGGTGCACCAACACCAGCAACTCCTTGATGTGTCATACCGCCGCCCATACCAGCAACATTAGCACCACCACCACTCGCACCTACGTGCGCCGCAACTGCTGCAGCCATTTGTGCTGAAATGACGCCATTTTGTGCAGCAGCAGCAATTGTGCCCACAGGCAAACAATAATAGGGTTCAATCTCAACGTCAGGACCACGACTCAGCATTGAAGGGTACATCTTTTCCGATTTGGTCGATCTGTTGTGAGCAAAAAATTTATATATGTAATGTGTAGCATGAGTATAAAATTTAATAAACCAAGTAAAAGAGAAAATAGCTTTTAAACGAAATTAAATAACAGCAATGAAATAAGTGTGCAATGCAGTTGAGTTGCATTAATCAACAAAATTAAACTCATTTTCTTGAAATTTGCAAAAAGAGTGTATCAAATAAAAGCAGAGAAGTTCACTTTGTTGTGTAAAAGAAGCGTAAGGGTTTTCAGCTAATGTCAAAGTGCAGCACAAAATTTGGGAGACACTTTCAAAATCTTGACTTAAAAACGTTTTTTTCCCCTATATTCGCTTATGTGGCAATATCTCAGCCAACTTCGAACCGATTTTTATTTTTTATTCAATTTTGGATAGAAGAAACTTTATTCTTAAATCAAGATTTTGTAGAGTTTCCCTAAATTGTGCAGTTTCTAAGATAATTTCTATTTTTTTTCCAATTTTTTTTTACGAACATTTTTAGATTTTAAGTAATTGTATCGATTCTTTTAGAGTATCAAAAAATATCGATATTTTTTGTATAGGCAAAGTTTCTAGAGGTGCAAAATCTTAGATATGTAAATTATTCCCAGAGTATTTGGATTATTCCATCAATGACATACATGTTTTTTTAGAAAATACTAGCGTATACCCGGCGCTTGGTTAATGTCGTTCAGCTATTTCTAGTCAGATCTGTTCCATTTCGCATTTGCTTTTTTTTTTTGTAGCTGTAGCACTTTTTGGTGGCATTTTTGTACTTTTTTTATGGTTTAAATCGAAAATCGACTTTATGAATGATCCTAAAGTGCTTATTGCTTTGTTTTAGTGCTCTTAAACTATGTTTCCCTTATTGCCTTTCAAATGAAACCGACTTGGTGCACATTGGTTGCATGGTTTCAAAGTACATAGCGGACATAGAAACATTTAAACTATTTTTTATGCATAGAAGCTAATATTTGTAGTATAATTTTGCAATATACTGTAGAAGAATGTTGCTGTTGCTGTTGACAATTTCGGAACTGTTGCCGCAAAACAATATGCGACATTTTGTATAAACGTTTGTTGACTTTCGGGCATTCATCCAAAAAGGTACAAACACACACACATTCAAACTCAACCCAAAGGCATACAAGAGGCACACATGCAACATATGCAGACATTTAGAGACAGTGTGTGACACATGTCGCCATTAACGCTTTTGCCTACACACACACACACACACACACACAGCAGACGATTTGCAAATTTCCGTTGTAGCTGTGCAACTTATTCACACTTCCAGTTCCTTTTCTTCTTCTTCTTGTTTTTTTTCGCAAAAATGTCACACTGCAGTACCTCATTGCGGTTGAGTTTCATGGGCTCAGCCCTTACAGTTTGAGTTGTGGTTAAGGCAATCGTGAGACTGAGACTTGCAGTAAGCAAAATGCATTGCATACTTTTCGGCTTATATGCTGTCATGTGTTGTCTAACAATTTGCACACATTTCCGTCTTATATCGCGCGTTGTTTTGAATTTTGAGTAAATTTTGATGGTTTGACATGTGTGCTCGTGTTTAATTCCATGCAGCTCTGCTTTCTTTTGATTACCATGTGGCAATATTTTTCATATTCATGTAACAAATTGATATGCACTCCACCATAATATTTCTGCTTCATAATGCGTAATTTTAATGTGTCTCCGAGCTATATGCTTTATGTCCAGCATAATATCTGTCCCATTGCTGATAACTGACATTAATAGCATTTTGCATGCAAATATTTAAAATTACATTCACTCCTGTGTTGGGTTTTCATGCCGGATGGCATTACTGCTGCTGTTGCTGCTGTTGCTGTTGTTGATGGACGTGTTTAGGGCAAATGTGTAATGGCATTCTATGCCATAGCTTAGTGCTGCTTGGCAAATGTGGTCGTTCGTTCGTATCGTATTTTATGCTGCTAAGCACACAGATTGAAAACAGACTTTAAATATTTTACATCCTTTTTATGTGTGTGTTTGTGTGTGTGTGTGTTGAATTGGTTTCAAATTTGATAAAAGCATTCGTCTTTGTGCTTTTACAAAAACACATAATTTGTTTTGCTAAACTAGTTTTGCATAAACTTATTCGCTATTGCATAAATAATTTAGTGCACTAAAACTAAAATAATAATAAAAGGGGAAAAACAATTTATGCATTCCAAAAATCCTTATCAAAGATCTCGTTGACATTATACGCTACACTACAAAGCTAAAAGCATTTAAAAGTCAAAGGTGCACAACCTTATTGACATGGCAAATTCTACGTAATCTGCGCTTTGTGCAAACACGTTTTGCAATTCACTCATTTATTCTTTTCCTCATTTAGCGAATGACTTTGCATAAGCTGCGCGGCAAATGGAGAGCACCAATGCTACTTGAGCCTTTTATTTTTCACATTTTCTAAATGGCGCTTTTATTTATTTAAAGCTGCAAAAATGCTTGTGCAATTTGTAACGGTATATTAGTTTTTTAAGAAAAAATGTTGCATAGTTTTTGGATGAAGTACTTTAGAGGGCTTCAGAAAATTTCAAATCAATCATAACTGAATTATAACAAGAAAAAGTTAACTTCGGTTGGACCGAAGCTTATATACCTGTTACACATCATTTGACGTTGATAGACCTTCGTGTGCAGCATTTGTATTAAATTTTATTTCAAAATACTAAACAAATTAAATATACTCTTAAAAATTTAGGAGTTTCGGTCCGATTTGGACCAATTTTAAACTGAAGATTTGGCATGGTATAAGAAACATTTTAACCATATTTGAAGCCATTCGCTTTATAAATACATTTTTTCATATAAGAACTTAAAAAATGTTGTACTTTTGTATGGGAGCTATACCTAAAAGTGGGCGTGGCACATTGATTTTAACATACAAACTACACAGGACCTAGAAAAGCTTAAGTTTAAAATTTCAGCCCAAAATCTTTAAAACTGAGCGAATAAATCGCGCAGCAACACACAGACAGACGGACAGACGGACGGACGACGGACAGACGGACAGACGGACAGACAGACGGACATGGCTAAATCGATTTGTCTCGTCGAGGTGATCAAGAATATATATACTTTATGGGGTCTACGATGCCTCCTTTAATGCGTTACAAACTTTCCGACAAACTGAATATACCTGTTTACACTAGTGTAACAGGTATAAAAACTGTTCTCAAGATTTTGGAGATATATGAATACGCATAAACGATGTTTCGCCACAGCATTGTGGATCGAAAATATAAGCGATAGACGGACGACCAGTCTACAGGCCATATGGCTAAAGACAAAAAGAAAAAAATTTTCAGCCCTGTCGATTCGTTTTATTGTGTAGGTGACGGGATTAAGAAGAGATTTTAGAAAATTTGACCCGGGGCCTAATGTAGTTCTTAAAAAGTAGGCGTGTTACAAAATCCTAACTTAAATCTCATTCCAACAAACCTATTTTTTTAATACTTTTATTATTAATTCGTTAAGAAAAGGACTAGAGACAGAGGCGCCTTTCAATGATAGTAAAAAAAAAATTTTGTACATATTGCTGGGTTTTTGAAAAGACCAGTGGGTAACCGATTTGGCAGTTAAATTTTTTTTTTTTTTTTTACTATTATGCACCACCTCGAGATTTTTGAAAATGTAGATCTTGGACCGGTTGGCGCCTTCAGATTAAAAACCCATATATATGAAATGGGTAACCTAGGAGAATTGACATTAGGTACATTTGAAATATTGTTTCTTTTTATACCATATACCCAAAGGGTTTAATTTAAGGCAGAAGGAGGCATGGTAGACCCTAGGATAGTCGATTTGGGTATGTTCGTGTCTCCATCCGTATGAAAACGATTATCTCGAAGACTAAAAGCTTCCATATTTGAAACTTAGACTCTCCTAAGCCATCAAGTGAGCACTGGCTAACGAGCCCCATTTTAAGGGGTACACCCCATATAAATCTGCCCCAAAATTTTGGGGTTTTGCATAAAAAGTCATTGTTTTTTGTTCTAGGAGGTCTTAATTTGGTACAAATTATTCCTATGATAGTCCCAATGAAATATCCCAATATGGGTAGGCCCAAAACATTTAGATATAGCCCCCATACAAATCTTCCCCGAAATTTCAATTTTCTTATTCTAGAAAGTCTAGATTTGGTATAAACTATGCCTATAATAGTAGGAATGAAATATTCCAATTTGGGTAGAACCAAAAAAAACTTGTAGATTTGGCCCCATGCAAATTTACCCCATTTTTTAATTTTTTGTATGAAAATACAATACAATAATGTACGTTATTAAGGTAGGACGTAATTTGAGGTACATAAAGATTGGGTACAGGGTATCTTGCAGTCAAGCGCCCTTTCAGGCTTAATATATATAAAAAGGGTTTCTAAAATATGGACCTGGGACTCTTTGGGATCCCAAAATTAATTCTTTCACATATTTTTTCGGAGATTTTTTTTTAGACTTAGAGACTTGATTTTTGGCACATTTGATAGATTGTTAAAACCTTTTTTTGATAATATACAATAAAAAATGGCGAGCAAGTCCACGGGTTAAAAGTTAGAAATTTTATAAAAATTTCACTGTGCATCATGAAAGGGAGAGTTCCATTGACATTTAATATTGTGTGAGAGCGTACTATATATTGTGTAGCGCACTTTAGTTTTGGATAAGGTGGTAGAAATATTGTCTATGTAGGAGACTTAAATGTCAGTTTTACGTTTACAACTAAATTTGGAAACATATTGAATGGCGTGAAAGTAAAAAATGAGCTCTGTTTAACATATTCGGTAAGGGTGACATATTATAATAGTTTTATTTCTACTTTTCGGTGGTTCACCAAAACGCAAAACTTTTCAAATACATTTCAAAATGCATTGAATTTTACACATATTAAATTTAAAAAAATATATATACACATATGCATCAGTTAGTCTGATGCGTAAAATATGCAAGCATATGTTTTGAAACATTTTGTTCTGCAAAATTGTACAAAAATGTTTGCATATTTCTTGGCACTTTGCATATGCATTGAGCTTGTTGCTTGGTGTTTAAGCTGCGCACATTTCAAATATGCAAAAGAGCACTCGACTTTCAGAGCAGCCTTGCTGCTGCCTAGTGGCTTTGTGTCATATGTAAGAAATGTGCGTGTTTATGCAACTTTAACAATGCAACTGCAACTGTTTCTGTTTTTTTTTCCTTGGCCGCCACAAAGTATGCAATGCATTGCATAAATTGCTGCAGGTGCATACACTGCAACTGAACAGAAGTTACAGTGCAAAGCTGTAGAGCTGTATGCTGCATATTAATGAGAAATATGTTGACGATGAGCTTGTACAACTTGTTCAAATGTGCAAAAAAAAAAAAAAAAAAAATGTTGTGCTCTTTTAGGCGTGACTAAAATATTTAAACTGAAGTTCGCTAAAATAAAAGCATAAAAAAAAACTAAATATTGCGCAATAAATAAAACCACGTAAAAAAAAACAAGTTGTTCACCTTGGATATGTCCGTTCTTTCAAGTAGCTTTTTAGTTGAAGTAAATATTTTAAAGTTAATCACATTGAGAGGAGCAGGATATAAGAGAAAAGGATTAATAATTCGATTCAGTGTTTTTACAAAATCAAATAAATTATTACAAACATGCAAGGAGAACGTGCAAAAAAAAAAAAAACTTTAGTTACACACCTGATGCTATTGCTGCGATTTAAACGTGGACTCTGTACGTAGGGTGACTCCGTGCCCGTTGCATGTGCTGCTGCTCCTCCCGCTACCGCGCTACCGCTTGCACGATTGTGTATTAGCTTGTGTCCATGACGCGTCATTGCGGGTGAACCAATTTGCATATTTTCTATGGAGTCACCCTCGCTAAGACGACTGCCTGCGGTGTTGCTATGCTTCAGCCACATGGCATACGAGCTGTATTCAGGTTTGACCTCGGCATATGTCTGTGTATCGGAGAGTGAGCCATCGTGTAGCTTGCCAGGACGATTGGAAATTCTATAAAAAGAACGCTTAGAGATATTTGCTTAAAAACCGCAACAATGAGACGTACCTATGCTGAAACATATGCATATCGCTGCCCGGTTTGGGTAAACTATGCGAACCAGTTGCCAAACGCTCTCTAATCGATTGACTCAGCTGTGTTGCGCTGGGTCCGGTTAGCGAAAAGCTGCGATGTTGCGTATTTGGTGGAACTTCTGTAAAAAAAAAAAATACACAATTATTATGCGCTGCACCTGTTGAAGTTTTTAATTTTTTCCACTTACTTGTCATATCATTTGGTAATGTCTGTGTACCGCCCGAAATTTTACGTCCACCAGCGGTGCGTGGCACAGCCGAGACATGTGCGGTACGTCCACTGGGCAACCCATTTGGTAGTCCAGCGCCCATCATCATAATATTTTGTTGCTCAGCAGTTGAGGCAATGCTACCATTGGCGCGCTTTACATAACCAAAACTGGGCGGCACACCCTTTGTACGTCCCGAGGGTGAACCTTGTTTCGAGGAGCTTCCACTACCGCCGCCAATGCTGCGTCGCGATGGTGATGATTTTTCTGATGTCTTTTCCACTTTATGACCATTTAGCGGCTCGGGCATTTTTGACCAATTATCACGTCCACTGCTACGTGAGCTTGAGCGATGCTGTTGATGATGATGATGATGTTGTGGACTGCCATTTGCACTGCCCGGACCGGGACTATTATTTGCGCTCATATCCATTTTATTAGCCGATGTTGAGCCTTCGCCGCTAGAACTGGCTTGACTTGCCGCAGATGAGGGCGGCGCGGTGCCAATGCTATCGAGACTGCCGCGACTGTTACGTATGCTGTCACATTGAGAGGGGAGAAAGAGAAAGAAATGCGTAAATTAGTATTGTATTTCATTTATTTCCTCAACAGTTGTTTGCTGTTTGTAAATATTTGTTTATTTCTTGTTTGTAATTTAAGCGCTTTCTTTAAATTGTTTACAGCAGAACTTTTGTTAAAGAAGTCTCGAGTTGTTTGGCATAATACCAGGCAACGAGATTTAAATTGTCATTTAATTAAAATAAAAAAGAAAGCACAACATGTAACGTAATTGCAAAATATTTAATAAACAAAAAACTGATGGCAGCAAAAGAACGCATGGAATTAAGCTGATATTGCAGATAAGGGTGACCATATCATCAATTTTTTAAAAGTCGATTATACAGAAACTTCGTAGAAAGCACATTTTTCCATCAGAACCATTTTATTCTGAGCAACAATAATATCAGCTGCTCACACTGAGCTACAAGCGGTCTCAGGTTTGATGAAAATATCAAAAAAAAAAACCAAGCTTGATACTTGATTCTTAGACATTTCAAGCTTCCAAAACTGCAAAAATTTTAAATTCTATCTGATTGCATTCCCGAGATAATGTAAAGAATTTTCGGGTTGAAATTTTATTAGCAAAAAATAATTTGAAATAGCTGGGAAGTCTTAGAAGAGGAGTTCTAAATCTGTTCGAGCAGAATACTCCCAAAATCTGAACTTGAAAGTCTACTCTTTTCCTTTTTACTTATGTAGCCAAACTCAGTTAACTTCCAATCGAAGTTAATTTTTCAATCATTCTTGAAAGAAAACAAACTTTAGACCAATATATAAAATATTATAACATTGGGGATCCTAACTGTATTTTATTTCAAAACAAACAATCTTTTTTAATATATTTTTTTTTAATTTTTAAATTTTCAACTTTATCGATGTTTGGTTACACTATTCCATTTGGAATTATGGTATAATTGAAGAAGTTTCAAAAACAAAAATTTTCAAAATTACACTTCTAAGAAAAATTGTTACAAAGGATCTAAAATGCATAATAATTTAGATATTGGTCGAAAGGTCGAAGTTTTTTCTTTCCAAAACAGGTTAAAAAATAAAAATCGGCTCGAAGTTGTCTGAGATATTGCCACATAAGTGAAAAAGGAGAAGAAAAAAAATAGTTTTTTAAACATGAGTCCAGATTTTGGGAGACATTTTCATCAAAGCTGTAACCATTTGAAGCTTAGTGTGTACCAGCAAACTTAGCTTTATTTTATGTATATATTTTTTTTTTTGACAGACTGGTCACTCTTAAACGGCGTTACGTCGTCAAGGTAATTTCATTTTAATATTAATTTGTTTACATTGCTAATTTATTCCGAAAATTCACCCAATGTACTCGTCATCAGCTGTGTTCTTGCTGCTCTTTTTGCTCTTGTTGCGAATTTTCAACAAACAATTTCTTTATTTCTTTATTACAAAAGTCACTGAACTGTAAAACTGCTGAGCAGGTACGATAAATGAATGCAAAACCGAGTAAAATATTTTATAAAAATAATTTCGAGAAAATATTTCAATAAATGCTGCAAACCAGAGCAGACTGTAATAAAATATAATCTGAATCGAACAGTTGCACATGTTGAATAAAATTGATAATTTAATTTAATTGAAATTTTTTATAGCTGAGTCTCTGAGGTAGAAAATAAACTGACAGACAATCGAGCAAATACTTATTTGAAGGACAAACACAAAACAAGCTAACAAGCAAAACTAAATTCACAACGAATCACAGCGCTTTGAAAGTGACTAAACAATAAAATTGGAAAATTTTCAATTAAAATCGTTAAAGCGAACGACACAAAAAATGACTGTCAATGGGCGATAAGGAGACCAATTGCTCTAGACTGAATCTTTGAGAACTATTAAATTCTTATTTGAGAGACAATTGAAAAGGATTTCTTGCAAAATAGTCAGAAAGAATGAAACGTTTGTCAAAAGTCAACAATGAAAACACAAAGTAAAATTGTAGATATTTATATATAAAATGAAAGGATATATACCATAGCAAAAAAGGATAGTCTAGGATACTACTACAATATTATATTATACAGAAATCGCGCATTGAAGCAAATAAATATTACACAAAGGAAGTAGCGGCGGCAAACAAAAAAAAAAAAACACAAAAAAAAAAGGAAAACGCCATAAAGTAGACAATAAAATTTTATGACTAATCCGCTTAGCGTATTCCTTTTGAAAAAGAGAACTTGACTGGCATTGTTAAAGAAGTTGAAGTATGTTAATAGATTTCGCTATATAAAATTAGATAGAGAATGACTTAAATTGTATTTATATAAAGCATACTTTTAGGCGTTAATTGAGCGTGTCGTAATACTAATAAACATACACAATAGAAGACTTTACAAAGATGCTTCAAACTGTCAAAAAGGCGCATTATTGTGTAAAAAATCAAGTGTTTTGCATACTTTCAGGCGCTTCCACTAGACTAAAAATTATCAACAAATCAGCATGAACTGAAAAAATTTCATTTTTTTTAAATATTTTTTGCACAATTTATTTTAGATTAAGCAAATAAAATGCACAAAAATTCACTGCCTGCTAAATTTCACATTTTATGTGTGTAGCATACTTTTGGCTGTAAAAATTGTTATTTGCTTCTTTTGTTGCTTTTTATACATCCGTTCGGCTAGCTAGCTAGCACTTCCGTTTCAGACGCGTTTTTTCTTCAACCACATTTTACTTTGCTTCGTTTTTATTATTTTTCGCAGCGATAGCGCACAAAAATATGCAAGCAAAAGCATAAAATTTAATAATATCAATTTAATCTAAAATCGGATTTTGATTTTTTTTTTTTTCTTTTTCTTTTGGCATTTGCTGCTGTGTTTATCTAAATTACATTTTCAGTTTCTTTGCGGCAAACAAAGCTGATTTAATTTAGCGTTGCATACTTTTAATGCTTACTGACTCAAAAATTTCTTTCTTATACAATCTTAATAGCTCATGCAGGCATTAACTTAAAACCAAAAACAACATAAATAAAGTTAACAAAAGTAATTGTTGCTTTTCGCCGCATAAAATCAATTTCCGCACATAAGCCAACGGCACCAAAAAAGTATGTTGTGAAAATTTAAAGCCTTATGGTGCAATAATTTTTAACTAAAGCAGCATTTTAAAACAGTACTCCAGGGTAATAATAAAAAGGACATTGGCGTTGACAACGACGAGCAACACACGAAACAAAACAATTGAATTTCATGTTAAAATATTAAAGGCAAAAACAGCTCAAATTGAGAGGGCGTCAACAGCGACCATGTCAGCTGGCTTCGTTTCAATAAAGTTGATTTCATTTTTTTTCTCTAGTTCGAGGGTTAAGCTGCTATCCACGAGTATTTTCATAAGTGCGACCAACTCAAATGCAATTACAGTTTAGATCGTACGCAGATATGAAGCGCAAAAAAGGGTCTACTACGACGACGACGTCATAAAAACAGCCACAACTAAGGCCAAAGGGTACAAAGTATTTTAGTTAAGCTTGTAGCATATTAAATCGGTAAGTTTAGAAGCGGCACTTAACAGCCAACGACCATCCAAACGACCGAGCAGAAAAGCGAAAGTGTTCAACTGAGCATAAAAAAAAAAAAAAAATGTATCTATATAATAACATTATCTACCGCCTGCAAAATATGTTGTTGTTGTGGTTATTGTATTTTCTTTTTTTTTTTTTTTTTTTTGCCAACGCCATAAGTGACATATAAAAAATCATATTTCAAGTAAAAAAAAATCAATAGATATTCTCAGGTTTTTTTTTGCGAGGGTAGTTAAGTTAAACTGTGTAAAGAAATAAAATTAGTAATGGATTTAGTGCAAAAATGAAATAAAAAACAAGGAAAAACGTTAACTTCGGTGGAACCGAAGCTGAAATACCCGTTACATGGGCGTGTCGTCTTGGTTTTGACCCTGGATGACCAAAAATGTTTTTACCCAATTGGGAGCGAGTACATTCATAAATAATTACTATTTAAAAAAAAAAAAATCGAAAAAAATCGATAAGTTTGTATGGGGGCTATACCTAAAAATGGGCGTGGCACTCTCATTTTCGAACTCAACCTAGTCGTTGCCGAGAAAAGCTTAAGTTTAAAATTTCAGCCCAATATCTTTATATCTTCATCGAAAAGCTCGCATAGCAACAAACAGACGGACAGACGGACAGACAGACAGACGGACATGGCCAGATCGATTCGTCTCATCGAGCTGATCAAGAATATATATACTTTGTTGGGGTCTCCGATGCCTCCTTCAATGCGTTACAAACTTTCTGACAAATTGAATATACCCGTTTACACTATGGTAACGGGTATAATAAACAAATTTTGCATTTAAAAAATTAGATTTCACTTAGGTTCAACTAGATCTTTCACATACAAACACATGATCATTAAATGCCACAAACACATGATCACTCACTTTATTACTTAGAGTGGCTCACAGAGCCACATCGACAGCTTTAATGGCAATAGATGTCTAAATGCGGAATGTAAACCATATACATGTATTTTGGTGAAAAAAGTTTAAAAAACGTTTTTACATGCCTTCCACATATTTTAAAAATCTGAAGAATTTAACAAAATACAACTTTATTAAAAAATTGAGCGTACTCACAAAAGTAGTAACAAATTTAAAATTATTTTTCAAAATGTTTTATTATAAAATAAGGACTAAAATCACATATGCCGCTATATAGCCGATATCGAGAAGAGTAGTATGCAGCAATGTATTCTCAGGTCAAGAACTATTGAACCTCGTTTAATAATATTAAATATTGCTGGGAACAGTTCTTTCCGGCTAGACCCTTTATAAGAGAAATATTTTAGTCTCTAGCACCTAATGTAATCTATAGTACCTCCCCTCCATTTGTGGCATGTCTCACTTAATAGTCTATATGATATTTTTTCAAAGCTTGTCATTCCTTTTCGTTGTCTTATTGTAAATTGCTTTTTAATGTTATTACGTGTCTTTGCACTGAAAGTAGGTAAAATCGATATGCATAATATGTAAAAAAAAAAAAGACACTGAATGAGAAAGAAGGAAATACAATTTTATTTAGAATTTCTCAATGAAAAATATTTAAGTACGCTCAAAAGCAAATTATTACAAATATTTTTTTTTTTGAGACTTTACAGTATTTCTGCATGGAAAATGACAAACTTAAATGAAACTGGCTGACAGTATACAAAATATTGCATATGCCACAAATTTAGTTTAACTCATTTCCGGCTTCACAGACACTCGCAATTTCGAAGTATTTGAAACTATTATTAGTAGTTGGCCAATGCAGTAGATACATATTAGTATATTCAAAATATATACACCTAACGGAATGCCTAGAAGTATACACACTAGTAGGAAAGTAACTCGGGATCATAGCATGAAAGTAATAAATTTATTTTTACCAAAAGGACAATGAAGAACGTGTGACATATGATCAGGAGTATTTATTTTAGCAAGTTCCGCTCTCGCTCTGATATGCTCCGTTTTGTTTGTTTATTTTGCTTGTGTTATGCACGTGAAACGTTGGTGCCCCTTAGCGTATGCTATATATACGAGTATGCATTGCAAAATGCACACTGCTCGAAATATTTATATTTCCTGTTGCTGCTAAATGGAAAATACAAATTCAATGCATGTTCGCTTTGCCCTTTTAGACATTTTAGCATTTTAAGCTTTGGCATTCATTTAATTCATGGTGTTCATGTTCCGAATGCTTTTTTAGAAACTCACACATTTACAAAACTAATTTTCCATGCTTCTGCCATTTTGGGCAAATGCAATTTGTGCATAAAAAAATATATAAATAAATAACAACAAAAATTTGCAAACAAAAAGCCTTCACTCCTAAATGTATGCATACAAAAATATTTTAAGGCTTTGAAGTGCATTTGATCACGTGCGCCATGCGCCTAATTTAAAATTGTTCAATAATAAAGCTGAAAATGTTTTTTTGCATTTAAAAGGAGGAGTGTAAGAAGGATGTCGCATGTTGTGTGTTTGCTTTTAATTTACCCTCTGAGCCTAATTAAAATACACACGATACTTGTTTGGCAATTTAGTTTTTGGTCATTAAATGTTTTTTAATTGGAAAAAAGAAATAAAAAAAATAATGAAAATGGAAACTATTAAAGAGTAAAAATTGCAATAAAAAATGGAAATTTTTGTGTTAAAAAAATGCAGAGCCTATTTAATTGTATTTTACTAAAAGTGCATGCAACATACAGGGTGGCTATCATGAAGTGTATCAAAAAATTATATTCGAATCAGAGCGTATGAAATGTGCTATTGGAGACATCTTACGAGTTTTTAAACACGATCGTAAAATTTGTGTTGTACAGGGCGAAGGATAAACTGAAGCCTGACCGAACGCTCCACACTTTACTTTGTCCTCGAATTGGCCCTCGAATGCTATAATCGTAAGTTCGAGGGATATCTTCATTAAAACAATTAAATTAAGAGCTTCTAAATAGGTTAATATTCATGTCAGCCACTTTGAATAGTCCACTTCACGATAATATATTGAATAAAATTCATTTATTAATATAGGAGAGTAGGTACTTCGACCTTATCAGAGTTCCTATAGCACTTCATCAAGTCATGAAGAAGGCTATCAGCTTCCTGGACTAGGTGCCAGCACCATTCCTCCTATCTGTCCAGCTGCCCAAACTTCATGGAATAAAGTCGTCCAAGAGAGGTTCCGATGATTCATAATCTTTTAGACAAAGCCTTCAGTGGCTATTACTCTCAATTTCCATACTACATAAAAGTTTTCTAAGCCTGCAGTGACCTGTTACGAACACTGAAACCATTTTCAACCAGTTTTTTTCAAGTCGGATGCATGTCTTGTATAAGGTTCTATCATATTCTCACCCTGTCTGATTCCCTTATATTCTCGCCTGTATACGTCTTTACTCTTATATTCGGCTGTCCTTATGAGGTTATCAAGTGTACCTGTACCAAGCGCACAGAAAAGTTCTAGACCATTTATTGGACTGGTTTCTCCCAGTCGAACTAGTTTATCTGCTTCCTCATTACCTTGGCTACCGGCATTCCCGGGTACCCAATAAATGGTTAAAACATTAGACCCACTTAAAGTTTAAAATGCCTTTATAAGACTAACTTGCATTTGATTAATGGAGAATTCAGAGAGAAAATAACAATGCTCTTGTTCTTGAAAGAAATCGAATATCCCAGCTCCTTTTCCATTCTCTGTTAGAGACCCATTCTTCGCTGAGACGAAGATAAAGACGAAGAGGATAGCACAGGGCTGTATTTTTAGAGCTTTTAAACAGAAAATTTTAAGCAGTGTTGTGTAGCGAAATACAACACTGTGCTATCGTCTTCGTCTTTATCTTGGTCTCAGCCCGCACTTTGTTTGCAGCCTTATTCTATCTGACTTGATGTTGTAATTGGAGTTATTATTCTACCATTTATCTTTCTCATTGCATTGTTCTACTCTAAGCTGGCTGGAGAATTTTTGCTTCTCTCCTAGATTGTCTGTTAGGTAATGTAGCAGTGGTTCCAACACGCCCTGAGCAGTCAAGCGGTCACAGCTTTGATGAACATTTCCACAAAAATCCCAGGTTGGTTCTTGATTCGTATACATTTCAATATTCCAAAACTGTATAAATTGAAATCCTACCTAATTGATTTCCTGAGATAATATAAAGTCATTCGGGTTTCAATTTTATTGCCAAAAAAAAAAATAAATATCTGTGAAGTCTTATACGGATTTATTATTGATTTATTCGAGTAAAACAAAACTGCACACATGGAATTTGAGAAACATTCCCAGAGTATGGGCTTATGTTTAAAAAATGTTTTTTTTTCTCTTTTGTTTTCACTCATGTGACAATATCTCAGTAAAGTTCGAGTCGATTTTTATTTTTTAAGCTGTTTTGGAAAGAAAAAACTTAGACCTTTCGATCATTATATATAATATTATAAACATTTCCGATTCTATTTGTAAATATTTTGAAGGCAAACATAATTTTTTTTTCTTTTTTTTTTTACATTTTTTTTTTTTATTGATGTTTTGTGTTAAACTATTTGGTTTATTACTATAGAAAAGTAAACCTATCCTATTCCGATCTTCTATTTCGTAGTTAAGTTAATTTAACCCCAGCAAGTAAGTTATAAAATTAATTAGTTCTTAATTAGCTAATATATTCCTTGTCTTGTCTAACTTCTTGTGAGTAAGATGCATTTTGAAAAATTTAAATCCTATTCCTAATTATTTTGCGTATTAGCCTTAATAATTATGAAAATAATAAATTCTATTTAAATAAAAATAGAAATACATAATACTGTCTGCTACATTTAAACTAGTTCAGTCAGAATAGTAATGTGTCAGCTGCAAGCAACGTATATATGTGTATGTGTGTACACTAATACAACTGCAACTTGCTTACTTTGACAGGCCACAACATGCATTCAGCAACGTCGTTTGTTGTCGTCATTATCTAAACTAAAGTTTATATGCATGCTGCCATTCATTAAAATTTGAGCAAAAAAAAAAAAAAAATGAATGGCAACATGCAACTTTTCATTCATGTGTTAAACAGCCCACAGACGTCGTCCTCGTTGTTGTTTTTGTTGCTATTTGCGCTGCACTGTGTTGGTTGGACAACTATCAGGTCTGTCTATCTGTCCGTCTGTCTGTTTGCAAAAGCCTACATAACTCTTTCGTTTCCTGCTGATATTTATTATTTTCGTTTTTATTTTCAGCTGAGTTGGCAGCACATTCTGTTTGGGTCATGCTTTGTATTTTGCTACTTTTTCTTTTATTTTATTCAATTCTTAAAAACGAGGACTTACGTTTTTTTTTTTTGGACTTTAGGCGAACAAAGCATTCATTTGGCTTTGACTCATTTGCCTATATTTTCGCTTTTTTTATTTTTTATTTTCGTTTGTCTGTGGGTGTGTTTGTAACTGTGTGTGTGTGTGTGTTTGCAACCTACAAAGGAGCGCTACATCGCCTGCGTGCTCATTTATTTATGTTGTCAACATCAACTAAACACGTTGAAAGGCGTTGAATTAATGTAAGGCAGCATTATTTGAAGCTGAAACGTTTTTTAACGCCTAAACAACGACTATTTCTTTTTATTAATACACCATTGTTGCATACTTTTTTGCATTAGTTTATGTAAAATGTCCGACATTGGTTTCCTATTTTAAATTTTATTCCATTGTCGAATTTAAAGCTTATAACCTTCACGTAGTAGCATACGCGCTGCAACCTTGAGCTGAGTGTTGAGTGCTGAGTACCACTTTACAATAGCGAATCAGCCTAAAAGCATGCTGCTGCATGTTACAAAACTAAAAGCAAAACTAGCACAACAAGCGCGCGCAATGTTTTCCTTTTCCGTTTTTATAGTACGCAGCAATGTCAATAGAAATAGCAACAACAACAAAAAATTATATCATCAGCATCCGCATCAACTAGCAAAAGAGTGCGCAATATCCTTGACACAGTCGCAACAATTATGTTGAAAGCTTAGCATACATTTAGGCAAAATAGAACTAAAAGTAAACTTGCCTACTTGATACATTTCCCAACAGCAAACCATCAATTATAGCAGCATAGAAACTAAAAAGGAAAAGGAAAAACGCCCTCAAACCGCAGCATGTACTGCCTCTGTCTTGCATGCATATCCCAGCTCAATTGTTTATTTTACGACTTCCGTGTGCTTTTTTATTATAACTCTGACAGGCTGACAGGAGTGTGTGTGTGTTAGTGGGAGACAGCAGCAATAGCATGGTACGTCAGTCAGCTGTTTTGTCCTTCAATGTGACTGTGACGGTCAATAAATTATTTTCGTGCAACAATGAAAACGAAATTTACGAGTTCAAATGACTCCTAAGAATGAGTGATGCGGCGCCTTACCAAAAAAAAAAAAATGCCAGACAAAAAGCATGAATGTTGCTTGTAAGAAATCCACTTAGTCTGTATCGAAAAGGACGCTCAAACGTATCTGTCTGTTCTGAAGCCAACCAAAGGACAATATTTTCATTTAAAGACGAATTTTCTTTTTTTATTGGCATACATGACGTCAACTGAAACAACAACAACAAAATCTAACGTAAAAGCAAACACAAACGGGCTATTTTACGTTAATGTTGACTTAGCAAGACACAATAATATGCAATGTGACAGTAAATATAAAGAAATAACTTAGTAAACTGGCGATTAGTCATTGAAATTGACTTTGTTTTTGAACAAAACTCGAAGTATGACTTTAACGCATACTTTAGCAGTTTTAAAGCATACTTTTAGGCGAACTACCGTAGTCAGTTGTAAAACTTTGCAGCAAAGCAGAGCAAGTTTTTACAAGTTTGTTTGGCAAAAGGCAAAATTAAATTAAATACGCAACAAGAAACTTTCGTAATATGCAAAAAAAAAAAAAAACTTGATTGCATACTTTTGGGCTTACACTTTTTTTTTTTTTTTTTAATTTCATTTTGCTTTGTCGTCTTGAAAAACGTTTTTAATTAAATCGTGTTAACTCGTAAAATTAAAATTCCAATGTACAACTTTAACTTAACTTTGCGCCTCATTAGCAGCTAGTTCAAAACTACATTCCCAAAACCATAGCATACGTTGTGGTGCTTAGTCAGCGTAAACATTTTTTTTTGGTGTTGAAGCGTGTAAGTATAACAAAAACACTTCGACTTCATTAAAGTGCAATGAACTTTTACGAGTTACGCTCCGTTGATGAAGTTGCTGTTATGCGAATATAAAGTATAGCAGCATTTCAGGCATTTCACGCTGTCTTTGTGTTCTACTAGCACCACCACTACTTTTACTACTGTCTATATAGCGCCCCAAAAGGTAAATGCCACTTAATTTAATGTTAAGTTTATGTAATATACTTCCAGGCTGGCAAAGCAACTACAAGAATCCTTGCTGCTAATAAAAACGCCTTGTATTGATTTTCTATAGAGTCTATCCTTTTTTATCTGACTAGCGTAATTCGCACTTGGTCAAACATATGCGCGCCGCATTATGCTACAAATTTTGTAGAGAAAAAATTTCTTAAGTATTTTTAGTTTGCCGCAACAAAATGGGTTACCATGAAAATAGGCTAAAAAATTTTTTGCTGCAGTGTTTCATTTTCTTATCCTTTCTTTTATTCCTTTCAATTTTACTGCAGTAAATGTTTTAGTAAATTTTTTTATTATTACTTACTATAACAAAAGTAGTATCGCATGATTTAGTGTCATGCATAGATGGGCTCGTTGACTAGCTAAATTGCATTATTATGTGTTTTGATTGAATGAGAAATGAATGTGAATGAACCATATTCTCAATATACATGGGTACGCCGTAGCACATGCACATGGGCGAGTCTTATGTGTAAGATACATGCCATCATAAGTAATCAATAAAATTTAGTTATTAATAATAAAATGAAATCTGAGAGTTGTAGACATATATATGTTATGTTGTCTACTTTTAGGCGCCTATAGACTATAGACTAAATTATTTGCTTCTTTATTGTTATATTGCGTGTCTTGTTAAATAAATAAGAAGCACTTATTTCGTAAAAAAAAAAAAAATACTAAATTGTCCTTTGTTGTCTATAAATAAAAAAGCTATTATTGTAAAACAAAATGAGTTCATTAATGTTAAGAATTACTTAAAATAAATTGGAATAAATGCATTAAAAAAGTGAATGCTATAAAATGTTGTTATTACTTTTTATTTATAGACAATTTTATATTATATAGCCAGTTACTCAGCATCTTAATCTTTGTAAACATTATTAATACATCTCTTGTATGTCACTGTTTTCGCTTGCAAAGTATGCGACACAACTTTGTGCTTTCTCGCAATACGTTTTGCTATTTTGTGTTGTGTCAATATGAAACTAAACGCATGTAAGCACAGAAAAGAAAAGTACTAACAAAAAGCTAAAAGAATTAAAATAAATAAATTAAAATAAAAACAAAGAAATGGATAGCAATAAAAAAGAAAAGCCAACTAAAAGCAAGCAAGTATGTGTCTGTTTAGATCTAAACGCAACAAAGTCTCGTTAACGACTGAGCACGAAAGCAAAAAAAATCAGAGGTAAAAGATTAAAATAGCAGGGAGTGGCTTTTCGTAGTACATTATCGAAAAGCCACACTGAATTTTTATGCTGCACTCGTTCGTATGGTCGATAAGCAAGTAAAGGTAAGCAAGAAGTAAAAGAACAAAATAGCAGCAAGTGGCTTTTCGCAGTATATTTCCGAAAAGCCACACTGAATTTTTATGCTGCAGTCATTTGAATAGTCGATAACCAAGTTCGACGATTTATTTAAAAAAAAAAAAATTATGAAAATCGCAGTTAAATGTTATATTCCAGTGTAATCGTAGCTTTATCTAATGCCAAAAATTTTACAAACTACTAAAAATACTTTCAAGGAAAGAACGATACACATACGTATTTTGTAGAACAAAGGAGCTTCCGAAATATATTGCCCAATTAAACAGAATGATCGTTTTTATGTAGCTTATTGTACTCTAAGAATTTGAGTGAAGTTGTTTCTGTCAAAAATCAAAATACATCATAAGTAATGGAAAAAATTACCTTCGTTCGTTTCAAAAATAGAAACTCAATTTTTTGTGAAAATTTATATATAGACGATAGGCTCTCATTTTCGAAATCACTAAAATTTAAGGATTTACTTTTTAAATAAATTTTTATAATACTATAATTCTCAAACAGTTTAAACACAACAATTTAGTATCTGTTTGATCGTATGTGAGATGACATCGACGAACATGAAAATTGAACTTTAAAAATAATGTGGATGTATTACACGAACCGATGCTGGTCTTTCAGCACAAATTAGACAAAGACTACCGATCACGTAGAAACTAATATATTGATATGCTTAAACTGCTTAAGAATTATAAGAATATAAAATTTTATTTGAAAAGTAAATCACTTATTTCGAAAATGGGTGCCTAACTTAATCTGCTTAAATTCCATCTCAAATCTATATTTCGGTAAGTCTTTCTTATTTGTAAAACTTGACCCTCCACAAATGGCGTGAAATCAAAAAAACAGTTGAGTTAGTCTATCAAAGGTTCTTAATATTTTTTTTTTCTTAGCACTACAACTGCATTTAATGAACTTTTTGAAATGAAACATAAAGCTGCTTGTGGCTTTTCGCAGTACATTTTCGAAAAGCCACACTAAATTTTAATGCTGCACTCGTTTGTATGGTCGAAAAGCAAGTTCATTTATTTAAATAAAAAAATTTTATGAAAATCACAATTAAATTTTTAAAAATATATAAAGAAAATCTCTGTCCGAATCCTATCCAAAAGCTTTATTTCTGTAATCTTTTCTTATTTTGAAATCTTGACCGTGCACAAATTTAAAAAGTTATTTTCTAAATACATAGAATGCATTTGATGAACTATTCAAATAAAAATCTTCAACTGCTTTTCTTAAAAAAAAAATATATTCTTTCAAAATCTTTTAGTTCAAAACAAAAAACATGGCCAATTAATTTAATAGATTTCTAATTTATTTATCAGATTGCGCGTGTGTTTCGTGAATGAAGAAACTTTTATGCTGCAGAATGGATGCCATCCTAACTTTTTTTTATGAAAATATATTTCGGTTGCTACAATGCCAGTCAGTGACTCAGCAGTATGTCTCATTTCCGCTTTTTCATAGAGCAAAAAAAAAACTCATAAGTATATAAAATATGTTGCTTACTGCCTGTTGCTGCTGCTGAGTGTGTTTTATAGCTTGAGTTTCCTTTACTAACTTTCTTGCTTACTACGGACCATTTCATTTCAATCCTTAAGATTTTTTTGCTTTCCTGTTTTTGCAATAAATTTATGTCTGCTCACGTCTTGCTCAAGTTTTTCTTTTATTGACTTTTTTCTGTGTTGGCATTTCTCGTTGGTATTTATTTTACATTTGTGGATTTTTCTTCTTTTCTTTTTTTTTTCATATTAGTAAATTTCTGTGTGTGTGTGTGTGTGTGTGTGTTAAAGTAAATAAAATGGCAGCATACAGGAGCGCAGAAATGTTGCAAAATATAGTCATGAGCACTTTGGGGATACGGCAAGATTTATTGGCTGTTTGCATTTTGCCAAAAAAAGAAGAAGCTTAGAAGTTTATAAAAAAAAATTGTCAGTGATATTTTCATTCAAAAACAGACAAACGCCACAAAAGTACACATGTCCTTACGGAACATATTTGTTGAAATTTAACTCTTGATGCCTTTTGACTTGTTTTAAAGTGATTGCGCAAATTGACAATGAAAAAAAAAATAAGTAGGAAAAAAATAACACAAATATTTGTCTATCTTTCACCGAATTCATGCGTTTACTAAATTAAAACATGAACCCAATATATCGAATTACACCTGCCGTCGTCTACATTTGTAATACTTAAACGCTTGGGAAATGAATATCAAAGTCGTCAACCCTTTTTTTTTTTGTCTATTTAAATATGCTGCATATATGTGTACGCTGCATATCCTGTTTGTATGTCAATAAGGAAAAAGCCAGTAAGGCAGGCAAACAGGCAAACAAACAAACAAACTGTCATGGCACACTATACGGTGGTATGGTATTCTTTGCATACAGCTAAAGTGAAGGTCCTGTATAAGTTTGTTGCCCTCGAGCATTCAGTCAATGACACAAATATAAATAAACAAACACTTAAAAATTCAAATAATTTACCTTTAGCTCGTTAAATCATTATTCTATTAATCCTTTTTTGCATATTAAAGCGTTTAGAACACTTTCAAAGAAACTTTTGCCAATTAAATACTTTTACTTCAATTTGGCATACATATAATTCACTTAAAATTTAATTAAAGCAATTAGAAATGCATGCAGCCACAAAGTATGCAACATAATTTTAACAAAACAAAATTAAATAAATTGTTAAAGCACAAAATTTGACGAATAGAAAGGACACTTTAAATTAGTTTTGTTAAGTAAAAATATATTTTATAAATTATTTAATTTATTTAATTTGTTTAAATATTTTTAATAATTTTTTAATTTAATAATTTTTGTTCAAAAAAAAAATTAATATATTTTTTTTTAATTTATTAATAAAAAAATATTTTTGCGTCAATATTTTTTATTTTTTTGAAATTTACAAACACTTTTAACTGCCGTCAACATTTTTGTTTAGCGACCGCACCGCCCGAGAGTTAAAATGCGTTTGCTGGGGTTGGTTTCACTCAAGAAACGTTTTAGACACAATGTTCGAAAAAATATTAAAAAAGAGAATATCGAAAATTACAATTAAGAGAGAGCGTAAGGCTATTTGTTGTAAAGAGCATGTTAACGATTTTGTAAGATGTTAAAGAATTTAGAGTATGAAATGTTTATGTTTTGACACCGCAGTACAAAATGCGTTAAGCGTCTTTTGTGTTGACGGAAAATGGCACTTGTAGCTTGTTTTGGGAATAAATTAATTGTTATAAAGCAAAGTGTTAATTTTTTAATTGAAAAAAAAAAATAATAATTATTTCAAATAAATATTGCAGAATTGGTTGAAGTTATTTTTAATAAACCTACTTATTTGAGAAAGAGTGATTAGCGACTGCAACTTGAAAATCACAGTGACTGCAAATAGTGATAAAATCGCAGCTCGCGAAATACAATCAGCGATTACTGAACAGTTTCACATGTTCACTGAGGAATAAGAAAATCTTAAGACGCTACTTTCTTAATCACTGTGAAAAAATTTTTGCCACCGAAAGTGATTTTTTTGCCCACTACTTCTCACTGCAAGTTCGTATATTCTTTGGAGATTATTAAAAAAAGTAATTCATAACGAATCGTGGTTTGGTTTGGTTGGTGCATTTTCCATGAAAGCGAATAAATGGTGGTCTTCTGATATTTATCCGATTTTGAGGCATTTAATGCAGTTTGGTTCTCACATTTTTGGTTCCACATTTTTTTTCTATATCTTACATACAATTATACGAATAAGAGCTAAACTAGAAACAAGGAAAAATGTTAACTTCGGTGAAATCGAAGTTTCAATACGATAATTAGACTAACTTTTCTTAAATGAAATGTGAGTTCGGTTCGTATGGGTGCTATATGCTACTGAAAGCTATATCCAACTACAATCATATAATCAACTGAGATCACGGGTTGCTCAAGAATTATTTTGAACATATTTGCCACAAATCACTTCTTTAATAACTCATTTTTCATATAAAAACTCAAAAAAATAAGCGGAAGATTTCTCTGGAGGCAATATGCTTTAGTGATCCCACCATAACCATTGGTAATTTTCTTAAGATGGGTTGTCGTTAGAAATGTTTTTACCTTAAAAAAATCCGACAATATTTGACAAAGTTATTATAGAGGTATTTAGGCACTTTAATTCACTAAAAGATTTTTCAAGTTTCTGAAACTTTTTTATTTATAACCTTGAATTAGCTTTTTTCGTATATATTAACTAATCCTTGTCTTGTGAAGCTCATAGATAAAAATAGCCCCCGTCATTTGTTAACATAACATTCCCAGAAATTATGTTTTTAAATAATTTTTTACAATAAAAAATTAAAATTCAAACTAAATAAACCATTAAATTCGCAATTATTGCTATAATTAAGCTAATTTATGTTTGCAAAACTATTAAAAATAATCCAATATAAATAAAAAATTCCTTCAAAATTTTTTATGCAAAGGAATTTCATTGTGTATAAATGTCAAAATGCTATGTGAACATTCAAACACACACACACACACACACACAATGTATTTGGATGCTATGCTATTGCCACTCTCTCTTTCGCTCTTCACTCCTTTTGATATCCTTTGGTCAAGTGGGTGTACTGCTACAAGGGCATGGGATGCTTCAGAAATGTTTTCCCCCCTCTCTTCAAAACTGACAATGAAAAATTAATTCGAAGAATGTGAGGCAGAGTAGCTCTGTTTTTTTCTTTGCTGTTGCGTTTCACATTAAAAGCAACAAATGATTTTTCGAAAATGTTTTAAAGAGCATGAAATGTATGGAAAGAGAGCAACAGCAACATTTTTGCTCTTAAATATATTTTTTTAAATTCATTCATAGAAAAATTGCTAAATTGAAAAATATTTTGCAAACTTGTTTCGAATCAATTATTATTTCTTGTTGTAGCTTTTTTTTTCTAAACGACTTGTAAAACTTAGATACAATATATCCATTTTGTTGTTGCATTCAACGCCAAAAATTAAGCCAAGGGCGGGCAGGTTCTTTTTGAGTTTCTTTGTAAATGAAACACTTCGATTTGAAATGCAGCCAGTTTTATTATTTTTTTCTCAATAAAAAAAATAATAAAACTACAAACTGAAATCTTATTCAATGAAAGCGAAAACTTTGTTGATTTCTAGTTTGAATTTGTGCAACTTTTTGTTGCTGAATTTACAAGGTTTGATTTGGAAATTTTTAAAGAAGTTGTAATGTATGAAATCTACGTATGCTATCCACCTTATCAGATCTAATCCGGTTTTGTAATAAATTATATTTTAAAAACTTTGAGTCGAAATTATAAAACTCTTTACTTCTTATGTATTCTACATTTTAAATAATAACAAACTTTTCAGTCAGACCTTGCAGTTGCTGCTGCTACTTGTGTTGTACATATTAATCAATAATTGTTTGATTAGTTGGCGTTTTGTAGTCGGGAATAAAAAAGGAAAATAAGTTATTAGGTACAAAAAAAACCAAAGCTTTAACACTCTTCGCACCTGCTTAAGTCTAAGAAAATGGAACAGATTTATTAATACCGAAGAGACTTGAGTTTTATTTAGGACACACACACATCAGGCTGTCCATTTAAGTTTTCGTTGAGTTTTTAAACGAAAATACTCATTTATAAAAGAGAACGGATTCATACATTTTAAAACAGACTTTATCCAAGAAATAAATTGGCTATAAAGATTATTAAAAATTTATGTATTGAGTTTCGTAGAACTAATATCTTGTTTCCGTTTTTTTCCTCCAATATAATGACATTATCAGCCATGTTCCCGTAATCGAAAATTACAATTTACTTTTTAAATATCAAGTTTGGGGACTCCCGCAATCGCAAATCGTAAAATATTTTCGATTTCAAATCGGCAGAGTTCGAGACAGTGAAATGAAAAACTAATACATAATCTTTAAATGTAAAATAGTATAAATGTTTCTATGTCCGCTATAGTTTTTGAAACTATCCAATCGATGAGTTCTAAACCGGTTTCATTTGAAAGGCTACAATACATGTATAATTATAGACCATATATAGTTCATTCTTGAAGACGATTTTCCACTTTTTCAATACAAAATTTTGTTGTAATTTTTTGTATGTTTTTAAAGTAGCCCCAACATTTTGCGGTACAAAAATGCCACTAAAATTGCACAAAAAAAAGCAGATGTGAAATGAAAAAGAGATGAAAGGGTAGCTAAAGCGCTCTTACAATGCAGGGTATCCGATAGTATCACATAAAAAGATACCTCCGATTATTTAAAAATATTTTTATTCCATTCTTTGATTTTTATAGAGTTTACCGTTGAATTTTTTATAATCAAAGATTCTGAATTCGAATTTTATATTAATTTTTTCTACTCATGCTTAAATTTAAAGAGCAGAAAGTTTGGTTATACCGATAACCTTTTGATTTATAGTCGATAACAGTGTTTGTTCAGAAACATTTAGGAAATGAAACATAACTTTTGCGTTTGCCGGAACACGAACGATTTGAAATCGTACGAATTTACTTAAATCGTTAATCGCAAAATTATGTGATTATGGGAGCATGGCTGTACGTTTTGAGCGTTACAAACATTGAAACAAATTATTTTCATTGATTATTATTTGATTAAAGATTGGCAATCGAAGTTTTTTTTCAGTTAAGAAGTTCAAAAGCATATAAAAAATTATTTAGTAAACTATGTCAATTGATTATGCTGAGTCTTACAAATCTTAAATTTAATTTAAACGCAAGTGAAATTTTCTGTATTAATTTTTTTTTAGATTTATGCAAAAATTGCTCTCTGTATTAATCCATACGAGAGGTACAAGTCAAACTTGTCAAACGTCAAGCATCATAAACTGCATCATAAAAATTTATGTAATAGTTTTTTTTTTTTTGTTGGCTTCTGACATTTAATGAACTCGTTGGTAATCTTTTAATCTGGGAGACAAATGATTAAAAAACAATTATGCAGCGAATGAGTGAGCTGTCGTCGATGCAAATTAAATCGCTTATAAAATAGACAACAACAACAACAAAAACAGCAAATATCAAATCAATCGCCTGTTTTTGACTTCCTCTCACAAAATGCATCGTGTGTGTGGGCGTCTAAAGTGGACTATGTACGTTTATTCCGGTATTTAATAACAAAAATTAATATTGCGAAAAAAAAAAACAAGAAATGAAAAATGCAAGCCACAACCGGTTTGAATGATTAAATTGATTATTTTTAAAAGTGGCGAAAAAGTGGAAAAAAAAATTATTAAATTAATATTTAAAAATTAGAATAAAATAGAATATATATACACAATAATTTGACAGAAATACAATTTTAAAACTCTTTATTTTTAATTCAAAAATAAAAAAAAAAAAACTTTAAAAATAAGCTTATTATAAATTATTGAAGTCGTGGAAAATATCAAACACCAAACTCGACTTGGAAAATATTTTTGACAAGCTGACATATAAAAACTCCAAAATGGGTGTTAGATTTGTATGGGATCAATACTTAGAAATAGGCTTGGCACTTTGTTTTAATATTAAATGTTGTTGTTGTAGAGAAAAGCTAAAGATCCAAGTTTCAATCTATTATCTTCAAAACTAACCGAAACAAATAAATGCGCGAACATGGCTACATTGTCTCATCTCGTCGAGCTGTTCAAGAATATATTTTCTTTATAGGATCTACGAATGCGTCACAAAGTTTCCGACAAACTGATAATATACGATTTTTGCAAAAGCGCAAAGCGTACAATAAGCCTGCCAGTAGATGGCGTAGTGGATCTAATCAATGTGGCGTCCAAGAGATGGCGCTATTTTAGAATTACAATGAGTTTCGTTTTAACAGGGTGTTGATTTATATATGTAGATGGCGCTGAAGGAAAGTAGCGATGTTTTTCGTCATGAACACTAGATGGAGCTGCATAATTTGATTGAAGTACAAGGCGACAACTAACGGGCTTTCGAGAATAAGCGCAATGTGAGATTGTGATTGTTTATGCCATCTACTGGCTCAATTCAAAAGTTAACGTTAAACATGCTGCATACGAACAAAAATTCATATTTTGGATATTAGTGGTTCTAAAGGTCAGCCAATGGAAAAAATTTTTTAGTCAAATTTGTTTAAAATAAATTTTGGAATACTAAAGTTTTTCTAGGAGACATTTAGTGTTCTTCGTGTCATTTTGGGACTGGCGGGTGAGAACAGGAAATATGGGCCAAAATGGAAGGCCGTTTCGCTCGGTTTGTTTATATTAGTTCGAAAATCGGCAAACTTCGTAGGTCAATTAAAAAAAAATTCGAACTAATATAAACAACCTGAGCGAAACGGTCTTCTAATTTGGCCCATATTTTCACCCGCCAGTCCCAAATGGACCTAACTTTTGCTAACCTGAATTTGTTCCATAGTGTTATTGAATGGATAAATAAAAATCGCAAAAGTTAGGTCCATTTTGGGACTGGCGGGTGAAAATATCGGCCAAATTAGAAGACCGTTTTTTTAATTGACCTACGAAGTTTGCCGATTTTCGAACTAATATAAACAAACCGAGCGAAACGGTCTTCTATTTTGGCCCATATTTTCACCCGCCAGTCCCAAATGGACCTATCTTTTGCTAGCCTGAATTTGTTCCATAGTGTAATATTTGAATACTAGGAAGCATTTTTCCAGGAGACATTTTGTGCTCTCCGATTTACAAAGTTTATGAGAACTTCCACACCTTTTTTCTGGATATTAAATATATTTATACTCTGTCTTGAAAGCGTTCGCTTAGGGTTTACGCTCTGAAAAACAGGAAACAGTCGTCGCAGTATTAGAACTTATGGGAAACCTGAGAATTAAATTCAGTATGGGAAATAGAAAATTTTGATTAACTTCCAACTTGGAAACACGTTTCGAATTTTGGAAACTTATTCAAATAAATTCGACCAAATTTACATAAATAATTAGTTTTGTCTGAAACTCTCTAACATCGTTTTTATAAGGTACTAGCAAATAGCCAGAGTGTGCTACCTACGTTCTACGGACGTTTCGGCTGGTATTTTAGTTCTTTTTCGTTTTGAATCTGGTTTTTCGTATTTCGGTGGCATTTTTTTTTTTTTTTTTGCAGCGTGGCCAAAATATGTTGTGTCTATAAAGAAAACATACAAAAAAGCACTAAAAATACTTCTTTCTTTTATATATTTTTTTATTCTTATTTTGGAGATTGCAGCAATGTTGGGGCTAGTATAAAAACATACAAAAAAAGGAAAAAAAATCTTTTTAAAAAAATCGAAAATCGACTTCCTGAATTTTTCGAATGTGCCTAATGCATAGTTTTAGTGGTCTATAATTATACTTGCATTGTTCTCTTTCAAATAAAATTAGTTTGGGACTCATCGGTTGGATGGTTTCAAAGTCCATAGCGGACATAGAAACATTTTTACTATTTTGTACATATATTTTGTCCTAAGAAGGTATCTTGATGTCAGAATAATACAGTTACGAATGTTTAACACAGTTAAAAAGTAGACGAAACCGAGTTAGTCGAGTTTAGACCATAAACATTCAGTTTATTGGCAGATCTGGTTTATATTACTTCGAGTGCACTGTCTTCCGTCTAACATTCCTTAACAATTTCCATTAACCGTTAACAAATTCCAATTCAAATTTAATTTAACAAAACATAACGATAAAATAATCAAAATCAATGTTACAACTTAGCACAAATTCACGAATAACCCAAATTTCCACTTCATTAAATCGATGAACGTGGCGCAAACTCCAAAATTGAACTACGCTTAGCACTAAATTTGGGGTCACGTCATTGAACACTTGAATGGATTTGAAAGGATTTGCACAAAAAAAAAAAAATATTTTGGTTTGTTAGTATTTTTGGCAAAAGGACATACAGCTTTGAAAGAAGCGGAAATGTGCTAAGTAATGTGAAAGCGATGAAGAAGGCCAAGTTCACTGAATTTTTTATTAAATTAATAAAAACAAAACCATTTCCATATTTTTTTGGTTTTGCTATTAAAGCAGGGAAAAGCACAAATTTGGTGTGAAATTTATTTTCAATTTGGCGGCGGTTTTTGTGGTTGCGACATGAAAAAAAATCAGATAAATGGGAATGTATCTCGGTGTTTGTTTTACTAAAGCATAAATCTATAAAATGGCAACTATTCGGCATCGAAATTTAACCACATTTTGCAAATATAAAACGCATCATTATCCTTGATAAAGGATACGTATAATTAAGCACAGCCACAGCAGCATATGTGTGCCTCAGACATTAACAATAGAAAAACTTTAAATTGCAATAAACGCTGAAAAGCTTTAATTTGCATTTTAAAATATGCATTCAAGGATTTCTTGCAACAGTTAAACTCACAAAATGGGAAGTTCAATTTGCTGTCGGAAGCAAGCAAAATGCTTTTCCGGTGCTCTTGTTCTGTGTGCACTCAACGCTTGCTGCCCACGCCAAGTGTGTCCTGCAGTGCAGCTCTATAAATCAAATGAATTGAAAAATGCGTTATTAAATAAGAAAAGCGACGTAGTACAGTAGACGCTGTCGTCTGACCACTTGAAACCAAACAGAGTAAGAGAGGGAGAGAGCGCAAAGGGCAAATACTCATATCCTTGCTGCACATGCAAGACAGCGTATGTTCTGTCCTTTGTATCCTGTATGCAGCACACACATACAAAAAAAAAAAAAAAAAAAAACTTGTTGAAAAATGGGGTAGAAATTATGAAAAAGTGCTTTTGAATTTTGATTTACTTTTAATATATTTTTTTTCTTTCGCCAGACAAACGCTGCGTTGGCAAGTAAACTAGTCTAGCAATGGTGTCCTTTTACTCTGTTTGTCTGTCTGCCTGCACGCTTGCTGCGCATAAATTCCTGCACAGCTTATTGCAGTTATATGGCTTTGACTGTGTCTGTCTCCCGCTACGATTCATTCATTTTGTTGCATGTTTACACGACTCTAATGTCCTGCAGGTGTCTGGTCGGTTAACGGTGTTATTAGCCCTTAAATATGTTGTAATGGACAGGTTATGCAATGACATGTACACGTATTCAATTATGAACATATTGCCAGCATCTAAGGAGCACGTGTTGCAATGCGTTTCAGAAAGTTTAAAAATGTTTTAAAAAAACTCTCAAAATCTAAAGTGTTAACCATAACCATAACCATAAAAGCCTGACGTTTTGCTTGGACCGTGGCCGCAAGGCAAACAAGAGGTCACAGCGAATGTGGAGACTCAAGTAAGTCACCACACCTTCCCATCGTTAGCACAGAGTATAATAAAAACATGGTAGGCCCTCCGATAACTGAATATTAAAAGCGCACTGCAACTCTAGGGGAGTCTATTGTACCCAAGCCCGGCATTGAGAAATGGTTTATTTAATGGACAGAGAATCCTATCCGCCTCTTTAATAAGCAGAAGAGTATCCCTAGTCGGGCGACCCTGATTTGAACGATTAAACAGAGTGAATCTGAAACGGGCCAAAGCCGGACATTCACAGAGATATGTGCTAGTTTCATCTCCTAGCGAGTTACACTCTGACTCTGGGGACAGGTCTATTTTGTTAAGATGTTATCTCAATCTGTTATGACCCGTAAGGTAGCCAGTTACCAACCTGAAATCATGACGGCTGAGATATGCTATATTTTTAGGGCAGATTGCTTAGCTTGTCCTAGGCCCGGGTATTGAACCCATCATTGTCGAAGAGTTTCTTCGGAGAACCTATCGATTATGCGTATGGCTGAGGCCCAGCTGAGCTCGCAGAAAGGCTCCGGGCCAATAAAGAGCGAGGAGGAGCCAGATCTGGCGAGTAGGTCAGCGGCTTCGTTGCCGTCAATACCCCTGTGTCCCGGGACCCAGCAGATAGTGACCTTACGACCCTGAGAGGGGTGTTGAACTTAGATGAAAAAGTCCATGAAGTTAGTGCTTTAATAGTAGCTTGGCTATCGGAGAAAATTGTAATATTGGCCCCCAAGGACTATGAGTCAAAAGGTGACGGGCTCAAATGGCAAAGATTTACGAATTCCCCATCATTTCTTAAATAAATGAAAAAACTTAAAGTAACTCTTATGCAAAATTATCCCAAAAGTCTTTGAATTATCCAATGCATATATTTATTCCAATTATAGCGCACAGCTGTCAAATGTCCACACTCTTCTAATTTGTAACTGTGTACACCGCCCACATTATTCCAGACGAAAATTAATGAAACTCATAAAAATAGAATGTAGCTGAAAATAGCAGAAAAGAAAATAATGCCCGAAACGCGTCACTGCATTAATTTTTCAAAAAAAAAAAAATCGATGACAGAAAAAAAAATATGCCAGAATAAGCTGAATTAAATTACACAGCCTCTCATCAGTGTCACAGCACAGCACACCACAGCAGCAGCAATAATTGCCAAATATACATCAAGTGTTGCTTGAGTGTGAATTGACAGCTGCAAGAATGACATAAAATCCTTTCCAAAAAAAAAAAAACAAAATATTTTTTTAGAGCTACTTTTCAATAAAATTGTTCTGTGGTTTTGTATCTTAAAAAAAAAAAACAAACTTTGAAATTTGAAGTTCTTATAAAGCAGCAATATGTGTGCTTGTTAGCAACAACGAAATTGAAGTGCTCGACACCTTCACCCCAAAAAAAAAAATAACTGTCTACTAACTATTCATGTATATCCTGTTAACTTTGACAGGTGAGAATTGTCAATTGTCATTGTTATTGTTGTTGTTGTAACTGTCTGCAATATTGCTTCAAGGATGATGTTGTTTGTATGCTGTTGACAAATCACAAATGACATTTGACAGCAATAATAACTGAATTCAAACGTTCTGAGTTCTATATTAAAGTGGATTTTATGCAAATTGGCAATTTGAGCTCACTTTCAAGAGATCAAAGGCTGCACACACACACACACACGCTTGATTGAAGTAGTATTTAGGAGATAAAGTTGTTGTTATTGTTGGTATGACAGCAACACATATCAACGACAATTAAGCGCCATACTTGATAGTCTCGAGTTCTTTTTTTCAGGTATTTATGCAATAATTAAATGGAGTGGCAAACTTTATAAAGTAACTTTGGTTTCCTTTGTTGTAGGTTTCTATGACCTTTAATTCAGCTCATATGTAGTGTGAATATTTTTTAAAGTCGAGATACAACTAAATTTTAAATTTTTTGTATTCTTGAAAAAAAGTGAGTATACAAAATTGCAAATATTTCTGAATGTACTGAACTGATTTCAAAGTTATTTATATAAAATTAAAGCTCATTAAATTTCCTATCAAACGTGTATGTAACATTTTTAAATCTAACCGACCGTTTGGGAGTTATTAAGAAAGCTTTCAAGAACTCAGCATCATTAAAAAAAAAAATTAAATGTGTATCATTTTCTTTAAAAATATAAACCATTTTTCGAGATATAACTTAATTTAAAATTTTTTGTTGTTCTTCGAAAAAAGTGAGTTCACTAAATTGCAATTATTTCTGAATGTACTGAACTGATTTCAAAGTTATTTATATGAAATTAAAGGTCATTAAATTTCCTATCAAACGTGTATATAACATTTTTAAATCTAACCGGCGGTTTGGGAGTTATTAAGAGCGATTTAGAGAGCTCAGCATCATTTAAAAAAAAAAGTTTTAATCTGATTTTTTTTTTGTAAAATACTTCTTGAAAAACGTGATTACTTTTTGCGTTCTCTTTGGCAAGTTAAGGCGTGATCTTATAGGGGATAAATGATATTAATATTTTTCCATGCACTTTTAAGCAACCCTCGTAATTTAAAATTAAAAAGGCTTCATGTAAATTTATTTGTAACTTTTAAAAACGGTTCATGAAATATGTCAAGCAGCATGAAAGAAAGTATTTCGCAGTATTTGCAAATCCAAGAAATAAAACTAAAGATAAACGCACTTGCTGAGTGATTCATGTGTGCTGTTTCTTTTGGAACAGAGTCAAGTGACTCATGGAACAATTCTAAAGAAGAAACCAACAAAATAAATTCAAAATCCAAACTCACCGTTCTTCGATTGTGGTCGGCAATTGTGTGCGTGCACGCATTAAACTTAAAAAGTGTTTGCCGTGGGCACCGCCCAACGATGATGTACCGCCAATAATGCCATGTCCTGTAGCACCAAGACCATGGCTAATGCCACTGCTACCCTCAGACAGATAACCATTGTCGATATCATGAAAGCGACTGGAGCCAGGAGAAGCATGACCACTGCTGCTGCTGCCATTCAAACGTGCGCTGCTAACACGCAATGCATCGCCGTCGCTGCAATAACCTTGAGCAATGTCAGAGTCACAATAATCGAGACTAGCCGAAACAGCACCAGGGCTGGACAGATAATTGTTGTGGTTGTGATGATGCTGTTGTTGACCGCGTGCACCACGCGTGGGTAGCGTGACATGCGAATTATAGCCACGCAACAGCGGACGCATTGGTAAAAACGCTGACAGGTTTCTCCTCCTGCGTCTCGTAGATGGTAGCACCGACACCCAACTTTGCTGGTATTGTATGAAACTTGTTCTGTGCATCTGCTGCCGCAGCAGCAGCACCAGCTGCCGAGGAGTTTGGTGTTGTTGTTGCATTGTGCAATGATTGTGATTGATTGATTTGCTGTCGCAATGTCGTCGAGCGCGTTGGTGTTAGAATATGCGGTCCGGCATTGTACTCCAATTTACGTTGGCTGCTGGGTGAAGCTGTCGCCATTAAAGACTTTGTTGTAGCCAAACGATTGCCGTAGGGCGTATTTGGTTCTGATATGTAGCCCACTTGTTGCGCTGCAGCTGCGGCGGCGGCGTTTGCATAATATGGCGATGCTGCTGCTGCTGCTCCAATTGCTCCATTTCTTAGAACGCTTCCTGGCTCTGGTAATATTGGTACTGGTTTGATGATATGTGGCGTTTGTGTTGCTGCTGAGGATGCAGTACTGTGATGATGACGCTGTCTGCTGTTGCTGTTGTTGCTCGGATATGTGTTGTTGCTGTTGTGCACTTGCAGCACTGGATATGTCACTTTTCTCACGCTTGAGCAGCAACTCATGCTGTGAATTCGAATTACTCATACGCAACTTATTCGTATTCGTTTCACCCGGTTGTGGCAGTTTACTGGTGCCCTTAATGGCAGCAATCGGTTTTGGCAGTCCCGTACCGCTTGGACTATTTAAATTCTTAACGCCAGCAGCAGCACCACCACCACTGGGCATGATAAGCGATGATTTTGAATCAGACTTTGAATGCAGCGATGATTTGGAAGACGTTTTTGTGGTATTCTTTTCGCCAACGCTGCGTGGCAGTGAATTTTTGGCAGTGCTACGACTTAAAGTCGAAGTGCGACTCTCCATGCCGCCGCTACCGGTCTCCTCTTTATGCAGCGAACGTGCCGGACTACGTTCCTTTTTATTATTGTCCAGTTTACTTGCTTTCGTTTGATCCTTTTTCTGTTGTGCTGCCAACAATTTGGATTGTTTCGTATTATTCTTTTGCGTTTTGCTTGCTGCAGCAACGCTGACGGTGGGCGGTTTGATCTGTGAGATGTGTTGTCCATCGTTAAGACTCAAACTTGAATCGGAACGTTCCGAGCGTGCTGAGGAAAATCCCGATGAGGAAGATGTGCGTTTTGATTGTATTTGTGTTTTGCAAGTGCTTGCAGCATTGCTTGCATGTTGCTGTTTCTCCTTATTGAATAGTTTCAGCTTATCGAGCATAGAATGCTTTTGTTGCGGCGTTGCAGCATTAGAGGCTGAAGTGGAGCTGATGCCACTACTGGGCGGTGGTATGCTGCTTTGATGATTTGCTTTTACGGTGGGTGGACGTAAGCTATAAGAGAAAAAGAAATGATGAAATAATTATGAAGAAAGTATAAGAAACTCCACTCGCTTCCTTACTTACCCATTATTATTGCCACTTTTTACACTTTGTATTGTATGATTACTGGTTGGCGGACTATTTGGACGGCTTGTATTGAAATCGCTGCCGCTTTTGCCCAATCCTGGAATGGCTGTAAATAAAAAATGTTATTTGTTATTACATTATTCCGAAAGTGTCATATTCAATTATTCTATTAGACATGCTCCAGTAATCGCAAGCGAAAAAAAATTTGAGATTTACTTTTCAAATCTCAAAATTTTGATGTTCCGAAAATCGTTAAATATTTGCGATTTCAAATTGGCAGCGTTGTAGTAAGTGAAATAAGAGACAGAACTAAATTTTAAATTTTTTGTGTTCTTGAAAAAAAAAATGAGTTCACTAAATTGCAATTATTTCTGAATGTACTTAACTAATTTCAAAGTTTTTTATATAAAATTAAAGCTCATTAAATTTCCTATCAAAAGTGTATGTAACATTTTCAAATCTAACCGACGGTTTAGGAGTTTTTAAGAGGGCTTTCAAGAACTCAGCATCATTTTCAAAAAAAAAAAATGTAAAAAATGAAGGGTATTATCAGTTTGTCGGAAAGTTTGTAACGCATTAAAGGAGGCATCGGAGACCCCATAAAGTATATATATTATTGATCAGCTCGATGAAACGAATCGATTTAGCCATGTCTCCGTCCGTCTGTCTGTCTGTCTGTCTGTCTGTTTATTTCAACACGATTTACTCGGAGACTACTGGTGATACTTAGCTGAAATTTGAAACTTAAGCTTTTGTCGGCAAAGACCAGATCAAGTTTGAATTTGAAAGTGCCACGCCTATTTTTAGGTATAGCCCCCATACAAAATGAACGCCCATTTTCGAATTTTTGTATGAAAATGACTATTTTTTATTAATGTTTTGACTCCAAATTGTGTAAAAACACTTTTAGTGTCATTCAATATCAAATCAAAGGTGCCACTCCCATATTTTGGCATACGCCCCACACAGCGTGAGTTGTATCAGACCATTAACACCATCCAATTCCTTCACGAAGTTCTATTTAAGTCGCTGATGATAACACATTAAAAATTTAAAAATACGTGAGACGAGTATATAAGCTTCGATTCCACCGAAGTTAACGTTGTTCCTTGTTTTTTTTTTTTTTTGTAAAAGACGTCTTGAAAAACGTGGTTACTTTTGCGTTATCTTTTGTGGAAAAAATGAACCATTGCGGTAGACGTCAGGTCGGACGGAGCTACTTTCGATTATTTAAAAATATTTTTAGATATTTTTTCTGTAATGTTTGAAGAGTTTTTCTTTGTACTTTTTAATATCATTGATTATGAATTTGAATTTTAATTCAATATTTTCTACTCATGCCTAAATTTTAAGAGCAGAAAGCAACAAGAATATTTAGCGATAACATTTTAATTTGTAACTGATAACAGTTTTGTCATTCAAAGAAACATTTTGGAAATGAAACATAACTTTTGCGTTTGCCGGAACACGAACCATTTGAAATCGAACAAATTAAGTAAATTGTAAATCTCAAATTTTTTCGATTACGAGAACACGGCTACATAAATTATCAGACTACAGAGACATTGCAGCAACATCGCAAAACACTTAATTAATTGTCACAACAACGAATGGCAGCATGCGTAAGTTAGCCAAACAAAAAAAAAAAAAAAATTAAAAGCAACACAAACAAGTATTTCCTGGTTGGTATGTCACCACTCGCAAATGAATTTTAAATAACAACATTTGTGTTTTTTCTTTTTTTTTTTTTTTTTTTAAGAGTGCAGTGCAGCCTTGTGTGCACTCCACAGCAAATACATAAATACAAAAAACTCCCCCAAGCGCTTTGAAGTGCTCCATTCTGATGTGCTGTGCTGTGTACGACTCATTCCAACTATTTTTAACCTACTCAAAAGACAGCAGAAATCCATATAGTAATGGGGATGGGGGAAGAACACTCACTACAACACGGCACACATTTGTTACTAAATAAAAAATCTCGGTCAAAATATGAATGAGCGGTTTTTTTAACTGCTTTTCTGTGGCGTCTTTCCTCGTATATCTTCCGTTGTCTGACAAACCCATTCAAAACTCATGTTTATTTCCGTTTCGTATTCTTTCCTTTTTTTGGTTTTTTGTCAAAGCCTTCAACAGCATCCCACACATACGCTCCTCGTTTCAGTTGTAGCTAAGTGCATTCCCCCGGGAATGTTTTATGTTGCTGAATGAAGTGATTATGTTGAAAGGCTTTTGGCATACAGTCCGATTTATTTATATAGAAAAAAAAAAAAATCTGGCTAAATGTGATGCATGCTTGCATGTGAGACATTAAGGGTTGAACTCAGTTACACATGGAAATTATCTATGCGTGGTATGCGAAATTGTTTAAAATATATATTTTTAATCATTTATTATAATACTTACAGGGCGTATGATTCGGTGTCGGTGGTAAAGGTCGTACTTTATCCGGTGGACAGCGACGCTGCACCATAACTGTTGCTGGCAATGGAATTGCTGTGCCGCCATTTGCCTTCGAATACGCGGTGGGTATTTGTCTGCAAAAAATAATGAAAAAAAATGTATTGATTAAATTCATGCATTGCAAATGATTTCTGGAATAAAAAAAAAAAAATAAAATAAATAATCAAATAAATTAACTGTAAATTCATTTCAGCACCCACGCGACTCACAACACGTCTCCAAAAGGCGTGCCGTGCCAAAAGCTAAATTCACAGCAAAATCGAATTGCAGCGCTTGAATACGCGTTCACACTTAAAATAATTTATTCGAGTTGTAAAACTTCTTAACAACTTTGGCGATTCGAATCGACTGCAGTTGCAGTTTTGCTTTTGTGTTTTATTTATTGCGTTTGGCGCCAATAAATTTTATTTTGAGTTTTATAACTCAAAAGCGATGCGAGTTATGAAAAAATTGTAAAACACTTAATTTAGCAGTTGCAATATTGGCTCAAGCCCAACAGACAAAGAGACAGACGGATTGATCTGATCAAGAATATATAATGGAATAAAATAATACAAATAACATTTTTTCTGACAGTGAAATCTGTATCTTTTCACAAATCACAAATCACAAATCTTTTCGGATTGTTTTAAATTTCTCATTTTTTTTTTTGCTAGAGATTTGATAGAGTTTTTTGGAAAATGTAACTTTAAAAAGTGTTTTTAGTTATATAGGAAGTCGTAGAATTAACAAGTCCCGGAAGTAATAGGGAGTTGTAGAATTAAAGCAAGATTTACAGAAAAGTGCTGGCAACCATAAACAAAATTTTAATTTTGCTAACCCTAAAGTCACTGTTATTAAATTGAGTTTTTTAGGGTAGCCAGCACTCAACTGAAAATCTTGCGCTAATTCTGGGCACTCTTTGCAAATTGGCAGAATTTGAGTCAGTGAAATGAAATTAAATGCATAAGCATCAAAATTAGTCATAGTAACAACAATTGGCGATGTGGTTAGACAGATAACCTTTTAATTTGTAACATTTTTTATAAAGGCGAAAAGGTCAAAGCGCAACGTTGGCGATGTGGTTAGACCGATAACCTTTAATTTGTAACCGATATCAGTTTTTGTCATATACAATGCAACGAACGATTATCGAAAAGTTTAAGCATAACTTTTGCGTTTTCCGAAGCACGGATAATTTGAAATCGAAATCAAAAATCTCGTAAAATATTAATGCTTTGGAATTTTTAGGTAAGCATTTTTGGTTGTTGCGTTGGTTTAGCAAAAATGTAAACGTGCTAGTGTTGGCAAAAATTGTATGCATACTTTAAAAAAATACAATGCTGCAAATTTTTAAACTTCTTTTTTATATAATAGGATTTGACGATTTTGGCGCTGAACACGATCTGAAGTCGACAAAATGCTATGATTTTGATAGTGGGGGTAAACTGACAAAAAAGGTTTGGTGTTTTACCCTAATTTTCTCTGAAACCTGATATAGACTTAATTTGTGGTTAAATTATTGGTTCTTCCCCTACAATGAGTCATGTAGGATACCTTTAAGAAAAATTCATAGTTTTTGGAAAAAATGGTTTTAATCCTTGCGAATACTAGTTATTAAGTCGACAATGAAATTTTATCATTGAGCAACACCATTAACAGAAACTAACCAGTTTTGGACCAAACGCGTTTTCTTTACCATCTCAAATCATGACGTGATAGGTTTTCGACTTCGTGATGTAAAAAAAATTTAAAACCAGAATTAGTTATCGCCAGTGTTATCGAAAATAAGGTTCCCGCACTAGCATATATTTTGGTGTTTCAGATGTTGTCATGCAAATTGAGGTATTTGGCGGCGAGATTATTTTAATTTTTTTGGACTAATTTACAAAAGGGCAATAAGATATATGTAGTTAATTTTTTTTCTCGTTTTATTTCAATAAAAGTTTTTAGTTTGGGTTATAAAAATTATAATGTCTAAGAAATTGTTTAAATGTAATGAGAACCCTTTAAATATATTATCAAAACTATTTCGAAATAATGAAGTCGTTTAAAGTTCTGTGACACCCCAATTTTATTTTAAGTGATTTTTAAAACAACCACATTTACAGCAGATTTCACTAATTACAGTGATTTCAACACTAAAATTCTAAAACGTTTTATTTAAAATTCAGTATTATATATAAAATTTTTATGCGATTAAAAAAAAAAAAGAAAACCAAGACCAGTAAATTTTACAACATTTTTATTAGCGACTTAAAGCGCAAAAGAAGTTGAAGAAGACAACTTTACTGCCGCAGTTAATTCAATTTCCATAATTATATGCTCAAATAGCTCAAATAACATAAAAAAAAAAAAAACTCGTAAAAAAATCTCGCATGAGCAGAGTTTTGCGCTCTTAAGTTGGTACCAGGCAATCTAAAGTTAATAACTTCATTTAAGAAAAACGACATCGTTGTGCATTTAAGAATAAAAAAAATATATATAAAAAAATTATTTGCACAAACCGAAGCTTTAATACGCAACAAAGTAGCTATAGTCAAAAGGTTATGAGTCACAAGTAAACTACTGAGTCTTACATAATTATATTGGTCAAATCATAGATCGAACCATCTAATTTTTATGGATACTATTCCTTAAATATATTTGAAAGAGATCAAAATAAAAATGATATAACTCACACTTTTACTAGTATTGGAAAAATCACAAAAAGTGATTTTCTCACGGTGATTTTTTCACGGTGTTTTAGTTTTCCGGTGTTTTCGGTGATTTTTCAAAGTGATTTTAAAATCACAATGTCGCTTTTTGACTGAAAGTTAGTGATTTTCGCTTTGTTTGTTCCTCAGTTATCGGCGATTTTGTGTATCACTGTTCGCGAACAGTTAACCTGTTCAGTAATCGCTGTTTCATTTAATCACTGTTTGCAGTCACTGCGATTTTCAACTACTCAAAAATCACTCCTTTTGTTAACACTAACGTTTACTTCAGATGTTTCACTATTAGTCTCTGGTTTATTCTTCTGAAACAAACTTTATCGCAAAATGTATATGCTATTCTTTATGTGTGTGTGTGTAGCGTATTAAAAACTTTCACACAAGTATTTTTGTTTTTCAATTACTCACACTCGTAATTAAATTGCAAAGGAAATACTTTTTAAATGAAATTAAAAAATACAAGAAAATAAAAAACAAAAAAAAAAAAACTGAGCAGCATTAATAAAAATCCACGCCAGACGCTTGTCATAAAACTTAAGCAGCGTTGTCGACGTATCTATAACTTTGTATCTTTGTATCTGAACAAAGTATCTTTTAGCTGCTATTTTGCATTTTGTATTCTGACGTTTGTAAACATTAATAAAAATGCGCCAAAGTATAAAATAAAGTAACAATTGTATTAAAAGAGACAATAAGAAAAGAAAAGTAAATGAAGCAATAATAAAAAAAAGAAATAAGTCGACAAATGAAACACAACTTGTTAAAATTAAGTTGCGCTTATACATTCTATCTGGCTGCGTTTGAAATTAAATACGCACCCACCCCCACAAAACCCTCAAAAATATCCTTGCAGACATTTCATCAAGCAAAAGTTCAGTGGTTTGGCTTGGGTTGGGCGTCTTGGCAACTTATTATGTATCTTTTTTTTTTGTTTTATTCCAGCTGTTTCACATGTTGCCATTTTTCTTTTTATGCTGTACGTCTGTGAAAAATTTTAAAATTACTTTTCTTCTTAAGTCAAAAGCACTTTCACATCTTTTACATCTAAAATCCGCGACACTACTTCAACAGCAAAGATTTTTCTTTTATTTAACTGCTTGCTTGGGATAATTGTCTGCGACTGTTATAAGATTTCACAAAAGGCGAGACTTCTGTCTAGATTTTTTTGATATATGCTCTCTTTTGTATCTTTTGTATCTTATATAATATTCTTTGTTTGACTGCCAACTTATATGCTATAAAAGTATCTTTTTTTTTTTTTTGTATCTATTGTTTTTTGGTAGCAGGTGTCAAATAACGCGTTAAATTCAATTTGTCTAGCTTTATACATTTTTGATTTTGTATTCGAACGTATGCAGCGGATTTATGTTGATTTGCTTTTGAGCAACAAGTTTAGCTATTACAGCTTCCATTTAAAGTTGGCTTCTTCTGCGTCATTTGAAAATGTCTTTGACCTTTCTTGGGGTTGTCAGGCAACATATATGCATGCCTGGCAACCCTTTCTATGCTTTTCTGCCTTTCCTTTTAATAGTTCTGACGTGTTTAATGGCATTCACCTGATGTTGTTTTGTTTTCTGCATACACATATGTAGCTTCTAGTTGCATATGAATTCAGTCATTCAAGATATTATTTCGCTTTCAATGAGTAATTGCGAAAATGATGAAAGCAACTGCTACACAACAAGACATTTTTTGTGTAAATAAATATATATAAAAAAACAAGTAAAAACGTTTACTTCACAAGCTTATAGCTGCCCAACTTAATAGTAAAATTTTACCCAACATAACAAAACTTCTCATGGACAAATGTCTAGTTTAAGCCTAGCAAATCATTCTAAATAATAACGATCGAAAAAAAAGTGGTCAGTTGGGTGTTAGCAATTTTAGTTTGGGTTTGAGTCCTTATTTAATTGAATTCCATAGATAAATTTTTTTATACCTGAATATGTTCTTGGGATTGGTTCAAAAATAATATACACCAAGTAGTCGTGAAAAAAGTTTAAATTCAGCTCAATATCTTAATATCTTCACCAAAAAAGATGCGAAGAAATAAACAGACAGACAGACAGACAGACAGACAGACGGACAGACAGACAGACGGGGATCGATTCGAGTGGATTTAATTGTCTCCGATGCCTCCTTTAATGCGTTACAAACTTTCCGACAAACTGAATATACCCTTACACTATGTGGGGGTATAAAAACCAAGTTTTTCAATTATAGCTGTTATTTAATAGTGCCCAGAATAGAGTCTATTTTAAGCCTAGAAATATTTGATAGTAATTTTTGTTCGGGTGAGTAAAAGTTATAATACTGAATATGTTCTTGGGACTGTTCAGAATAATATACACCAAAATGTAAAGTATGTTTCTATTAATGTGGATCCTTTTAATTTGGGAAACTACCAAAGTCCTGAAGAGATATCAATCATGAAAAATGCTTTAAAGGGCAAAAACAAAATTAGAATAATCCCCGAAATCGATCAACTAAGTTGAAAAATTATAAAAAAAAGATTGACTTGAAAATACGCTCGGATGGCATCTGAAATACTACAATATTATATATTGCTATATATCACTCGAATAGGTCTAAGAGTTTCTTCTTTTTAAAACTGGCTAAAAAATAAAAATCGGTTCAAGTAAACTGAGATATTGTCAATTAAGTGAATAAGGGGAAAAAAAATACAAAAATAAAAAATATTAAAAAACACCCAAAAAAGTCTAAGTTTTTTTTTTTCAAAACTGGCAAAAAAATTAAAATCGGTTCAAAGTAAACTGAGTTATTGTCAGGAGAAAAATGGGGAAAGGGGGGAATATATAAAAAAAATTGTATATCACTCGAAAGGTCTAAGTTTTTTCTTTTCAAAACTGGCTAAAAAATAAAAATCGGTTCGAAGTAAACTGAGATATTATCACTTAAGTGAATAAGGGGGAAAAAAATACTACAATATTATATATTATTATATATCACTCAAAAAAAAAGGGTCTAAGTTTTTTTTTTTCAAAACTGGCTAAAAACATTAAAATCGGTTCGAAGTAAACTGAGTTATTGTCAAAAGGAAAAAGGGGGAAAAGGGGGAATATATAGAAAAGTTATATATCAATCGAAAGGTCTAAGTTTTTTCTTTTCAAAACTGGCTAAAAAATAAAAATCGGTTCGAAGTAAACTGAGATATTGTCACTTAAGTGAAAAAAGCGGAATAATATTTTTTTTAAATTTTGGTTGAGTTCCCCCAAATTTCAAGCATGCAGTTCGATTTCTCACGATCAGATTACACCATAAGACTTGCCATCAATTTTGTGATGTCGTACAGTGTAGAAATAAAAATATTGGTAACTGGGTTCCTAAAAGTCTTATAAAATAAAGATTATTAAGTTTCAAATATGGACGCTTTGAATGTTACTATTTCTTCTGCCATAAAAAATTTATACTTCTTATATTGGTCCAGGGGAAATCCATAAGAAGAGAGAGTTCGGGTTAAGCAGTACAAAAACTTAGAGATTGTTTTACTCCAATTTCTTTTCTGTATTTATAAAATACACTACGAAGACTCTGTTATATTTTGCTTTTAAAAATTGTGTTTATGATTTTGTAGTGCATTCATTTTTTTCTATTCTACATTTTTATTGCAACATTACAGCAAAGTCTGTGACTGTTACTCGGTGTCTGCCATTGCACAATGTGACACTTGAGTAGTTCTTGGCTGGCTGTTGTTGTTGTTGTTGTCGTTGTTGTTTCATGACTTCTAAAAGACTTTTGTTTTTTTGTTACTTTTCTCGTATTTTTTTTTTTTTTTTCATTCGAAATTTTTACCTACCGCACGCAGACATTCCATTCCTTTCATTGAAGTTACATTGGCCTCCAGTTTTTTTTTTTTTTTTTGCAAATGGAATGAGTTGGTTTCATTTGCAAGGATAACATTTAAAATGGCTGCAGCAGCATTTAGCTTTAGAATTTGTTGCCAGTTTTTGCCTTTTTTGGCATGAATGCGACATCAACTTAAATGGTTAAAACGAAGAACGCAGAAGAACGCAGCAAGGTGTCGTTTTTATAGCTTGTTTCAATATTTACAATATTTATTTATAGCAAAATAACAATTCAATTCAATTGAAATGCATACTATAAATTTTTTCAGCGGCATAAAATGCAAATAAGGATAAAAAAAAAAAAATTTAATATTTATAAACGATGACCTAAAAACCTTTGAACCTGTTTAAACTGTTTCCCAATTCAAGTTGTTTTTTTTTCTCATTTAAATTTAATAGATTGTTTTCTAGCACGCTGCGCAATTTTTTAGCTTCCTGAGTAACTTGTAGATACTGCTTTCGCCCAATCAAACGCGATACCAGTCTATGCCTTTCAGATACATATAATCGCGCTGTCAAGTTTAAACCAACAACCAAGAAGATAGGCGAACGAACAATTCAGGCTGTGAAAATTTATGAGTTTCACAACAGCGCAGCACAGCGCTTTGGCAAGGAGTGGTGGCAGCGACGTATGGTGTAGCAGCAACTTTTGCATGCATGCAACTTATCTGGTTGGTCTTATTGCCATTTTAAGCTGTTGCTGCTGCTGCGCATGCGCCTCAGCGCCATTTCAACATTCAAGATTTACACTCGATTTTCGTGCTTGACTTGCAGCAAAAAAAAAAATTATTAAACACACTTCGCTTTCGAGTAGGTGTTGAATGTCTGATAATAAGCGTAATTATGGTCCATTGATATGCCTTAAAGAGCTGTAGTTGGTTGGCGTCTGAGTCGAGTCAGCGAGTCATCAACTGTAGACACGGTTTGTCCTCGTTGCTTAAAGTTAATTGCGCGAAAGTTGAGTTTAAAAAGGTTATCTTGAGTTACAATGCGCTCAACTTTAACAGTCATTCTATAAAGCGTTAAAGTAAAACTGTTGATAGCCCATTTAGCAAGAAGTTGTGAAAACGGCCCTAATTTTGTTTTTCTTCTGGAAACCCATGTTTTTTCATTTAAATTATCGGCACTATCGAAATCGTTTCACCTAGCGTTCTATCTTACAGCCCATTTCGTTCAACAATATGCAATGTATCTGAGTGTTGTTGCCTTTACAACTTTAAACGATTCACGTGAGTTAAACTCATCCCTAGATCTTTTTTTCACCTTTGTCAACAGCTTTTGTAACTTTTTTTCTTTTAGCAACATTGTGGCATGTATCTAGTATGAATATGAATTATAAATTAAGATGTGACACGTTGCAACGTGTTTTATTCATTCATTCGACGTCGTCGTCATCGTCGTGTACAATTTTTTAATATCCTTTTTTAGTTCGTTTAATGCATTTTTAACAAACAGCTGTGAAAACTGTGTGTGTTATAAACTTAACTTGGTGGTCGTCTAGACTCTAGACTCTGCTATGTATGTTGCACTCAGAGACGACATATAGTCACGATTTTTGTCATGTTAAATGACAACAACAACAGCAGCAGTCAGCAGCATCCCAGACATTTCTGTTTCAAAATATTTTACTCTAGAGTGCGGTAAATATTCATTGTTGTGTGGCTCTAGTAAAAAAAAAACTTTAAATAAATAAAATGGGAAGCATTAATTTTGGGGCTAACCTGTTTTGTGGGTTGCCACAATTAATAACCAACAATGGAAATAGAAAACTCAAATAAATAAGCATGCATACCTGATATTTTGACTTCATGGAACTTCTAATGTGCCAGGCGTTCTTTGTCAATCTGCTACTGTCACTCTTTGAATTTTTAAATACTCAGCTGCTCAATATTTAGAATGTATCTATGTACTTCATAGTCCTTTTGTTAAATTAAGCAACACAGTAGCATGATGCAATTAGACAAGTTGCTGTATTCGTATTTTGTCTCTTTCTATTTTTCTTTCTTTTTGTCTGCTTAAGTTGTCAGTTTGCTTGAAAATTTCTCTCTTGTTTTCCTTTACGCTCTCAGCTTTTTTTCAGCTGAATTGACAATTTAAACAGACAGAGAGAGAGAGAGAGAGAGACAATACACCACCTTGTCTAATTGCATCATACACGGTAGTCTCTACAAAATTCCTGAATGTTTTAAAAAAGATCTACTGTAGCCCCTGCTGATTAGATGGCTTGATGTAAGCCTATACTTAGATTTTTTTGTGGGGAGTTCTTTATTCTAGCTTGTTCTTCTAGTAAAAAGTAAATCAAAAATTCCCAAAAAATATTGATTATTCCTGCCAAAGGCCTCACTAACTATATGCGTTGGTGTCTTCTCTTTTTGAAGAAAGAACTTGCAATCAGAAAAGCAACAGATCTCCATGAATGTTAGGTGTCGCTCCTAACCTACAGTGGCCTGTGAGGATTCTTGTAAGTAATTTCGATTGAGTTCTACTAAGCTGCACTAACAATTTTTTCATTCCACATCAATGCATCTATTATGTGAGGTTCTGGGTCAACTATCGGTGTGGCAGTACCTTTCCTGCTTGCTCATTGCCGAGTATGTTTGAGTGTTCTAGCACCTATTGTTTTCACCAAGTGTCTTTAGTCTTCCCATACTAGTTTCGAAGCGATTGTCTTGGAGTTTAGTGCCCTTAAGACCGCTTGACTGTCAGATAGGATCGCTCTCTAACAGTCGTGATATTTCCTATCGAATTGTAGTTGCGCGCATTTGATATATTTGGGCTAGAAAGATATTAGATTTAGCCATTGACTTCCTTAGTCAGGCCCTAGGACAAACTATCCCAAGAACCGCACCTTTTCAAGAAGAAAAATTCAGCGAGCGACAAATACTTCATTGTATATTAATGGGTTTTAATGATGCAAAACTGCTATAAAATTGACAATTTCCTTTTAGGTGGATAAATTTGAGCGCGAGTTCGTCAAACTCGCAATACCAACTTTCGACAAAAAATTTTATCAGTCGTTTGGTGTAAGTATAGATTATTCTAGGCGAGATAAGGTATTTGAATCGTGCAATTATAAAGGTAGTGTCGAAGCGAAACGATGGTACCATGCGATCCGACTGTGAAAGAGATAGCTTACTTTTAATTTTTACTCCGTTTATCAAGTGTGAATGAGATAGAACATTTGGTTTTTTGTTATACCCGCCACACATAGTGTGAAGGGTATATTCAGTTTGTCTGAAAGTTTGTAACGCATTAAAGGAGGCATCGGAGACCCCATAAAGTATATATATTCTTGATCAGCTCGACGAGACGAATCGATCTAGCCATGTCCGTCTGTCCGTCCGTCCGTCTGTCCGTCTGTTTGTTTCTTCGCAGTTTATTTGGTCAGTTTAAAAGATATTAAGCTGAAGTTTAGAACTTAAGCTTTTCTCTCGAACGACTAAAACAAGTATGGAAATGAAAGTGCCACGCCCATTTTTAGGTATAGCCCCCATACAAACTTACCTTTTTTTTAGGTTATTTGTATGAAAATAGCTTTTATTCATGAATGTATTCACTCCAAATTGGGTAAAAATACTTCTAATGTCTTCTAATGTCAAAACTAATGTGCCACGCCCATTTTTAGATGTAGCCCCTATACAAATTTACCGCCCATTTCGAATTTTTATATAAAAATAGGTATTTTTATGAATGTATTAACTCAAAATTGGTTAAAACACCTCCTATATTCTCCAGTTACAAAACCATTATGCCACGCCCATTTTTATGTATAGCCCCCATACAAACTTACCGATTATTCCCGAACTTTTGTATGAAAAAGTACATTTATAAATGTGTATAGGCCACTGATGATCGCACAAACTATTCAAAGATTCGTGTGGCGGGTATTTAAGCTTCGGTTCTACCGAAGTTAACGTTTTTTCTTGTTTGGTTTTGTTTCTTTTCATAATAATGAAATACAACTAACATTGGTACGCCACATATTGAGAGAGTTAGAGCGCTTAACACAACCATGTATAATTGAACCGTGGGTATTTGTATATGAATCTCATTGCAATTGACACGATAAGAGGGCATTGATATTTTAAGTATAAGTCGAATTATTAGACTTAATTTTTGTTAAATTGTCTAAAAAAAAAACAAAAAAAAAAAAAAAAAGAAAAAAAAAAAAAAAAAAAAAAAAAAAAAAAAAAAAAAAAAAAAAAAAAAAAAAAAAAAAAAAAAAAAAAAAAAACCAAACAAAAATTTCATGTTAAACTTTAAAAAACATGGAACATGGTTCAAATCTTTTAGTATTCTCTCTTCTACAGATTCCAGCACTGGCGTCGACTATGGAGTTGGCGGCCCAACCACAACCAGTGACTGTGAGTCACAAAGTAGCAGTGCCTCAAAAAAACGTAATCTACTACGGCGTATTATATCCGCAGCTAAACCAAGTTCAAAAGTAGCTACAGCTGCAGCTAATAATGTAACGCTTAGCATTACTCCAGCTGAATTTGGCATTGTACCTGGCACTCCTACAGGAAAACGTACTCTAAAGCGTACCGTACGCAATGTAATGCGTTTAGGAGGACGTCAGCGTACAGCAGAACGAGACAGCATACGCCTGATAGTAGCAACGAAGATGAGCGTAGCTTTCTCTCACCACTCTCAACGGAGGGCAAATTCAATTCGGTTGCAACATCGGCAACATCCGAATGTACGCTCGATAGCGATGCACAGTCTCAGACAAAAGAATTTACAAGCAATACAAGCTGTCGCATTAGTGGCCAATCCAGCGATATCGAAGGGGATGTGCAACATTTCGATAAAGGAAAAATGCGTAAAGCCATGTCACGAAAATCCGATCATTTGCAATCGCAAGATTTTCAAGTTTGCATAAACGTTATCGAGGCACGTCAATTGCCTGGCCTAAATATAGATCCAGTGGTGTGCATACAAGTGGGCGAACAAAAGAAATACACCAGCGTCAAGGAGAGCACTAATCGTCCCTATTACAATGAATACTTTGTCTTTGACTTTCATATGCCGCCAGTAATGCTCTTCGATCAGATTATAACACTTTCCGTGCTACAAAGTCGTAGTCTGCTACGTTCCCAATAAATTGATTGGCAGTTTTAAGCTGGATGTGGCAACTGTTTGGAGCCAAAAAGATCATCAATTCTATCATAAATGGGCATTACTAACCGAACCGCATGATTTCTTAAGCGGTCCAAAAGGTTATCTAAAATGTAACATTAGCATTATAGGTAAGGGCGATACAGTCAAGGTGCCAATAATATCCGAAAAGTATACCGATGATATAGAAGCCAATTTATTATTACCCGATGGCATTCCCATAGAGCGACAGCTTGCAAAATTCATTGTAAAAATTTATCGTGCCGATGGATTGCCGCGCAGCATGAATTCTTCTTTGATGTCAAATGTCAAGAAAGCGCTTTCGGTTTCAGAAACCAAAGATTTGATGAGTTCCTATGTGCAGGTTTCATTTGCCGGTTTAACGGGCAAAACGAGTGTTAAGAAAAATGCCGCCGCAACTGTTTGGAATGAGCAAATCGTATTTACGGAAATGTTTCCACCACTCTGTCAGCGCATTAAGATACAATTACGCGATGCTGATCCCATGAGACCCTCCATAATTGGTACGCACTATATTGATTTAAAACATATATCAAATGATGAGGAAAAAGGTTTCTTGCCAACATTTGGACCATCTTTTATACATTTATATGGCACGCTAAGAGCTAATAATGCGCTGCTCGATAAGCAAAATGCCAAATTAAATACGGACTTAAGTGAGGGCGTCAGCTATAGAGCGCGTTTATTGATAGCGCTACGCACTGAGATCACCGATAATATTGAAATGTCAACTGTAAAGAATGTTGAGCTTAAGCCTGTCTTTCCCATAGCAGAATCCTACTACTCACGCAGCGTAGAATTTTTTCTATATGGCGCCATACTGGAAGCAAATATGTTGGATAAGAAATTTAGCGATAAAATGATAAGCTTTGAGTTGAGCATGGGTAATGCTGGCAATGCTTTAGATGGATTTAACGCAAGTTTTGCAACAACAAATGAAGCTGGCCCAGAAGAAGAAAAGGAAGTTCTTCTACCAGAAACTGTTGTAGCCACAACATACAACAGCACCACAAATCCCTTAAAGCCCAAAAGTCATAATAAAACGCACTATTTTATGCCATATGCCGCTAGGAAACCGTGTATGGATGTGCGCTGTATGCTGCCCGATCTACGTTGTCGCATGTACAATAGTAATATGCTTGCCAAGATTATAGAGCACTTAGAGAATGGTCTAACGTTGACTAAATTGTTAATAGAGAAGAATGATCCAAAGTCCGTAGTACGTTTATGCATTACGCTGGATGAGTTTGCAATGGCTTGTCAACGTTATCAGTCTCAAACGAAAGCAAATCTTACTGGACCAGGCGCTGGTAAAACTAAATTGGATAAGGAACGCATCAAGCTATGTCAACGTGAAATAGAGAATTTGGGGAATGTTGCACGCAATCTATGTGCGCTTCTGACGCTCCAAACGCAGCAAGAATGCTTACAGACTGCGCAACAATTTTTACCAAAGCTAAAATTTCTATTCGAGGAACCGCAACACTCATTACCCGATATTTTTATTTGGCTAATTGCAAATGGCAAACGTTATGCATATCATCGCATTGCAGCACGCGAACTTATCTACTCAGGCACAACGGATGCATGTGGTGCGCAGTTGTGCAAAAGTGCAAACTATATTTTTGAGATTGCCAGAAAGGCGTTCAGAGCCCACTTACAGCTGGTATGTGCAGTGCAAACTTTCAATATATTTATGGTTGGGCGCAATTGAACATAAGCGGCATTTTTACAATGGTTTACCGCAGGGCTTTGAGCTTACCAATGAGCTAAGACATGCAGCTAATCCGGGAGTAATAGCGCCGCATAATATAAATTATCTGGAAAAATTGACATTTCAGTTACGCGCACATATTTATCAGGCACGTTCATTGCTTGCCGGTGATGCTTCAGGTCTGAGCGATCCATATGCAACGGTTTACTTTAACGAATTTGTCAAATCGACACAATACATTGATGAGACCTTAAGTCCCACATGGGATGAATTACTTATTTTCGATGAAATCGTATTATATGGCAGCAAGGCTGGTATTAAGCAAGAACCGCCAACAATAATCATTGAGATTTATGATCAAAATAAAGTTGGTAAACCTGATTTTATTGGACGTGCTATAGCAAAGCCACGCGTTATACTACGAGAAAATGCTTATGTAACGCCCACGCTGGAATGGTTTGATATAGTGCGTGGCGCAGATAGTGCTGGAGAGCTGCTAGCAGCATTTGAATTGCTTGAGTTTGGCTTGAGCAATATGCCACCTCTTGTCGAGCAAAAAACGACGCCTCAAGCAGGAAGCGTTATATATGCAGTGCCGAAGGAAATACGTCCACAATTGGCAAAATTTAAGCTGGAAATATTATTCTGGGGTTTGCGTGATCTAAAACGTGTACGCTTGTTGCACGTTAATAAGCCACGCATTGATATTAAGTGTGCTGGTAAGATACTCAGTTCCACGATTATACAAAATGCTAGAAAAATCCAAATTTTTCTGGGTTACTCAAATCAATTGAACTGGAACTGCCGCTTGAGGAGCTATATGCGCCACCGATAACAATACGCTGTGTCGACTGTCGCTCTTTTGGACGGTATACGCTCGTGGGGACACATCAAATTAAATCGATACATCGTTACATTTACGTAGCCCCAACACCGCCGCAACAGCGGAATATGATGCAGTACCAGAGAAATGGTGAACAAATAATACTCGCGGCGGTAAGTCAACAAACAGTCAAGGCATTCGTTAAAGACAGCGAATACCAAACGGCCCAGTATGAGAGAGTTTTACGATATACGACGTTCATCGTACGAACTATTTACCAGGGAAAGTGTTACCAAAACGCAAACAACAAAAACGAAAAAAACTTCAATCATTTTAAATAAAGAAAGAGATCAGGAAATAGAGGATGAGATAAACCGTGACTGGTGGACCAAATATTTCTGGTCCTACGAGCGACGCTTCGTTGCAAGTAGAAACACTAAATCATGGACTAGAATTAGTGAACGTCTTCGCAATAATTTTCAGCTGAATACTACACCTTATTTTCAAATCTATGCGAATGAATTGAAGCACAACACAGTGTTCCACAACTTTCGTGAATGGTTGCAAACATTTGCATTGTATCGTGGCAAAAAAAACTGCTGGCTCCACTGCTGAAGACAATGACAATCGTACAGTGGGCTTTTTTTAAGGGCGTCATAAATGTTTATCGACTGCCGCTAGAAGAAGGAGCTGCTGTCCAGGCTATACCAACAAATCTACCAACAAGCGAACCAATAAATATGCTGTTACGCATCTACATTATCAAAGGCAAAATATTACATCCAATGGATCTAACGGGAAAATCCGATCCTTATGTGGTTTTACATTTGGGCAGCAAACGTATTTCGGACAGGGAGAATTATATAAGCAAACAAGTGAGTCCGATATTTGGCAAATGTTTCGAAATAAAAGCCAACTTTCCACAAGAATCACGCTTAACTGTGCAAATATACGATTGGGATATGGTAAACAGTGACGATTTTATAGGCGAAACACATATCGATTTGGAGAACCGTTTTTATAGTAAACATCGTGCAACTTGTGGTCTAGCCTTGCATTATGAAGACAGCGGCTATAATCAATGGCGTGATGCGTTGAAGCCAACGGAAATTCTATTAAAACTATGCAAGGATTCTAAGCTAGAAGTGCCTAATTATTTTCCGGAACGCGTTGAAATTGGTAATTTGTGTATGACTTTTCGCGAAGAAGATATTAAAGCATGGAATCGTCCAAATGCCTATCGTAATCATGATGAACATATGGCATTGGCAGTGCTGCATCGTTGGAGTGAAATACCGCATGTCGGGTGCAAGCTGGTGCCCGAACACATTGAAACACGTTCATTGTATAATGCAGCTAAACCCGGTATTGAACAGGGTAAACTTGAAATGTGGATTGATATGTTTCCAATGGATATGCCACTACCAATTACAGCGCCTGTCGATATATCACCGCGAAAACCAAAGCCATATGAGCTACGTGTCATCATTTGGAATACAGACGATGTGGTGCTGGCGGGATGATTCATTTTTACACACGAAAAAATGTCCGATATTTATGTTAAAGGGTTTGTTCTTCTACTTCTATGCTTTTTTATTTACCAAACTAAAATTTATATATCATTTTTCAAAACAGTTGGCTTAAGGGCTCCCAGGATATGCAAACCACTGATATACACTATCGCTCATTAACGGGCGAGGGTAATTTTAATTGGCGTTTTATATTTTCATTCGATTATCTTGCGGCCGAAGAGCGTGTCGTACTGTCACGTAAGGAAACTCCATTTAGATGGGACCAGAACGAAGTTAAAATACCGGCACGCCTAAAACTTCAAGTCTGGGATTCGGATCATTTTTCGCCTGATGATTTTCTTGGTGCCATTAGTTTGAATCTAAATCGTTTTCCGCGTGGCGTGAAAACCGCAAAACTCTGCACGCTTGCAATGCTCAAATTAGATACTGTGCCGACCGTAAATATTTTTAAACAAAAGCGTATACGTGGCTGGTGGCCATTGTTTATAAAGAAAAAAAATGAATTGGAATTAACTGGTAAAGTTGAAGCTGAATTACATTTACTGACAAAAGAAGAAGCCGAAAAAAATCCCGCTGGTCTGGGACGCCATGAACCGGATCCACTTGAAAAACCTCATCGTCCAGATGCTTCATTTTTTGTGGCTGATAAATCCATTGAAATCAATAAAATATATTATCTGGCATAATCATAAGTGGGCCATAATTAGGGGATTTCTTATATGCTGCGCATTTTTCTTTTTGCGTTTTTTATATATGCCGTGCCGGGATATTCAGTAAAACGTATTTTAGGCGCGTAAATTTTTAGTTATATAAAAATTAGTAATATAATTTTTAATTGTTTTTTTTTAATATAAATATTTTTTTTAAATATTTTTAGCATAACAGATTTAAGATTTAAGATTTTAATAAAAAAATATATATAATAAAAAAAATTAAAATCTATATAATCTATGTCCGCTATAATTTTTGAAACCATTCAACCAATGAGTCTCAAACTGGTTTCATTTGAAAGACAACGATGCAAGTATAATTTTAGATCACGTAAACAATGCATTAGGTTCATTCATTAAGTCAAGTTTCGACTTTTTCCATATGTACAAATATATTTCTCCATTGTTCAGAATGATCATATTTACGTAAATTAGTAGGCTGAGAGAATTTTGAACGGAGAGATGCCAGTCAGATGTTGACGTATCTATATAACACAGTTAAAACATTTCTATGTCCGCTATGGAATTTGAAAGCATTCAACCGATGAGTCCCAAACCGGCTTCATTTGAAAGGCGACCATGCCAGTATGATTAAAGGCAACTAAAACAATGCATTAAGCACATTTGGTTCATGAGTGATGGAGTCGATTTTCAATTCGATTTTCTCATACAAAAATTTTTTGTTTGTTTGTATGTTTTTATATTAGCCCCAAAATATTAGGAGCTAGTCTAAAAACCTACAAAATAAAAATAAAAAAAGGCTGGTTTTTTTTAGTGCTTTTTGTATGTTTTCCTACTAGCCAAAAACGTACAAAAAAGCCAACAACAATGCCTGAAATTGCACAAAAATAGCAGAGGCAAAACAGAAAAAAAGCCGAAAGAGCAGCAGTAACGTCCGAGCAATGTAGGGTATCGGCTTGCTTGAGAAACCAGAACATCTTAACGCAGCTTGAAGAGTTACTTAAGACTCAACACTGGAATCTCCATTACCAAAACTTGAATGCAATCCATTTATTTTGAGCTTAATTGTTTTAAACATTTATTTTGGGCTTAACTGAAGAACATGTGTCAACCACATTGAGATTGTTGTTGTTGTTGTTTAAGATGAAATGAAATGAAAAACGAGAAAACTCAAATGAACTGGCTACATGGATTTCTAATGGATGCTTCTATTTTCTTGTTATTAACTCGTGCCACACGTTTTCCTTTTGTCATTTGCTCTGTTGACACTCTTGGAATTTTTAAATACTCAGCTGCCATAGAATATAGAATATATTTTATGCATGTGAAAAAGAATAGGAATAACACAACTTGAAGAGTTACTTAACACTCAAAACACAGCTCTTGCGGTCGTTCATTGTGAGGCTTGGCTTGGTCTATGAAGTAGCACATAAGAAGCTTGCCACACTAGCCTTGGAGCTTATGTTTGCTTTTGCCAAAGCGACTGCTGCTCCCTAGCACCTCAGCAGCATTGCTCGGTTCAAGTGGCATTTCCACTTTTGTGTACACTTTTATGTTTTATTTTTTTTTCACATATATGGCAACAGTAGAACTAGAAGTATCTAGCTCTTAGCTTTGTGTTTTGTTTTCAAATGGAGTTGGAAGTTGGAAACACTTCAATTTACCTGCCTCACCTCGACTGTTTGTTATTTTTGTTGCTTACTTATATAGCTGTGTGTACTTGCATTTAACTCTTTCACACAATTGCGTTGAGCAAATGATGCAAAAAGTCTGGATTAGTACAAAAAAAAAGTCAAAGACATTAAAATGCTTTTGTTTACTATTCAAATCTAAAGGAAAACAAGTTTCAAAAGTGCGTTACTATCAAAACATTCAATAAGAATTTTCATTTTAGTGCATCAATTCTTAGTTTCTATTCATAAAAAAAAAACACACATATAAGAAATTTTATATTATAGTTTGCAAAGTACTAAAAAATGCTAAAACTGCATTCGATATTCTTAACAACTTCTCCCCCACCTTTTGAAAGTTCATCTAACAAAAATCTATTTGCTACCCAAACATCGTAAGGTTTCTATCTATAAAATGATTCTTTCTCACTAGTTAGTCATTTAAAGCCAATTGATTACTATCTTTACCTATGTAAATGTAAAAAAAATAATTAAAAATGTTTCTATGTCCGCTATGTATTTTGAAACCATCTAACCGATGAGTCCTAAAATGGTTTCATTTGAAAGACTACAATGCAAGTATAGTTATAGACCACTAAAACCATGCATCAGGTACTTTCAGTCCATTCATGAAGTCATTCTTCGACTTTTCCCATACACAAATTTTTTTGTATGTTTTTATACTAGACCTAACATAATGTGGTCTCGCTGCAATAAAAAAAATAAAAAAAAACAGGAAAGAATCCGAGTTTATGCTCGACTGCAAAATACCCTATACCCAATCGTCTTTTTTAAGAGGTAAGGTCTTATCTTAGTACCAAACTTTATTGTATTAAATTTTGAAAGAAAAACTAAAAAAAATGTAGTGTAAATTTTTTTGGGGCCATACCTAAAATTTGTTTGTTTTCAACCATATTAAGTTATTTCCTTGGGACTACCATAGGCATAATTTACACTAAATTTGAAGTTCCTATGATAGAATAAAAGTGAAGTTTTTTATGCAAAAATTAGAAATTTTGGAGAAATTTTCTATGGGGACTACCTAATAAAATGGGACTAGAGAAAAAACCCAATGTAAGAGACCACCCGGCGCCCCAAGGGAAACAAAAAAATAAACCTGCTCTCTCCCCCTCTACAACCCCCCACGTTTTTTTTTTTTTGAGGGCTCAGGGAAGTTTAAAGTATAAAAAATGGGGGGCTCCCTTTAACCCACCGAGTATTTTTTTTCGAAGATAGCAGGACAGACGGACATAGCTAGATTTCTATCAATGCTGATCAAAAATATATATATTTTATAGGGTCTACCATGCTTTTCCTTTTGCCTGTTACAAACCTAATATACCCTTTTACTGATCGGGCTTAAACAGATATTTTTTTGTGCTTTTTTGTATGTTTTCAAAAAACAAAATGTACAAAAATGACAAGTTTTGATCCCTATATATATTTCTTAGGAGAAAAAGAGAACACTACTCTAAAGAGAATATGTTTTGAATGTGTATCTAAGCTTTGATTTAGGCAAAAGTGCTCTCTTCGCTCTATTTCACAATAAATTTCTAACCTTTCAAAATGTTGTAACCACACCCATTGTTGTATATCGATCAAACAAAAATAAAAATATAAATATTAATCGAAATGCGACACCTTTCGTTTTTCCAAACATCCACTCAAGTCTCGAGGTGTGATTTCTGCGCCCATTTTCGACGCGCCACGCTTTATGCATGCACAGCGCATGCGCAGCGTGTGACAATGTTGCATGGAAAATGTGGAAAAGTGCAGACTGCTGCTCTTGCTGCTGCAATGCATTTAACTCGAGTCTCGAATTTCAATATATTATTATTTTTTTTTTTTTGTTCTCGAGGCGGACTACTGCATTATTTATGACATGATGGGACTACTGCTTGGTTTTAAGTGTCACGGTGGTTGATTTTATGTTTATTTATGATTCAATGATGATGACTTCTTTCTCTACACACACATTTTGAGGGTTGCTTGCATTTCTATTTCAATTATTTAAGTATTTGTATATTTCAAATTCACTTTGATCCTGTTTGTAATTTATACACAATAAATATATAAATTGAAAAGTGCTCTAAGCCATTTGGTTTTGTGTTTATCTAATGCAAATATGCATTAACATTCGCTGTCAGAATATTCGATATGAATGAGAAATTAATTTATAATTTTGACATTTAAATAATTTTTTACATTTGTTCTTGAGTTAGTTTATTATTCATAAAAATTCAGTTTTTAGTTTCTGAAACTTTTATTTTCGTTTTTATTTTATTCAATTTATTTAATATCCTTTTTTTTTTTCCCGCATTAAATGGCAACGAGCCAAAACATATTAATGAGGCCCACGCTAGCGAAGCACTGAAGCAGAACAACGACTTTTTTCTGCCTTCGAAGTGCTAAATATGGAAGTGAGCAGAGGCAAGAGTCTGAACTGAATGAAGCGTTGCATACATCATTCCATACCGAAATCTTCGTCGCATCCATTAAGAGTTGGCAGATTACGCATCAAAAATAGTCTTCGCGCAACATTTCAAATGAATCTTCACTTCCAGTGATCTGTAATCTGTTCTACTTGTCTTTTCTTCTTTTTGGTTTCTTCTTCTATGCCTTCCCGCTAATTTAGTGTGTAACACACGGAAAACAGCTGTGTGTGAAATATTAAATTTGATTTGAGTGTTTAATTTCCGCACAGTTTGGAACATTGCAGTTTTTTCATTTTGAAACTATTTTTTAAGATTTTTTTTTTTATAAAAATAAACAGAATCATTGCAGTTTTATAAGTTTTTTTTAAGAGCGAAAAGACTCTTATTCTCCAAATCCAAATGTACATTCTGTGAAAATAAGTATCCGGAAAATGTTTTTTCTTGATTATTGTGAGTGTTTTTAACGACTCAATCGATGCCATTAAACAAAATTCGCCGAAGGAGCAGAAAGCCATAACTACGGCGGTTTCGATGGAATCCATGGATCCGTTGTATCGGCTTAAATGGAATCTATTCTAAAGGCGAACCAATAAATTAAAAAAAAATTAATAACTTAAAAAAAATACTAAAGGATTTGTGCTGCACATTTTTTGGAGTTTGAAAACTACGAATTTGAAGTACATCCTAAAATCTGTTTTATCTTATGTGGCTATAACTCAGTTAACTTCGAACCGATTTTTATTTTTTAAGACATGATTTAGAAAGAAGAAACTTAGACCTTTCGAATGGTGTATAAAATGTTTCGATATTTCAAATGCTTTTTAAAATAAACATAATTTTATTACAACTTTTTTTTATTAATATTTTTTTATTTTTTTTTTTTTTTTTTGAAAGCTACATTTCTGGTATAATGGATTTTAAAGATTAAATGAGAAGCAAGTGTGTTTTGTTTAATTATTTCCAGGTTTTTACTTTACAGAATGTTCCTTTTGAAGCTTACTCGAAGTGTATAAAATTTTGTCTTGTCTGAAGCTGTTGAATTTCTTATAGAAAAACTTTTTTTTAAAGTTATCTATTTGCCTTCTATGTCATTTTCATTAGCCTCAACTTGTGGTTCCTATTTTTTTGTTTTATTTCATCTTCCCATTTTTTTTTTTTTTTTTTTCAAAAATAAACCATTACTTCTCTTTATATTTTCTATTTTTCCGGCTGGAGTAAAGCGCCAAAAATATTTTCCACCTAAAATGTTATAAATTTAGCAAAAACTAAGTTGTGTGCGCTGTTGGCTGCTTTCCTAAGAAAAATCCAAGGAAACGGAAAAGAAAAGTCAAAAAAAAATATTTTTCTATAGAATAAAAATCAAAGAAAAAGAGAAATGTGTCTCGCATCCATTGTAATTTATGGTGCTGACATTTGGCTTTGATGCAGTTCCCAACAACTTATTTTCAGCTGGATTACTCCAAAAATATAAAAATATTTTTGTGATGCATAATGAGCTCATTAGCAACATTAATGTTGTTTATCATTAAATATATTTTTGGGGGTCCAACGAATCGAATCGATTCATGTTAATCAAAATAACTGAAATTTTCTAGAAAAGATTTATTTATTTTAAAATTTATAAAAAATTTACCTTCGTACATCCGGCGAATTGGGTAAACTGCGACATTTTCGATTATTTTTGTTGCTGTGCGATGATGATGAATTACCCATTTTTTTTTAAATTCAAAATACCCAAAATATGTCAACGCAAAATGCTTAGTATTATTTTTATTTTAACGCTTTGATTAATTTTAATTTGGCATTTAAATGACATTTTGGCACATTTTAGTTTAGACTTTTTATTTAAGTTTTCATTTTCGAGTTTAGCATTGTTGTAGTTTTTTTTCTTATTTAAATTCACTTTTTTTCTAAATTAAAACAAAAAGAAGCACTTTAAGCATAATTTTTTTTTTTTTCACAATTATTGCAGCATACTTTTCGGCATTTAGGCCAGCCTTCATACAAAACTAGAAGCCCTGCAGCTGTTTTCGACATTTAATTACAATCTAATTAAGAGTACTCAACTACTCGTTTTGACTCAAAAGCTCACAAGTAAACATCAAACAACAAAATATTGAAGCTAATCAAACATTGGAAACGCCCTAAAGCATGCTTTTTATTTTTGCTAGCGGAAGTAATAATCTTGAATGGACCCTTTGCAAATACATAGTACATCTATTTCTGTGGGGGGTTCATAATGCAATTAAGCTAACATATTTCTAACTTCCGTTATTTCGGACAAATATTTAAGGTAAATAAAGGGCAGATTAAATTGTGTAGCATTGCCAGGCTAATCGAAAAATGCTAAGCAATGTCAGCCCTGTTCGAACAAAAAAAAAAAAAAAAGTGTATTTTTTTAAAATAGGGCTGCCAACTTTAATTTTGCAAGTTAATCAGCAGAAAATTAAAGAGTTTCTCGTATGTTGTCTAAAATTAAAAGTCAACACTTTTTAATTCTTAAAAATATTTGAAATGTTCAAAGGAGTTACAAATTGTACAAAAATCAATAAGTTTAGCAGAATACGACGCATCGAATTTAATCTTGTAAATAATTTGCACGCGTGTACGACACACGTGATACACGTGCTGCTGCCAATACACTCCAGAGTAATCTGTTATATACAGACTTGGTACTCTCATTTTTGTACTTTTAGTGGCTGCCAATTTTATTTCAAGTATCTGCTAAACGCGCTTTTTTTTTTTTAAAGCCACACACACACACGCTTTCAGTAGTTATATACAGGGTGCGAATTTATGGTTAATCAATTTGTCGTAAAAATTAATGAGTTGTATTTGGTTTGATATTACAGAGTGAAGGTACATCTGAAGTGTCTAGATAAATGTCACTTTTGGGAAATGTAAAAGGATTCTTGAAAAATTTGACCACGTGCATGTATTACGTAAGTTGTTTGGAAAGTACAATCAATTGCTTAGGTTTGAGTTATTGGCTTATTTTAATGATTTATATAGTAAAGCAATTTGCATTTTTTATTTGTTTAGCAGATTAAAAAAACTAAAAGATGCAGTCTTCTTGATTTTGTATCTTTTAAGCTTTATATTCAAAGTGCTGCAGATTTTCGAAGTTTGTGAGGTAAGAATTTGAAGCACATCCCAAAATCTGTTTTTACTTATATGGCTATAACTTAGTTCACTTCGAGCCGATTTTAATTTTTTAGCCAGTTTTGAAAAGAAGAAACCTAGACCTTTCGAATGGTATATAAATGTTTAAGCATTTCAAATGCTACATGTGGTTAATTTTTAAAAATAAACATCATTTTTTTCTAGAACTTTTTTAACACAATTTTTTTTTTTTTTTTTTTTTTTTTTTGAAAGCTACATTTGTTGTATAATGGATTATAAAGTACGCTAATTTACGTGTAAAACACATATTTGTTTGGATATCCATCAATAACTGACGAACTATGAAACTTTTTTTTAAATTCAAATATTTCAGAAAAATAAAATTTATAAATAATTGTTCTTCAAAATTTTTGGTTTTCCGTTTTTTTCTTAAGCTCATCAACGCTTTTTCCTGGCTTAAAAGACCATTAGAGCTGGGAAATCCTTTTATTTCTGGGCTTTTTTTCAAAATGCTTCTCAAATTTAGATTTTCTTGATGTAAACCTTCACTCATTTCGTTTATCGCTTAATTGTCACAAATTATCGGAAAAAATATATTTTAGTTTGGATATGAAGTTTGGATATGAAATTTGGAACCAGAGCTTCAAATCAGGTTTTGAACCAAACCGGTTTTTAAACCAAGCGACACAATTTTTGATCGTATGCTCCGAATTATAAAACGAACCATCGCCTCTGAAAGAAAACCTTTTTTGAACCAAAAAGCCGAAACATAAGCGGGAATTTATTTTAAATTATTTATGACGAAGTATATGGAAAATATTAATAGAAGTTCTCATAGACTTGATTATGTCAAAAACATTGGAACGGGGGTGGTCAATTAATTTAAAGGGATACAAAATAGACGTTGGTTTACTATAATAAGTGCCCATTTCAAGTAGGAAAAATTTTTTTTAAATTTAGGTGATAATTTTTTTAACAAAGATTTTATTTGAACCACATAAACCGAACCGAACCGCGGTTCGAAACTAACTAAAAACCGATTCGTAAACCGAATCAGCGGTTCAAAAGCATCAGGAACCACTGAACCAAACTATGCATGTTTTTTTTATGGTTGGTAGCTATGATTTAAACGGACCAACAACCTTTTTTTTTTTTTTTTTGTTTCCCTGAGTCAAAAAGTCTTCATGCCTATAGAAGCAGTAATGGAAACAACTCTCGGAGGGTGAGGCATTTCTAGTTTGTTGGGTTTTTCTCATGCTCTCTGCTGGGAAACGAGTTCTTAGGGTTCTTAAAACCTTTATAAAATATACTTTTGATTAAACCAAAAAAATTCACTTAATCTATCTATTTTTTTTTTATTATTCTTATGCTATGCGGGGTATCAAACTGTTTTTTTGTGCACTCGATTTTTCATTTCGTTTTCTATTTATTCCCAATTTTTTAATCCGCATGAACTCATATTAAGCCTGTTTGAGACAACTGTCAAAGTGACACAACACAACACAATACGATGAACTTCAATTTGAAAAGTGTAGCTGTCAAATGGAGCAAAAAACCCAAGAAGCGACATTGAACTTTGTCAGTTTGATTTGATTTGTTTGATAGGCTTAAAAGCAGTAGCTGCAACATAAAGGGGCATGTCAATGAACTTAATATCTGCGATCTCTGATACATCCCGCATTAAAATCAAGGCACCCGCTAGAAATTCGATATCAATAATAAAAACCGAAGCACAGCAGACTGTCAAAATAATAAACAAATAAGCAAGAAATGGAATATGGAATAAAAAAAAAAAAAAAATTGTGAGACAGCTGAGTATTTGGTTTAGGTTTTTTTGACGAATGTCTGCATTAAAAGTGAAAATCAATTTCGGAGTAAACAGCTGGAAATATGGGGTTGCTGATTGTGTTTATTATTAAAAAAATTTGTTATATAAAATGTTGGCATATGAAAAAATGTGATTGATTAATTTGGAAGGTTATTAGATGCACTAAATCAATTTAAAAGTCTTTTTCCCACAGTAATAAACAGCAAACCGCAATGAACACTGAGGGTGTTCCGAGTCTCTTAAACTAATTTTCGATTTTGGAAAATATCACGTACTTGTGTAAAGTTTTTGACATGAAAATCGTTTGAGGGCGTTTTTCCTTTTTCCTTTTTTTTTTTTTTTTTTTTTGGTTATCAGTTTTAGTTGCACTTTAGCTGTCAAAACTCTACCCTTACTGCACTTGCACAGTCATATTCAAAAGAACATTTTGCCAAATGTGCTTATCTATAGAAACACTACCGACACCATAATACCCCACAATACTGCACACACTATCTCATACTCAAGTGTATGTGGCACACTTCAGCAAAAATTATTAAAAATGCTTCAAAAATGCATTTTGTGTTCGATGATCTTCAGTTCAATAAAAAAAAAAGACTCAAATCACCATTTAGTCACGTTTCAACTCGAGTTAAGTTAAATTATTATGCGTTACTAAACAAAGCAAATGCGAGGGTTGGCGGAGGTGTGTGCTGTTACGAAAAAAAAAAAAAAAGCCAATGTCTCTTTAGAAAGAAGTTGCCATAAATTTATGCAGGACTACAAATCGTCGTCGAAGTCGTTTTCCACAAATGGCAATTGCTGCCTGAATTGCGGTTGCATTAACTTCTTTTCTTTTCTTTTTTAGAATTATTTCTTACTACGAATCGATTCTTTTCTTTACATTTACTTTAGAGTTACGTGCGAGGATGTTAAAATGTATTTTCCCCACTATGCGTGCGTGTATCTGAATAAGTTGGTTGTACTATTCAGGAAGTTCAATCGAAATTAATGGCACGCTGCGTCGATTCTGGCGTTTACATAATTTGCCATGGTCTTTTGTTCAAATGAAGTTTTGACTGCTTTTCAATTGTATCTGAATGCATTTTGATTGTTTATGTTTAAGATAAATGCGTGCAGCGTGCTGTACTGTATACCATAGTGTGTGCCTCGAAACGTAAGAGATGCGTATCTCTTTTGTGAACACTTAAGATAATAAATCTTTAAGTACAGACATTTAATATACAATACGTATATATGTAGTATACCCGTTATTGTACGGAAATTATAGTTATTAGCTTAATTTATATATATAAAAAAATAAATATGTTTCTATGTCCGCTGTGGACCTTGAAATTATACATCCAAAGAGCTCCAAAACGGTTTCATTTGAAAGGCGACTATGCAATTATGTTTGTAGACTACTAAAACAATGCATTAGGCACATTTGGTTCATTGATGGAGTCGATTTTCGATTCAATTTTCTAATACAAACATTTTTGTTTGTTTGTATGTTTTTAAAGTAGCCCCAAAATATTGGTGGCTAGAATAAAAACCATATAAAACCTAAAAAAGAAAAAATCTGGTATTTTTAGTGCTTTTGTATATTTTCATACTAGCCAAAAACAAAAAAAGTACAAAAATCCCATCGAAAAAAACTGGAACTGAACAAAAAAACAGCAGATGCAAAGCGGAAAATGGCGAAAGTCAAGCCGAAACGCACTAACAACGTAGTAGCACACTACTGTTATCCGCTAGTATAATCAAAAAATATTTAAAAATTAAAAAAAAGTTTTAGAACACTCTGCACTTCATGATATTTGAAGTAAAGATAGGCGTCGGGACGGAAATTCCCGTGGGTCCCGATTACTTTTAGTTACGAAAACCCAAATAATTTTTAAACTAGTTTTGATTTGCCATTAAAAAAAAAACACAAAAACTAAACAATGCAGAGTTATAATTTTTAAATATTTGCAGTTTCGTATTTAAAAGTAATCAAGACTCAGCGGGATCCATGGAATTCTCGTCCCGACGCTCATCTCTAATTTAAAGGTACTCCGCCTATATGGCAGAAAATCAATAAGGACAGAAATTTCGGGAGTGTCTAAACAGAGAAAAAAATAGACTGTATTTGATATTAACACATATGAACTCGAGCATGAATGTTGCTTTCGGTTCTTGTATCAAGCACAATGTGCTTGGATTGAGATTAATCGTGCTTAATTCAAGTTTTAAAAGCTTAGACTGCGAAATGACAGAACACTGCAGTGAATATCGTGATCTACGCTCTCACAAATCTTGCTCTAGTAGCATCACTTCTTTGGTTTTTGATTATTATCTCTCCTTTATTATCTATCCGTTTATTAAGAGCAAATGGTGCTTGATATAAGAATGAATGTACATGATATGTCAATGAATGCTCTTACATAAACCATACCATTTGTTTAACATTTATAATACACAAGTTTAGCAAATTAAAATGTGTTTTTTTTTCCGTATACAGAGATTAGAGCTCTCGTTTATATTCTGGTTTGTCTTATGGTGCAATTATATAAGGTGACGTCAAGCGGTATTTCTCTCTCAATATATGATGTACCAACGTCAGTCTTATTGAAACACAAAAAGAGAAAGCAACGTGAAGCAAAGAAAACAAGTATACATAGATCCATCTCCTTCACACTAGCAAGACTATATAAAAAACTGAGCATACTTCTAACTCATTCACTCTCACACGCTTGTATCGCAAGGTACCAATGTTTCGCTTGACATCACCTTATTGATTCAACCATTTTCTGGACTACAGCTTTTGGCTGCATCGAAAATTAGGATAAAACCTCAGAGACACAAAAGATTAGGTTTTAATTTGTCGATGAAAGTATAAAATATTCTGAAAAAGTCTCACATTTATTAGGAACAGATCAGATTATTCTATTCGGCTCAATTTCTAGCGATTTATTTATTTTCATTTAAAACGTACTTATTATAATTTTTCTACAGAACTACACTATCGCCCACATAAATCTAGACTCTAAAACAAAAACAATCTCACGCTTAATCGAAATTTATCGCAAATAGAACTAAATACAAACTTCAAGACTTGAGTTGCATATAAAATTTTTTTGTTTGCAAAATAAAAAACGTCGCCAGAGTTAAAGAAGTCATCGAAGACTTTTCAAGAAATAAATTTTCGAGTGTTTAATTTTATGTTTTGTTTTTATTTTTGAGATTCTAAGATTTATTGCAGACATATAACCAGTTTACGATGTACGCGCTGTGTTATATGTGCAGAAAAGAAGTTGTTTTCTTTTATTAAAAATAAAAACAGCAATTTTAATGTTATTTAGAAACAAAAAAAAAACAGCAATAATAAAAAATATAAATAAACAATAAAAGATACAAATAAAAATGAAATCGCATAAACAGTACTGCACGTGATGCTCCAATTGTTTTTCAAAAAAGTGCTATAAGATGCGAGAAACCTGAAAGATTTTTGCTGCATTTAAAGTTAAAAAAAAAGTATCTTTTACTTGACAAAAAAAATGTATCTTTTAGTTGACGAAAAAATGTATCTTTTAGTTGACGAAAAAAATGTATCTTTTATAAGACGCACGCCCAGTGAATTTTATATGTCAAAGCAAATCAACAATTTGTCACACCGTTTTATGCAGTAAAGCAACACGAGTGACACTTTGGTGCGGGTGCAAGCGACAGCAGCAGAACTTGCTTTGGTGAAACAAGTTGAAGAAGATTTATATCTGTGATTTTCTTATTTGTAAAATATTGTTTTTTTTTTTATTCTTCATCGTTGACATTTTGTTGCTGTTGCTGTTGATTTTTTTGACATTTCTTGGCAGCGGTTTGCCTGTTTTTGGGAGCTTTGTGGCTTCGCTGGCATTAATCGAAGTTTTTTTTTGCTTTGATCTTTTGCTGCCAAGAATTGTATTTTGATTAGGCAATTAATCGCACTAATGATCTTCAACTTACTGAAAGGGGTGCACACACACATTTTAAGCATAAATATAAATTTCATAATCACACAAAGATTCAACTTCATTGATTTGTATTGCAATGCTAGTGCGCTTTGATGTCAAAGTCAGTCATTCACTCAGGCAGCAATGAGTTTTATTGGAAAAAATGTATCTGCGCGACTGACTCCATTTGATATTTCCGTTGTTGCCACTTTTGCGTATCATGGAATGTTCATGGACAGACATTTTTTGTTTTAATAAGTAATCAGTTACGAGCTTTTCCATAAACACTTCAATACATACAATTGAATGGCTTTGAAAATTGCGCGAAGCTGTCATACGCGAGTATGTATGTGCATAGCTGCAGATAATCAATATTTATTAAAACAATATTATGAAAAAAAAAAACATTGTTATGGATGTCATTTACAGTCGTCGTCGATTGTTCTGCTCAACATGTGTGGTCTGGCGTGATAATGTAACTTCTGCGTGACTTGTAGCTGAGTGCGCTGGTATATACAACACATTTGCCTTAAATAGTCATAAGAAATTAATGAATTGTTGAAAATTCATGTTGGGCTTGTTAGCATTTCAGATTTTTTTTTTTTTTTTTTTTTGAAGTTATAAAATTTTAATGTTTAGTTGCAAACAAAGCATTAACGATTAAAAAACAAGGAAAAACTTTATGTTTGATACAACCAAAGCTTAAATACGCCTCGAACGAATCTTTGAATAGTATATTTATGACCAGAGATGGCATGGATGGAATGCAATGGTCTGATACAGCTCAAGTCTAGACACAGATACAGAAATGTAATGCAACAATAACAATAATTTTCTTGAAAATATCAGAAATTTGTGAGGTAAGCTTGCATAGGACTATACGTTATAGTGGCCCGATCATTATCATATCGGTCTTGTATATATCGGATGACATTAGATGTGTTTTTTTGAAGACATTTCGGCTCTTTTTCGTTTCGCATTTGCCGATTTTTATGCAATTGCAACCCTTTTCCTTATCATTTTTGTACTTTTATGTTGGAGCTAGTATGATTGCAGTAAGAGAACAGCATATTAGAGCTAATGTAAATAGGAACATAAAAATGAAAAACATTTTTTTGTTTGGAAAACTGAGAAAACCGACCTCATGAATGCACCGTCCTAATGCATTGTTTAAGTGGTCTATAATCATACTTGCATTCTTGCCTTTCAAATAAAACCACTTTGGGACTCATCGGCTGAATGGTTCCATAGTCCATAGCGGACATAGAAACATTTTTATTATTTTGTATAGATATTTACAGATTTTAAATAGTGTTTGAACTAATTGTGAATAAAATTAAATACTAGCGGCTACCAGGCGAGTAATTTACGTCGTTCTTGTATTTGTACTCAGCTATTTTCCGTTTCGCATCTGCTTTCCGCTGGATTTGGTGGCTATTTTGTACTTTTTTTTTAAATTTTTTTTTTGGGTAAATAAAAAAAGTCAATGCATTTTTGTATGGGAAAATAAGAAAATCGACTTCATGAATGAACCGAAAGTGCCTAATGCATTGTTTTAGTTATCTATAAATATACTTGCAATCTTGCCAATCAAAGGAAACCGGTTTGGGGCTTATCGCTGCAATGGTTTCAAAGTCCATAGCGGACATAGACAATTTTTACTATTTTATATTTATAGATAATTATTTTCAAATAAAAAAATCGAAAATAATCGGTAAGTTTGTAAGGAGGCTATAAATAAAAATGGGCGTTGCACCATGGTTATGACATTTGGAGACGTTTGAAAAAAGAGTTAAATTTATATGGGGCTATACCTAGAAATGGGTATGGTACTTTCATTTTTTAACTTGATTTCGTTGCTGCCGAGATAAGTTTAAGTTTCGAATTTCAGTTAAATAACTCCAGTACTCTGCGAATAAATTGCAGAGGGTTATCGACTACATCGATCCGTTCCATCGAGCTGATCTACAATTTATACACATTATAGGGTCTAAGATTTCTCCGTTAATGCAAACTGATAATACCCATTCTCACTTTATATGTCTAATGTCAGCTGTAATTTTTGATTTGTCATTCAATTTACATAAAAATTATAAGCCATGTCAATTGCTCAAATCAACTTACAAGATTACTAACTGACTGAGTGACTGACAGTCGGATTGACTAGACTGACTGACTCATGTAAATAGCAATAATTGCTTGACAGTTTTTCTTTACATGCACAACAATTTGTCCTAAGGCAACTTGCATAGTTGCACATGGTTATCTTTTTTTTTTTGCAATCTTTTCTGTTTGGATTATAAGAAAAATCTTAAGCAGCGAAGTTTTCGCTCAAGTTGCATGCAACATGGAAAAAGCTTGAGATACAAATTGTAAATAAATATATCATATCAAGATTCTTAAACACTAAGTCTGAGTGTGTGCAGCGTCATGTTGACGCCTTAAAGCTTACAATGCATGTTGCAGCAGTTGATTGGAGCAATTGTTGCTGTTGCTGTTTCTCTAGCTCATTTATTATGCGAAAAACCAAATTCTTTTCAATATAAAAATTTGAATGCTGCATGTATAATTGCAAAGTGCATGACAATTTGATTGTAGACTTGACTGAAGCACACACATTGTCTGAAAATGTATTAGATAAGCTGCTTAAGTTTGGAATTTGAGAAAATGAGTCATACGACATTAAAGTGCATTCAATGTTAATAAAAGAAGAGTGAGACAATTGGGCTTACTAAGGAATGATCTATACTGGGCTGTTTTGTATAGAAACAGGCAAGAACCGGTAGAAGCCAAGCTTAAAATAATCATTACACGAAATTTTTAATAACTTATCAGTGAGCTAGCTAACCCTTAAGTAGCTGGTAAGTCTTATGGTGTAGTTTGTAGTTGGAGACAAATTGACTTTTGCATTGAAAATTTTTGCGTAGCATCTGAAATGTCATAATATTATATATACTATTCGAAAGGCCTAAGTTTCTTCTTTCCAAAACTACCTAAAAATAAAAATCGGTTCGAAGTTAACTGAGATATAGGCACATAAGTGAAAGACGTTTTTTTTACCATAAGTCAAAAATTTTTAATAAACGTTTTCTTTTCGGGCAACACGAAATTTAAACTTCAATTTCAGCTTAGTCTGCTTTTGTTCTCAATTAACATTTTAATTCTTTACTCTTCTCTCGTACTAAAGTTGACAATTAGAATCGAAGTCAACTAAGTTTGCCACTCAATGTAGGACATATTTCAAGAATTTTTGAGTGTTTTTGAATGTTTATTGCTTTCAAAACCCAAAATACTGAAGCTCAAGTATACCAATTAACAACAACAAAAGGCTTTGTGTCTATGTATTCGAGTGTACTCAAGTAAAAATCAATATGCAACATATAAAATGATGTGCTACTCTACTCTAATCCTTTGACAGGATATGCTGGATATGCTGCTTTTGAAAAGTGTCTGTCTGTCTGTCAAAGGCAACTGGTATGGGACTATTATGTTGCTTGTCACTTGAATGAAATTAAATTAGAAAATCAAGCAGAAATTTTCTATCTATTTTCTAAAGATTGCTGCCGAAGACAAAGTTGGAGGCAAGTGATTAATTAGCGACACGCGTCGAGAGATGATACCACCAAACCGGAATGGAGCTACTTGGCGTTTTCTAATGCGGCTACTGTCGCTTTTGATGTTTTTGATGTTCACGATGACAATGAAGATTAGTACACTTTGTGGTGTGGCATAAAGATTAACCGATATGGTTTGTAGCAAATAAGCCATATAATGGTAATGGTATGGTTTGGGGTTAATTAGTAACTCTGGCGGAGTGTGTCGCCCGATAAAAGCCGGTAAGTGAGATTGCTGGTTTATTGTCTAAGTTAAGCCTGCAGTCAGATTTGTTGCACAAATTTACACTTTTTTATGTCTGGCATGCATACATTTGGCCATAAATAAATGCTTATCTTAACATTATTCAGACAGCCTGAATGCCTGCAGCTTGGCGCTATTGTATTTTTTGGCAAGTAGTTAGTTAGCCAAAATAAGCAGCTACATGCAAATATCCTTTTTCATTTTGGTGGGTGGTGTGAGTCAGTTTTAATCCTTTCATTTGTGGCGATAATTTGAAGCTAATTATTGTTTTGTGGCAAATTTTGGGCTTATTTGAAATTAATAGCAAAGTTTTAAAGTTCACTTTTGGCCGCTAGCAAACTTAGCTTTGCCAAAAGTATGCGCTTGAAGTTTTTCGCAATAATTTTACCATACATTTTTTTCTTTTGTAAAACTTTTATCCAAAAATATATTTGTAATTGGTTTTAATTTTATAATTATTATTTCAGATAATGATACACTTTTTTTATCTTAAGATTTTTTTTTATTTTTTATAGAAAAATATTTTCTTTTCTTTGTATAAGTATATCACTTCACAATTTTCTCAGATACATTTGTATCTAAAACACAATTAATACAATTTCCAGATACATTTGTATCTAAAAACTTTTTACAATTTTCGTCTTTGTTCTCTAAAAAAATTTTCACATTTTATGCACAATTAAATCATTTTTCATGCTTGTAATAGTCGCAAAAAGACCGCTTAAAACTCGAAATAATATAAAAAATATTTCATCCGCGACCGAGTTGTGAACGTTTCAAAAGGTCGACAACGAATAAACTAAACAAATGTTTGAAGAAGTTGTCAACCGGTCTCTGTAGAAGTTGCAATGCAACCAATGTAAAAGCAGATACACTGAAAAAAAGTTTTAACTTTTTAAATGATTCTAAGGGTGAGTTTTGCTGATGATGTTTATATGGGAGAAGCAAAAATTTTCATTGATTTTGTTGTGAACTTTTAGTTGAAATTTTTTAGAGATTAAAAAGAAAATATTTTTAATGCAATATGTTGGATGTTTTCAAGGAGGAGGTCTATAGAAGGTCTTTAGGAGGTCTATAGGAGAACCATTTTTGAACAGTTTCTGACCGATTTAAAATGATTACATCAAGTCTATTCAAATCGGTCTAGCTATGTTCGTCTCCGTCTGAAATTTTTCGACCATGGAAAGCTTGGTGTGCCATAATAGGTGTGGCACTCATAGGCCCCATACTTATAATTCCCATTTAAGTGCCTATTCTACTTTTTATACCCGCCACACATAGTGGGGAGGGTATTATCATTTTGTCAGAAAGTTTGTAACGCATTAAAGGAGACGTCGTACACCCTATAAAGTATATATATTCTTGATCAGCACGACGAGACGAGTCGATCTAGCCATGTCCGTCTGTCTGTCCGTCCGTCCGTCCGTCTGTCCGTCCGTCTGTCTGTATTTATGCGATTCATTCGCTCAGTTTTAAAGATATTGACCTGAAACTCGGAACTTAAGCTTTTCTCAGTCCTAAGCAGTTTAAGTGTTAAAATCAAAGTGCCACGCCCATTTTAAGGTATAGCCCCCATACAAACTTACCGTTTTTTTCTAATTTTTTGCATGAAAATAGCTATTATTTATGAATGTAGTCACTCGAAGTTGGAAAGAAATACTTCTAATATCATTCAATGTCAAATCCAAGCTGCCACGCCCATTTTTAGCTATAGCCCCCATACAAACTTACCGCCCATTTTCGAATTTTGGTATAAAAATAGGTATTATTTATGAAACTATTCACTCAAATTTGGGTAAAAACACTTGTAATGACATTCAATAGCAAAACCAAGGTGCCACGCCCATTTTTAGCTAAGGCACCCATACAAACTTATTGATTATTTTCGAACATTTGTATGAAAAAGTATTATTTTCAAATATATATTTATAAATGTATATAAGCCACTTATGATCACACATAAAATATTCAAAGATTCGTGTGACGGGTATTTAAGCTTCGGTTCCACCGAAGTTAACGTTTTTCCTTGTTTTTCTCAATTATATATACTAAAACTTGGTTCAGTAGCGAATGATAAGAGAACGTTGTAAATGATAACAAGGCAAACAAATCCAAGCCAAGACAAGTTGCAATCAAACATGTTGCGTTCGAAGGCATAACCAGAGACACCAGCTAGAGGGAGTAAAGTCAATTTACATGTTATATACTGTTCCAATTATCACAAATCATAAAATTAGTTTTTTTTCATAAAATATTTCAAGAATTTTTCAACTCAAAATTTAAATCATCAAATTTTGGAATGATCACAAAGATTTTTTGAAAATTAGATTTTTCGCCTTTTTCACTTATGTGGCAATATCTCGGCCAACTTCGACCTGATTTTTCTTTTTATAGATATTTTTGGAAAGAAGAAACTTAGACCTTTCGATAATGAGTTAACAAGAAAACGTCCAGCAATGCGACGCAATTTTTTATTATTTTGAATTTTTGAAAGATTTTTCTTGAACCCAAGATGAGTTGTTCTGCCGAACAAAATGTGTTTTTTAATCACTATTTTTACAGCAGCCCCTTTTCAAACCAAGTTCGAACTACCCCTCTGACAATGCCCATGTTTCCGTTTGAATAAAGTTGTTGCTGTGGCTGCAAGCCGGAAAATGTGAAAAATACAATCAGCGCGGGAAATTTGTGCGGCAAGTTGCTTGCAACATGTTTTTTTGTTTATGCGTAATTCTGAGATGCTTGTTTTTCTTTTTTTTTTTGTTTGCTCTTGTTGCTGGCAGCGGTTGTTTACCTCTGGGTGCATGCAACACACACGCATCCATGCAACCCATGCATTTCCCTGAAAGGGGATTATTATGATGCTGAAGTAGCATTAGTAGAGAACTTTGGAAAGAAAAGCGATTGAGTGAGAGTGTTTTATTTACGTTGCAGCATTGCATCCAAGATACTGCTGTGTTATGATGTGATGTGTTGTGATGTAGCTTTTGCTTCGCTGCTGTTGTCAATTATAAATAGATGTGTAGGCGTCTTCTGTGTGATTTTATGTTGCAAGTTCAACGCACGTGCAATGCATACAAGTTCAATGAAATAGTTTTTTTTTATTTTTTTATAATGCCTCCCGCAGTCGATAAACTTCAATTAAACTTTTAAGCAATTTGTAACGCAAATTAGTATAATTTTTTTTTTCTATTTTGGTTTGCTTAATACCAAAGCAATTATGAATTGTTCGATTCAAAGCAATTTATTGTATCGCATAAACTGTCAGCGCACCTTTTGACTATTTGCACAGAGCTAGTTTATAGACAGACAAAAAAAATAATGAAAATAAATAAAACAAGTTCAAGGCTTTTTACTATGCTCAATTTTATATATTTCAGACGAACGACAAGAAAATTGTTTAATCATTCCATTTAATTTATCAATTGTTTAGCTTTACAAAGCGATACATATACAAAGGGGGGCTCTTTTCAACAATTGTTTATTTGGTTTGATTTAAAAATTTAAAAACTGTATCAGACACGTTTTGGGTTTCATTTTCGTAGAAGTTATACAGCTGCGATAAAAAAAATATCTCCAGAGCAGAATTCTTGTTTTAGATTGCCAAATTGACAAATTTATAAAAGATATGGAATGTTTTGTACATTAATCATCCTTTGGGATACTCCCCAAAATCTTGACTTATGGTTAAAAAACTGATTTTTCCTATTCTTCCTCGATCCTTTATAATGGTATATAAAGGGTGTCCCAGAATTACCGCAACATTTGCAATAAAGTGCTGACAACCCTAAAATTATATCGTGTTCTATCGTGCAACGCTTTATTTCTACTTGACCTAAACTATTCAGCTGTCAAATTGTTAATTTTAAGGTTGCCAGTACTTTACTGCAAATCCTGCGTTAATTCTGAGACTTGCTGTTTAATTCTGGGACACCCTTTACTATCCATCGATAATACAGGCCTTTAAAATAACTTTAGACTTTTTTTTTTTTTTTTTGATACGGGACTGGTTTTAGATGTATTTTGTTCTCGGAACACGGTCCTAGTGCCTATCACGTCTGGTTTTGATAAAAGTTTGGTTAGAAACCCCAGAAATCATGTTTTTGGGTGTTTTACCCCTAATTTTCTCGAAAACCAGAAGTGCTGGAGAGTTCCTCCTACACTCAAATTAAAGCCTGAATCTTACACAATTACAACAATAAATAAAAAGGTAAATAAAAAAACACTTTTTGTATAAAATGGAATTAATCCTTTATGGTCCAGTTTTTCTATTCCAAAATTCATGTATATACCGAGTTTTTTGTTTATATGAGACTGGTTTCCAATGTATTTTTTTGTGCGCTGAACGTGATTCTGATGCCCAAAAATGCCCATCAAGTCCGTTTTTCGAGAAAAGTAGGAAAAGACTAAAAAAATCGTGTTTTGAGTACTTCTTTTCTCAAACTCATGACATGTTGGACATTTTTGGACACTTAAACCGTATTCAGCGTACAAAAAATATCGGAAACCAGTCTCATATCCCAAAGGAAAACCATGTTGCACTGAGTAATTGTCGAAATTATTAAATTTTCCCTAAAAACATATATTTTCCCAAAATTACGTTTTTTTTTTTTTTTTTAGCAATTTTTTTTTCAACAATTTATCGTTGGCCGTTTTCTGTTTAGCTCATCATCGAAAAAATCTAAGTTTCTTCTTTCCAAAAATATCTATAAAATAAAAATCGGTTCGAAGTTGTCTGAGATATTGCCACATAAATAAAAAAATGGGGAAAATCTGTTTTTATTCACAAAATAACATTTTGAGGGTATTTCCGAATTTCAGCTATACAGTATGATTTTACTCAATCAGAACTACAAGTTACACCTAGAAATCCCAGCTATTTCAAGTTTTATTACTTTTGGACCACAATTTTAAGTGTCATTTAGGTGATCTTAGACAGAAATGTAAATGGTTTCGTTTGGCTACATTTTGCTAAGGAGTTCAAATTCTAATATTCTCTAGATTTGGTCATCTATTGCTAAATGAGTTTTGCTTTAATTGGGTGAATGGACCATATAGTAAATTCGAAGAGAACGATTGTAGTTCGAAGGCTAGAGTATATAACGAATGTTTTGGATATTGTTTTTTTGAAAAATCTCCATTATTATCATTTGAAGATATATAATATCTGCGCAATAAATTTGTTTTTTTTTTACAACTTTCATATTAGACCTTATTTTTTCCCAATTATTTTGCTAATCTACTTTAGTGAAAAAATAAAAAAAAAACTCCTAACTTGACTACGTTTTAAAGCCAATTGGCGTGACGCTAAACACGTTGTTGCCTTGCCTTGCCTCACTACGCTTCAATTCGCTCCAAGATTTCGTTGTACGGCAGCTTTTAGCTTTTTCATGTTGAAAACTTGACAGCCATCGATATGCAACTGCTTGGTTCGGTCTGTTACATTTATGACTCGTTTGCAAATTTTCGTAAAAAATTATTATTTCTTCATTTTTTTTATGGCAAAAAGAGTTTCAAGTTTATTGCCTGAATCGGTGTCAAATATATATGGCAGCTTTTCCATATCTCAAAACTGAATATTTTTGCATTTATTTAATTTAAAAATTTTAAAGTTTAAAATTTTTTTTTTTGTATTTGTACAACCCACACCACACATTTCTTGTTAAAGTCTATTGTCCTTTGCGAGTCTCATAAATCACTGTTTTGTTTGTTTGTTGACCATGAGCAAAAAAAAGGGGTTTTGCACACTACACATTGCATATGCATTTAGGTATATCAGTGTTTATTAGTTTACATTGTAATCTAATATTTGCATAAAAGATTTATACACTTTTCTTATGCCACATAAGGTAGCCCCTACTTTTTTAACTACATACTCCGCTGCTTAGCCTGCATTTTATTGCATTTTATTAGAGCACTTTATCATTTTTTTTATTCTGTTTACTTTTCATTTCAAACTCATCCTTGAATTGTTTTGCTCGAACTTTGCTTTTGTACAGTACAGCAGCTGCAAATGTCCACTCTGAATGTCCTTTTGCGTTTTGACTACATTGTTGGAGGAGACCTCATTCGTTTTGTCTATGCAAATATTTTTATTTGCTTTGTTATTATTCGAAGAGACGGACAAAAAAAAAAAAAAGGATATATAAACTGGCATCAGCCATTGCCGGCTGCTGTTGTATTTAAGTTTCAGCATGTTATGACCGGACATGCACTCACCCTCAATGATAATAAAAACTGCCTCTACCCCTTAAACGGATATTAGAAACAGTTTGAAACTAGTCAGGCGTACGTTGTCTATGACAACTGTTCATGGCCGTGAAATGTTGAACTCAAAGAGGGTCGTTTAAAAGCTATAATATATGTCACAACTTTTCAAACTTCCCTCAATGCAAGGTGTGAGTTATTTTAAGCTTCATTTTAGATGAGTAAATATTTTGCACATGTTGCATTTTTCAAACTTTACTACTTTTACTTAGTTTGCAAATGATTTTATCTCTTCTCTGCACTGCTCTAAGGGTTACTTTTTTCACAGTTAATATCACAAAAACTTTATAACGGGGTGTTAAATTTGTTGCTTAGATACACTCAGGCGCTTAGTTAATGAGAAAACGGATTAAAAACGATTATAATCGGGGCAGCAACAGGCATAATGAATGTTTCTAAAACAAACACACTCATTTGTATGCATACGTATTCATGAATGATTACAGCAAAACATTGTGTTTAATTATGACGGAAGCTGTGTAAGTATTTAGCAATTAACTCCCAAAGGAATAAATTACTATGCGAGTCTTGAGCATTTAATTATAATATTATGAATATAGTTTCAACAAGTTTCCAAAGCTATTTGATCAAAGCACCATCACAGCACAAAAGCTAAAATACTCCCAGGTGAATAATGATGTTTTTTTTCCGGAAACATTCAATTTACGTTTATTTTGTAATTTTTCTTAAAACTTCTTTAATAAACAATAACACTGAATATAAAGCAGCTTTCAGGGTAAAGGTAAATAAGGCGACCCTTAGTAGCAGCAACATTTCTTTTCATTCGAAGTTTTTTTTTTTTTTGGGGCAACATCGTCGCGTCTACAACAAAAGCGGCAGCGTAATCATTGTTACAATTGTTTCCCATTTTTTTTTTTTTGCTAGTCTTAAATCTTGGCGTATATTCGCCACTGTACGGAATTGCTGCATTTGATGTGCTACTTTAGTAGACGCTGCTGTAGACGACATTTTGGCTCATAAAGAAAATTTTGCTTCTTCAGTTATTTTTCTTTTCCGCTTTTTTTTTTTTCAAACGACGCCAAATGAGAAATGACTAACTTTACTTTTGTACAAAATTCTTTTGATTATTTTTGTTAGCAAAAGTGAAATGAGCACAGTATGTAGTCAAGGTTGGACGTTCGAAGTATGCATCTGTGATTGAGTGCCTGTTTGTGATTCTGACAGTTTCGATAATAATGTCATAATTCTTGGCGGTTTGCAGCATAGAAATAAGAATGAAGTATAAAATTGTATAAAATATAGTAAAAGCTGTCTATGAATGACAAAGTTGGCAAGCTTTTGTACACTAATGAAAGTTATTTGAATAGATTTGACGATAAATAATAAAATTTATCTAAAAAGTATCTGACAAAAAATTATCGGATAAAAAGTTTCGCATTAAAAGTATCAGATAAAAATAATCGGATAAATAGGATAAAAAGTATCGGATAAAAAGTGTAGGATACAAAGTATCGCATTAAAAGATCAGATAAAAAATCTGATAAAAAGTATCGGATAAAAGTATCGGATAAAAAGTGCCGGATAAAAAGTATCGGATAAAAGTGTCGGATAAAAATTATATTACAAAAACATAATATGACAAAAAGTATCTGATAAAAAGTATCGGATATATAGTATCGAATAAAATGTATCGGATATAAGGTATCGGATATAAAGTATCGGATATAAAGTCTCGGTTATAAAGTATCGGATATAACAGCCTCGGACGTAAAGTAACTAATAAAAAGTATCTAATAAACAGTATTTGCGAATAAACAGTATCCGAAGAGAACAGTATCTGAACGAAAGAGTTTCTAACAAAAAAGAATCTAACAAGCAGAATATTTGAGAAAGTATCTGACTAAAAAGTATATTGACGAAAAAGTTTCGGACAAAAAAGATTAAACAATCAGGATAAAAAAGTATTTGATAAAAAGCATTTAACAAAAAGTATCTGTCAAAAATAGTCCGAAAAAAAGTATCTAAACAAAGTATCGGATAAGAAGTATCGTATACAAGTGCCGAATAAAAAGTATCGGATAAAAATATCTGACAAAAAGTATCTGACTAAATGTATCTGACAAAAAAGTATTTAACAAAAGTATCGGATAAAAAGTCTCTGACAAAATAGTATCGGATAAAATTAGTATCAGATAAAAAGTATCTTATGAGAGTATGGGATAAGACGTATCTGACAAAAAAATATCTTCCAAAAAACATATGACAAAAAGTGTTTGACGAACGACAAGTATATAAATAAAAAGGTACAAGACAATAAAGTATCTAGAAAAACGTATCGGATTAAAAGTATCTGAAAAAATACTATCAGATAAAAGTATCGAATAAAAAGTATCTAACAAAGAAGTTTGTGACAAAAAAGTATCTGAATAAAAAGGATCTAACAAAAAACTGTCGAATAAAAAAGTATCTAAAATTAAGTATCTGATAAAAAAGTATCTAATAAAAATGTATCTGACAAAAAATTGTAACAAAAAATACCTAGCAAAAAAATATTTAATAAAAAAAGTATCTGACAAAAAAGTATCTTACGAAAAAGTGTCTAACAAGAAGTATCTAACAAAAAAATATCTGTAGGAAATATATTTTTTAGCTACTATACAAAATAAGAGTTACTACTGTACTTGCAACCTTCAGACTTCATTCATTTCAATTTTATTAGAACAGCTACTATATACACAAATAAACTTGAAATTCTAATAAAAATCAAAAGAAACCATAGATACGCAGTCAAACACTTCAAACGGAAATACGCGCAATGCACATGAAAAAAATCAACAACAACAAAATGGCAAAATATAAAAATGTCTCGATTTTTTACATAAAAGTGTTAGTAGGCGTTGAAAAAATATAAAAAATCTGTAAAAAATATATCAAAATAAAAGTAACAGCAGCGGAAAAAAGGACATTGACAACAACAAAAGTCAAAAACCGGAAGGAAGGAAGCAAGCCAACGCACATCAAAAAAAAAAAAAAGTGCAACATTGCGCAGATAAAAATATAAACAATAGGACGACTGATGAGCTCAAATAAAGTTGACAGCCATGGATTGAGTAAAAAATAAAGGTTTCAGTGTAGCGAAGAGTCTAAGCAGCACAAAAGTTTGGGGTGTTTCATAATTGTTGCTGTTTTATTAAAAAAAAAACATCGTCAAGTGCAAAGTATGAGTTATCAATTTGCAACCCTGTTTAAGCTCTTTTTATGAATTAGACGGGCGTGATTATGTCGTTGGTAACATGCTGCGTAGAAAGAGTTAAAAATTTGAAATTTGGCACATTATTACATCATCATCAGATCAATGTGACGCAGTAGATTTATAGCAAAACAGTGCTCAAAAGCTTGAGGGTTGTTTAATTTGTGAAAAAAATCTCAAATATTCCTCTTAAGTAATTGAATATTTTGCAATAAATGCTTTAAAATTAGTAATGCATAACGAGCGCGATTGACAGTTAACAACGAATGTCACAAACCAATAAAAAACCAGACTGACAACTGTTGGAGAGGCGTGTAAATTAGAAATTACTGAAACCAATTTTTTTTACCATAAATACAATGCAACAAACCAGCAAGCAATCGGAAGATTGTGAATTGATAGATACTTTTTCATCCGATACTTTTTTGTTAGATCCTTTTTTCAGATACTTTTTTGTGAGATAATTTTTTGTTAGATACTTTTTATCCGATACTTTTTATCCGATACTTTTTATCCGATACTTTTATCCGATATTTTTATCAGATACTTTAATCCGAATACTTTTTATCAGATACTTTTATATGATACTTCTATTCGATACTTTTTTTGTTTTAAATTTTTCAGGCAATAAACTTGACTTTTCTGAGATAATTTTTTGTTAGTTACCTTAGCATCCGATACTCACCAAATTTATTAGCTACTTTTATACGATACTTTTTATCCGATACTCTCATCCGGTATTTTTTATCCATGTTCAGGACTAGATAATACTTTTTCATTCGATACTTTTTTGTTATTATCTTTTTTCAGATATCTCCTTGTGTCATATAATTTTTTGTTAGATACTTTATATTATATATTGCTTCTTTTAATAAATGAAATAAAAAACTTTTTTTTTTTTTTTTTTCAAAAACTGAAAGCATATTTTAGCCATTTATTAATTTAATGTAACAAACAATTCTTGATAAATGAAGCAGAAACTTGAAATCGAATTGCTTTTGGATGCTCCAATCCAATCCAATTGTCAAAGTTAACTCCAACTCCAATGCCAAGGACAATTGAATAAAATTAATTTCTCATTTACGAAATTAAAACCACAAATGGAATTATAAATTCAGTTCGGGGATCATCACACACACAGACAGACAGACAGATGACTGCATGCGAACATGCAACACTTTTCCGCAACGGAAACCCCAAAAGCAGAGCAAAAATGGCCGCAGGGTGACAAAAGTTAAGCCACAAAGGACAACAAACGATGCGACTTGACAACTTGTCAATGATTTGGAGCATTTTTTTGTTTTTTTTTGTTTAGCAATGGCAAGTGGCCACATTTACGCTTGAGCACATGCCTTCATTTATTCCAACTTACCATCTAGTCTGTCATCTGTCTGCTTGCTTACATGCGAGTGTATATTGTAAACAGAAAAGGATAAGAGCATTTTTGACTGCAGGAGTAGAGTTTCAAGTACTTTGCACGCATAAATGCATTTAAATTAAGGACACGTTCTGCAAAAGTATGAGCAGCGAGTGGTGCGTCGAAGATGCTAAGTCTCAGGCTTAAAATTATAATATGCGTATGCATTGGAATTTTGTGCTGTTGTAAAGTGTTAAGGGTGGCTGCTGACTGCTTCAATTCAAGCATTCTGTCAATTATTTCTATGCCTTTGCGTAACGATAGCCGCCTTTGGGGGTAACAACTTATACGGTTACTAATCTGTATCCTTGTAAACAAAAAAAAAAAAAAAGAATGTTACAATAGCATATTGCAATGTGTTGTTACGCTGCTGCTCCTGCTCCTGATGCTCCTGCTTAGTTACAAATGTTCTCTAAATTCGAAAATATATTTTGGAAAACATATTGTTACGTCTGCACAAAATTGGAGACAATTTCTTCTATATGCGAGGGTGAGTTTGCAGGGTTGGAGCCATGAAAAATTGCACTGCATGCTTGTTTTGCCCAAAATTTGTCATCAGCTGTTTTTTACGACAAGCTTTAGCAAAATTGGTTCAATTTTTATGTGATTTTATAAGGTTCTTAAAGGGGTTTAGATTTATGTATGATTTAGAGTTAAATCCAAAATCATTGCAGAACGAAAAGAAAAAAAAAAACAGTGAAGAAATGTTAAAAGCTTCATCATTTCTGGAGCAAACAGTGCCAATTCAATATTAAAAATTTAAGAGAAAGTCAAATTAAGTTTAACCTTTTTAGTTGAAGCGCCTTAAAAAGCATGTCTTGTTTACCTAGGCCAGTTTAGGCTCATTGTGATACCAAATGATCTCTGATGTGAATGCTCCCTACTCAAATCAACTTAATTTCATTATAAAGTCGACTCTTGACTGATGTAATTTTCGCCATGCTATCTAAAAACGGCTTACCAAGAACGTATGATCCCTCATTGAATTCTTCCTACTCGAACCAGCTCAATTTCCTCATGAAGGCGACTACTGCACCAATCTTGACAGATGCAATCTCCGCCAGACTATCAAGAAACGACCTACACAGTACGGTAAACCTTATTCTTCCAAGAGCTGGGCAGTGACAGAGAAAATGTCTTTCTCTAGTCTACAGTCTCCTCCTCTTCCTCGTTTTTATAGAGTATACAAAAATTATTGGGTACTACCCCTAGTCGAGCGGCATGTTTACCAACCTGGCTGTGTCTTGTGTGAACTCCAACCAACATGGATAGAGACTGTCTGTTGTGGTCACGTGAGTTTTCAGATTTTGGAATTTGTAGTCCCTCTAATCTGTGCTAACTTGGATATTTCCTTATTCACTCGCAGCTTAAGAGTGGCCATTCGTGTCGTGATGCAATCTCCGCCAGACTATCAAGAAACGGACTACCAAGTACAGTAAACCTTATTCTCTCAAGGGCTGGACAGTGACTTTATTCTTCCTCTTTGGAAGAATAAAGTAATTTGTACCTTCTCTGGCCAACCTATCTGCTTCTAGCTATTACCGAGAATATATGTGAGGCAAATATTCCATTACTCGGGTTCCGTCTCGTTAAGAGATATGCATCGAGTTCAAGTGCTTTTAAGATAGCCTGACTATCTGAGAAAATGTATTCTTTTTGCCTCAATTCCTGATGTGCCCTAAATGAGGCATGGCTTCGTGTATAGTGATCATTGCAGCTTGAAAGATGCTGCAGTGAACTAAGAAGTCTGAATGGTTTCTCTAAACTCCAGGTCTGGGAAGGCTATCTCACCTTTCCATCAAGTTTAGACCCATCTGTATAAATATTAACGGCGTTGTTTTATAATGGGTTAGGTATTCCCATTGATATCTAGTTGGGATGTATATCTTGTATTACTTCCCAAATATTGGATATGACATACAATAGTCTGGGTCTGTCGGCAAGGGCACTAGAAGTTTAAGTATTCTCGAGTGTACTTGCCAGCAATTGTGGCAGCCTGATGTCTCCCTTACTCTCATAGTCGTATTCGTTGCCAGTCCTATGACTATAAGATCTAGAAGTTATTAGGTTTAGGAGAGTATTTGGTTTTCATTCAAGTTTTTTCCGGAAATGTTGCCGAAAAGCATTCCAATTAAATACTTAGGCACATGCTATGACTCTTCCCATTCGATTTATGCATAACTCAACACCTCCTAACTGCTTACCACTTGTCTAACTGATTTATGCCTAGCCACATAAAAAACAAATCATTTTTAATTACAGTGAATCAACAATTAATGCAGCTAAATCCCCGACAAATGACAAATAATCCTTAAAAAAAAACTGCTTATTAATTATTTTCCATACGACTTTATCGAAACGCCAATGGCTATGCAAACCCCAACTACTATTATTATAGCACTCAAAATTTTAATTATACGTGACTCGTTTTTCTCCAAAAAAGAGAGAGCGAGCTACTCAAGCAGCAACATGCTGCTTTGTATAAGCGCCAGGATAATATTACTAAATCCAGTGCTACGAAGTTGTTTTGGAGTAAAGTGCGACAGAATAATTGTGCACTTGACAAAGTTGAAAAGTGTTTGAATAGTGAAAGCAGATAAAGCAGATATCTTTGGAGTGGAGTGAAGTGAAGCTTTTCGATGTTGTCATGAACACCAGCTGTGTTGTGAGTCTTTAATGGTTTTGAATTTTGTATGATTCTTATTGTCGTTTGCACCCCGCTAATGTGCTCCACTCCATCCCACGTTGCTCCATTTACAGAGAGTTTTGTATATTTATAAACATTGTGTGTATTTGTTGTTGTTGCTTATGTCCTTTTTTGTTGTTGTTGTTATTGCATATTGGTGGTTGTTTTACGCATTCAGTCAGTCAGACAGGCTCCCTGATCTAATCTGTCTGTCTGACCGTCTGCCTGTATCTTTTACATGCAAAAATGTTCTATTCGGTTTGGTTTGTTTCTGTTTTCAATGTCGAGGTCGACCAGCAGCAGCAAATATGCGCAGGAGTTGTTGAAGGACGCAATGTTGTCGGCTTTGGTTTTTGTTATTATGCTAGCCGCAGACGTTATAAACAACAGGCGACGATGTCTGTTAGAATAGTTGTATGAAGTTTGAGTTACATTTTCCTTTAAGTTTGTCAACAACAACAACTAACTTTCGAGTCAAGTGAAAGTTTACTTTGTGCATTTTAAAGTGAAGTACCAACTAACGAAATAACTTAAAATAAACTTTTTCCAGTTAAAAAAAAAGGCCTACAGGACAACATTGCTCATTCTCAAAATGTAACTGAAATCGTTAGACCGCCATAAAATTGTCCTCGAAAAAATCAATCTACAATTCATTCCACACCATGGTATGTGCTGTAATTTATTTGTCTGCTATTCAAACCAGTCCCATTCTCATTCAACAAAACATGGCACCGAACATGGCGCTCAACATGGTCCAGAGCGGAGCAACATTGGCTCACATCAAGCGTATTTCCGTTTCACATTTAAATTTTGCAGTCAGTGAAAGTCGTCATCAACACATTTTGTGCAAACAAACTTCACAGAATATAATATTCTATCCGGAATATTTGGGCAAACAATGTCGTTGCTTCGCAAAAATGAAAGTTAAACGAGAGCGTTTAGCGACGTCAACGTATCTGTCTGTCTGTCTGTTTATTTTGTCTTGTTTCACCCCACCCACAAAATACAATACTAAGCAACAGACGAAAACACAAAAGCTTCCGTTTCCTGCCTGCAGGGATTTCCCCCGCTGTTATATTTTGGGGTTGGCTTTTTCGAAATTTCTTAGTACCGCCTCAGCTGAGGTTTTTGCAAATAAACTTTTCTAATTTTGCGTCTTCATGTTTTGAATTTAAGGCAAAAGTACTTAAGGACATTGCAGCGCGCTTTAAATATTTTCTTGTAAAGCTTCAAGAGCATATCGAGTCGAGAGCATGCCAATTGTGTTTGTCTTTTAAGTTGGGGATAAATACAATTCATTTTATAGTGGTGACTTTTTATGGCGTTTACCCCACCCCCAGTGGAGCAACCGAATTTGTTGAGATTTGACACAGGTGTGAGTGAGTTTGTAGTCAAAATTCTTTGAATGTGCTGTAATTTCCGGCAAACAAACCAATAAATCATATTAAACTTGCTTGGAATTTGGATTACGTGGGGAATTCGTAATACAGGAAGTATTATTGTCGCAAAATAAGTGAACAGAAATGTAGTAAATGATGTAAATATTATCAAATATGTCAAAGATATTTTGGAATTTAAATTGTGAAGTCGAGAGTGATGATAAACTTAATATTTAAATTATAATTTTTTTTTTTGAAAATTTATACTAAGCGATTTTCGGAAAATAATTTGAACAAGCAGTGAAATGCAGGTAATGATTTCAATTCATGTAGTCTCATAAGAAGCATTGTGTGTATCTCGATCTCTTTCTGTCGGATTTCCATTCACGTAGTCCGGTGAAAGAGCCTTTAACGATGGCCAATGCGGACTTCACTCAAGTAAAACAAGTGGAATTCAGGCCACATGTTGAACACTGATATAGGTGTAAAGGTAGAAAGTCAATAAAGCCATGTATATGTCAATCTATACATATAAATAGTAAAAATGTTTCTATGTCCGCTATGGACTTTGAAACTAAACAACGGATGAGTCCCAAACTGGTTTCATTTGAAAGGCAATGATGCAAGAATAATTATAGACCACTTAAGTAATGCATTAGGTTCATACAGTTCAATCATGAAACCGATTTTCGACTTTTTTTTGTATAAATAAAAAAAAATAAAAAAAAAAGAACAGTTATTTTTAGTGCTTTTTGTATGTTTTTATAATTGCAGCTTAGCTAAAATATGTTGGGGCTAGTATAAAAAAATACAAAAAAGAGCCGAAAGAGACGAGCAATCAAAACGCCCGTACAACATAGTAGCACACGTCGAGTATCCGCTAGTTTAATACATAAATTGCAAAAATCAACGCAAAATACATTAGGGCCATTTTCTCATGGTCTAACCAAGCGTTAAAGAGTAACATTCGCTTTCCATAGCATATATATAAACCTCTTTCACTCATTATATTCACCACATGAAAAAAAAATCCTTTACTCACCTATTCACCATTTCGCCGTTACCGTTTTGTAGCGATTGTGCAAGTTGTTGTTGCTGTTGCTGTTGGTTTACACCAATGCCTGTAGTGTTTGCGGACGCAGTTGTTGTTGAATTAGTTGAGACCACAACCACGTTTGCATTTGTTGAAGTTGAATTCGCTTGGGTATGTGGTGTATTATTTTTATCTGTTATAGGTTGTGGTTGTCGTAAACTGCCATTTACACCAATACCAAGCACAGAACCACCAACACCGCCACATACACCAACACCAATTGATGAATTGGTGTTGCTGGTTGAAGTCTTTGTTTGTTTTGCTTGTTGCTTGTAGCGACTCAGTGCGAAGAATAGCGCAAGCACTGCTTTTAAACGACCCGCACAGATGTCGCCTGTAAATGAAAAATTCACGCAGTTAGATGGCGCTTGAGGTAACGTAATTTCGATAACAAAATCGATAAAAGAAAAGTGATTTCAATTCGTAAATTTTCTATTTACGCCAGAATGCCATACATTCTATTGACACAACTATTTAAGCTGCAAAATTTTGCAGTAAACGGGAAATACCCCATCAACTTGGCTTCTTACCTGCAACGATATTATCCAATCCAGCTACAGATTGCGAACGCAGCACATTCAGGCACGAATTAACGTTGTCGTACTGAAAAGATATACAAATTAAAATATGTTTAAAATCATGGTGTTCCGAAAATTTGTTTCAAGAGCTACGAGATGATATAAAAAATATAAAAAATATAAAATATATAAAAAATATAAAAAATATAAAAAATATAAAAAATATAAAAAATATAAAAAATATAAAAAATATAAAAATATAAAAAATATAAAAAATATAAAAAATATAAAAAATATAAAAAATATAAAAAATATAAAAAATATAAAAAATATAAAAAATATAAAAAATATAAAAAATATAAAAAATATAAAAAAATATAAAAAATATAAAAAATATAAAAAATATAAAAAATATAAAAAATATAAAAAATATAAAAAATATAAAAAATATAAAAAATATAAAAAATATAAAAAATATAAAAAAATATAAAAAATATAAAAAATATAAAAAATATAAAAAATATAAAAAATATAAAAAGTATAAAAAATATAAAAAATATAAAAAAATATAAAAAATATAAAAAATATAAAAAATATAAAAAATATAAAAAATATAAAAAATATAAAAAATATAAAAAATATAAAAATATAAAAAATATAAAAAATATAAAAAATATAAAAAATATAAAAAATATAAAAAATATAAAAAATATAAAAAATATAAAAAATATAAAAAATATAAAAAATATAAAAAAATATAAAAAATATAAAAAATATAAAAAATATAAAAATATAAAAATATAAAAAATATAAAAAATATAAAAAATATAAAAATATAAAAAATATAAAAAATATAAAAAATATAAAAAATATAAAAAATATAAAAAATATAAAAAATATAAAAAATATAAAAAATATAAAAAATATAAAAAAATGTAAAAAAAAATTAAAATATAAAAAATGAAAAACTTTATTTACTCTCTTAATTTATTCATACGTCTTTGAACCATATAAATTCTTTCAAATAAAAATTACTCATGAATCAAATGATTCATAACATAATTCCAAACAAAACCACTTATAATAGCCATTAGCTACAAACACCTTACCGCAACTACAGCTACAGCAGCGCTTTGAATTGTAAATCCAATAGATACTTTATCACATAGAAAAACACAGACAAATCCCTAAACTTCTGTTCCATTAACTGTCGTGATTTTTTTATAAACAAACATTGACATCAAAATAAACGAAAAATAAGCGCGGCAGCAAAAAAAAATAAAAAAGTATCTAACAGATACAAATAACTTTTTATAGTAAATTTTTATCGCATTTAACTGCTTCACGCACAAATTTTCCAGCACGTTTTTCTTTTTGTAGACGACAACGTCGACGTTTTTTAAAGCATTAAGATAAGTGACAGAGTTGTTGACGTCGTTATTGGAAAAAAAAAGATATATAAATGTAGCTGTAAGATGATGTACGAGTAGCGAAGGACAGCATAGCGGCAGTTGAACTGTAAGAAGCGCATATGTCAAACCATGGAAAAACCAAAAAAAAAAAAAAATGTATCGAATAAAAAATTGTCATCATCAGTTGAAAGCGCAATTTGTCTTTTGTCTTTATTTTAAAATTCTTTTTATTTTTATAGTTGTTGCTGTTGAGTTTGTTACAATTTAACAAAAAAACAAAAAACAAAAAAAAAGTTGAAAATCAAACTGACAACTGACATGACAGCCAGACAAATGACATACGTCTCAGCTTGATGCGCATTACAGTTACTAGATACTTTTATTTATTTATTTTTTCACAATTTATAGTGCATCATTAATAAATAAAAAGTATAACAGCTAAAAGGCTGTTTGCATATAATGCGTTAACTTGCAAAAGTATCTATAAGATACTTTTTATAACTAAAACTAACAATAACAGCAATTATCAAACTAGACAAACTTTTGATACAAACTTTAGTTACTACTTGGAAAATCACTTTACTATTTACAACTTCAATGACTTTTTAAACTTTTCGAAATACAAACTTGCATATACAAAAACAAAAAGTTCAAGTTCAATGTTGCTCAATGGAATGGAAGCAACAGATTTATAGCTACAAAAAAAAATGTATTCGATACAAGGCGTCTCCGCGTATTTCAGCGTATCAGCATTTATTTTTGGCAATTGGCAGACAACGTTTCGCTGCTGGATACTCAATTTGCTGCATTATAAATTGAGACAATAAATTTGAATTAATTTTCTTGTACAATAAGAATAAGCTGCTGCGACGGTATAGCAGATACAAATGTATCTATTATAGCATTTGTCTGTGCGCGGCAAAATGTTTTTTGTATCCGATTGAGGTCATCTGCTACAAATGTGACAAATTGAAGCGTGCCGTTTGGCGTTATCTAAATGTTTGCGATTAAAAATGAAATGAAAACTTTTGAAAGAGTTAGAATGTAATCAATCATGACAAGATACAATATATAAAACCTTAACAATTTTGGACTCTAAATAAACACTTGACTCTGACGTAGCACAAATAGAGTTGTAGTTACTCGAATATAAAAAGTTAAAATAGTAAAAAGATAAAAAATAAAAATGAAAACATTTTAAGTAAACCTACCGCAGTGCAATATTTATTTTTTTGTTATGCACAGTGGCGGCATTTGTCGAAAGAACGAAATCGATATGGCTGCGAACTTGCCTAGACTAGCTAAAAGATGCAGCTTCATAAAGCCAACCGCAAACCAATGGATTTGTGCAAAGTTGTGCATAGTATCTATACTGGCACCAAATAAAAATGTATGACATTGCAATAACCAAGACTAAAGAATTGTATAGTGCAAAAGATAGCTGAGAGGGATAAGAAAAAAATCTTGAAAGCGTTGCGGCTACTAAGTATAGCGCACATGTTTTGCTGCACAACTGCAACCACGATTGTATTTAAAACGCAGTGTGTCACACAGCTATTCTAGTAAGTTGTTCTCTGTGTAGTACGAGTATCTTCTATATAGAATTCAATAGCTTTGTGCTGTCAATGTTGTTGTTATGCAATATATTTTATAGTATGCTTTTCTTGTCATTTATGCCAATTGCAATAATTCTTATCAGCTGCAGCGGAAAACGTGCGCTCAACGGAATAATATCATCTTCATCCTTTTGCATTGAAGCGTTAAAAATGGAAATAAACTAAGTAGTAGTAGCTATGCGAGGGATATTTAAAAAAAAAATTTTTGTGAGAATATTCGTTCACATATCAAGAATCAATCGTTTTTTATAAAACGAGTACTTTTTCTTATCAAACGAGTTCTTTCTCATCAACCGAGTACTTTTTTATGAAACGATTATTTTTCCTATCAAGCGATTACTTTTTTTTGTCAAACGAGTACTTTTTTACCAAACGAGTACTTTTTTATGAAACGATTACTTTTTTTCTTGTCAAGCGAGTACTTTTTCTTATCAAACGAGTACCTCTTTTATCAAACGATTACATTTTCGAGTACTTTTCTTATCAAACTTTTTTAAAATTTTTCCGTCAAACAATAACTTTTCTTATTAAACGAGTACTATTATGAAACGATTACTTTTCGAATACTTATTTAATCAAAAGAGTACTTATCTTATCAAACGAGTACTTTTCTTATCAAACGAGTACTTAGTCCGTCAATCGAGTACTTTTCTTATCAAACGAATACTATCTCCATCAAACGAGTACTTTTTCTTATAAAACGAGTACTTTTCTTATTAATTTAGTACTTTTCATTATAAACCGATTACTTTTTCTTATCAAACGAGTACTTTTCTTGTTATTTGAGTACTTTTTATTATCAGCCTATTACTTTATCAAACGAGTCCTTTTTCTTATCAAACGAGTACTTTTTCCATCAAACGAGTACTTTTTCTTATCAAACGAGTACTTTTCTTATTAATTAGTACTTTTTTATTATAAACCGATTACTTTTTCTTATCAAACGAGTACTTTTTCCATCAAACGAGTACTTTTTCCATCAAACGAGTACTTTTTGCAAACGAATACTTTTTCTTATCAAACGAGTACTTTTTATTATAAACCGATTACTTTTTATTATCAAACGAGTCCTTTTTCTTATCAAACGAGTACTTTTCTTGTTATTTGGGTACTTTTTATTATCAGCCTATTACTTCATCAAACGAGACCTTTTTCTTATCAAACGAGTACTTTTTCTTATCAAACGAGTACTTTTCCTTATAAAATGAGTACTTTTCTAATCAACCGATTACTTTTTCTTATCAAACGAGTACTTTTTCTTATCAAACGAGTACTTTTTCCATAAACGAGTACTTTTTCCATAAACGAGTACTTTTCTTATCAAACGAATACTTTTTCCATCAAACGAGTACTTTTTCTTATCAAACGAGTACTTTTTCCATCAAACGAATACTTTTTCCATCAAACGAGTACTTTTCTTATCAAACGAGTACTTTTCTTGTTATTTGAGTACTTTTTATTATCAGCCTATTACTCAAACGAGTCCTTTTTCTTATCAACCGACTACTTTTTAATATCAAACGAATAATTTTCATCATCAAACGAGTACTTTTTCCTTATCAAACGAGTACTTTATTTATTAAACGAGTACTTTTTCTTATCAAACGAGTACTTTTCTTATCAAACGAGTACTTTTTCTTATCAAACGAGTCCTTTTTTATCAAACGAGTACTTTTCCTTCATCAAACGAGTACTTTTCTTATTAACTGAGTACTTTTTATTATCAATCGATTACTTTTTATCATGAAACGAGTACTTTTTCTTCATCAAACGAGTACTTTTCTTATCATACGAGTACTTTTCTTAACAAACGAGTACTTTTCTTATTAAACGAGTACTTTCTTATCAAACTAGAATTTTCTTATCAAACGAGTACTTTCTTATCAAACTACAATTTTCTTATCAAACGAGTACTTTCTTATCAAACAAGAATTTTCTTATCAAACGAGTACTTTCTTATCAAACTAGAACTTTCTTATCAAACGAGTACTTTCTTATCAAACGAGTACTTTTCTTATAAAACGAGTACTTTTTAATCAAACGAGTATTTACTTATCAAACGATTACTTTCTTATAAAAAATATTAGGAGAACTTCAAATCAAAGCAAAAGATTTTCGACACAAATTTTTAATACATAAATTTGAGTTGTTCTATTTTTAAGAATTATTTCTGAAATTTTATTAAACTCCTCACGCCTCGAAGAGTCGAGTTTAATACTGCAACAGCATTGTATGTAGCTTTGCTTCATCATCTTTTGTTAAGCAGCCGCACGAACGATTCTCACGCTGCTTGGTCAGGTTTGTGCTGGACTCTAGAATGGGCTTAGCTACGACAGGCCACACGAATTGTAAAAATAAATAAGAAAAAAAACAAACCAGAAGTAGTCGTCTTGGCTGCAACAACGCACAACGAAATGAAGACACCAAGTGGCATTTATTGTCAACGCGAATGAGCGCGCGAACAGTGCAGCTATGTGTAGACTGTCGCAATGAGGCGTTAAAAGGACATGGACATCATCAACATCATCGCCTTCACTACAACATCATCATTATTATCATCGTCATCATCAGAGTCATTATTAAAGCACGTTGAAGTTCTTTATCTTTATGCGTGTGTGTGTTTGTGTGTGTGTGTATCTGCAACTGATTTTATATTGGCATTCTTCTCAGTTCTTCGTTAAGTCTTTTACAATATTTGTATCTGTGTGTGTATAGGAGCAGCTGTTTCTTGTTTATAGACTACTACTGCAGATGTTGTTGTTGTTGTGGTTCATTTATTTGTATTTGTATTGGTATTGTACACTATTGGAATTTTACGTTTAAATGGTCTTTGTTGGTGGTCAATAGCCATACGCTTCAGTGTGTATATTTAATGTGCTGCGGATTTATCGTCCTTTATGGTTTATCAATGTGTATGTGTGAGTGTGTGTGTGTGTGCAACTATTGCACAATCGAAAATGCATTCATATGGTTCTACTTGACTACACAAAAGATTAAGTATGTTCAAGGCACGCTTGTTGCGTTCAATGAAATGAAAGCCAAAACTTGGTACAACTTGCTTGCTTGCAACAATTCGAAGTCACAAAGCGGCAAATCCTATTGTAGCATTTGGAATATTATTGTCAAGTTTTATTTAATCTCGAAAATGCATTTGAAAATGTGACAAAGCATTTATCGAAAACGAATAAAAATATTTATTTAGTTTTAATTTAATTTTATATATTTTTTTCTTGCATTTTTTCAAATAAATCATACAATTGTACCAAATGAAGTATTCCTCCGCTATCTCTTTCTAATTTGCTAACAAATTTTGTTGAGTATGCATGTTATGTTGAATAATTCTTGAGAATTTCACCTCATAAATATCAATTTTTCTGCAAAGGTGAAATTATATAAATTCACCATAACATGCATACTCAACAAAATTTGTTAGCAAATTAGAAAGAGACAGTGGCGGAATACGTCACCTGCTATAATTGCATCATGAGCTGTGCTTCAGTTATAAAAATTAATAAAAGAATAATTCACTTACAGATTTGCATTAAGATTAAATTTAATTCTAAAACATTTAGTATTGTAAATGAAACTAAAACTCTGCTAGCAAATGGATAAATGCCTTCTTGGAAAATTAGCAACTAATTAAAATTTCAAAAGCCACACACATTTCATACTTAAGACCGACAGACTGAAAGACAATAAAGTATGCAATGCAAAATTTCAAAGTTTGCCAAAATCAATATAACCAAAATCCGCAAATACTTTGATAAATTTCTGAAAATCACTCAAAATGAGAAATTCCAAGGCGATAATCAGTCAGAGGAGGCGACAGTTGAAGAACAAAGATGAAGATTGCATTGCTGCTGCTTGGGGTTTGTCAACGATGAAATGAAATTGCAAAACAATTTCAATAATCTCAACTCTTCAAGCAGAAATTGAAGCCGTCGAAATATTATTGCAGCAGACAATTCATTGTCGTCAGCATCGTCGTCCTTGCAGTGAACAAGTCAAGCAAAATTACTCGATAAGAAATTGGAAAAGATTTCAAAATAAAAGTCGACAATTGTAAAAAGTCAAAGATAAGAAGCAGCAGTAGCAGCAGCAGAAACAATCATTAAAAGTAAGTAAGTAAGTAAGTTTTGCAGGACTCATGCAGGACTTGACTCATTCTGCAATATTAAATAAAACTTTCTGCTGCTGCCTGTAGCTGTCCTTGCAATAACTACAAATTCAATTTTCGATTGAATGCATTCGGCAATACGCTGCAAACGAAATCCGCTCAACGCGCTTGACCAGTAAGAATGAAACTTTATCGCCCCAAGGCGCAACGAAATAAAACTTGTTGTGGCATCGGGGGAAAATGTAATTGAAATGTTGCATTGTGAGAATGTTTCTCATTTGTTTTTTTGGGTAATCTTAGAAAAACGAGAAATTTTAAAGCTTATTTGATTGAATTTATTTGATAGTTGAAGTCATTTATATTAAAATCGAAGCTCTTAGTTTTATTTACTGATAAATTATAAGAAATTTCTTATTTAATGTTTTTTAAATAAATAAATCAAATTAAATAAAAAATAAAAATCACATTAAAGCCTTTCAAAAACCGTACTGAATGGGACTTGAACCTTCACTTCACCGACACTCGACTTAACTGTCCAACTCGCAGGTTTATATTAGCCTGTCAAATTCTTTAGCTAAATTATTAGACAAAAAAAATGCACAGAGAGAGAAAAAAAGCACTCAAAGCAGGCAAATCACTGAAAATGATTTTTTCACAGTAATTTTTTACAGTGCTCTTTTCACAGTGATTTTTTCACAATGATTTTTTCACAGTGATTTTTTTCACAGTGATTTTTTTCACAGTGACTTTTTCACAGTGATTTTTTTCACCGTGATTTTTTTCACAATGATTAATTTTTTTTTCACAGTGATTTTTTCACAGTTATTATTTATAGAGAAATTTTGGCAGTGATTTTTTTCGCAATAAATTTTCACAGTGATTTTACAGTATTTTTTCCGCAGTGATTTTTTCACACTTATTTTTTTCGCAGTGATTTAAAAATTACAGTATTGCTCTGCGACTTAAAGTAATGATTTGCGATTTTCATAGTCCTCAGCGTCGATTACTTTATTCAATACTTTTTCCATCAATTTGTAGTTTGTAACTTGAATGAAGCACGATTCTTCTCAAAACAAGCACATTGTGCTTGTTACAAAAACCGATAGCAACGTTCGTTCTTGATTTCGTATGTGCTTAGATTAAGTACAAACGTTCTGATTTCCTAGAAACAACGTTCTTCATCTGTCTGTGTAGGCACAAATTGTATTATTGGGAAGGGATGGTTTTTTTTTTGAACACACATTTTACTTGAACCTCCTGAACCGTTCCAAACCGCGGTTAAATATTATACGTTAAAAATTTGTTCTTAACTCTTTTTAATTCGTCTCTTGAAGCAAAAAGCATTTTTGTACACAAAACTGCATTCAAAAACAACTAAGCTGCAGGCTCAAAACAATCTATAAACCTACACTCTACACTTATAAATTATATCGATCAAAAGCTGCCACTTTTCCATGTCCTTCAACTTGCACATGAATTGAGCATTAAATTGATTTCAACGAAATTTAAACGGCTACGTTTATTAGAACAGCAAACGTTCTATTATTGAACGATTTATAGCGCATTTGTAGAGCAAAAAAAAAAAAAAAAAAGATACAAAAAAAAAGATAAAAAAAAATTCACTAAATACACATTGCGTGCCATTAGAGAAATTCGCTTTCGCATTGTAACTACAAATGTATCCATGTATTTCTTGTATTAGCTGATACCACTTTCATGTATCTTTGCAGAGTGAAATTTCCGTAAAGGAAGTTTTTCTTTTTTTTTTTTTTTCTTGGCGCCACTCCTTCCTTCCGTTTTGTGTATGTAAGAATTTTTTAAAGTACTTTTGCTGCTATATATGTATTCCCACAATCGATTTATTTATTTCTAACAAAGAAAGAAAAAAAATTGAATGAAAATGTTTTCATTGAAATTAAAAACGAAGAATTGAAAGAAATGTGTACCAAGCAGCCTTAAAGTTAGATTCGAAACAGCAAGTCAGCCAGCCATGCAGGCATTCAGAGCAAATTAAAAGCAATTGCAGCAACGAGAAAGTATTGAGTATTAAGTTTTTCATAAAATAAAATAGAAAATAAAAACGACGACAGACAACGTTGTTTGGGGCGTTTAGGTTCGCTGTGAATTGCAAGAAAAGATAGATATGTATCTGAGTAGCGAACGTACGAACGCTGCTTTTGACTATAATAGCAAATTTTAATATTATTATTATTATTTGCAGCATATTTTTTCTCGAACAACACGTCGTTCGTCGTTGTCGTCGTTGCAGCTACTTAGGAAGGAACTGCTACGTGTACAAGCGCAGCCAATATCTATAATTTAGTAAGGAAATGATAAAGAAAACAAAAAAAAAAAAGAAAGAAAGAATTGAGAAAATCTTAAGGCAATGCAAGGCAAAATGAAAGCACACCATAGATTAGCCTAAAAGATATTGCAACGCATAGCGGGCGCTAAATGTTGGCGTCAGACACTGAGCGAAATAACTTGGAAGCTGGTGAAAATTTATTTGGTGACGTATTCCGCCGCTATCTCTTTCTAATTTGCTTACATATTTTGTTGAGTATGCATTTTATGGTGAATTTATATAATTTCACCTTATAAGTGTCAATTTTTGTGCTTCTTGATTTTCAACACGGCAGAAGAGAAGAGTAAATGTAACTCACCACAAGCTAAGTGGTCAAATTTATGTAAGCAAAGATATTTGGAGTTTTGGAGGTTTGGAGAATTTTTATCTATTTATTTTCTTGAATGAATGAATGAATGGCAGACAGACGGACATGATCATACCGATTCAAATGAAAGACAATGAAAGATACATTTCAAAAAGATACATTTGATATCTAAAAAAAAAAATTTTTCTTACAGTGCAATTTTAAAAAAAGTGTTTCATGGCCTCAAGTTGTCGCTGACATTGTTGTTGTTGTTGTTGCTGTTGTCGTTCTTGTTCCTATATTGTAGTTGACTTTAGTAGTGTTCATTGCGTTTGCAATTGGGATTTCTAGGTTGCGCGTGCCTTCACAGACAACAGGCAGCAGGCAGGCAGGCAGCATGTTGCATGCCACACGCTGGCGTCAGACTACTCCATACCACCACATAAAGAGTCTATGCGGGCGCCTGAATAATGCAGCGCATACGCTAGTTCGTTTATATGCGCAAAGTATCTTGTATCTCAAGCATCGCAGCAGTGGCATCAGTAGCAGCAGCAACGCAGCAAGTATTTAGATTAGGAGAAATTGCATGTTGCAACAACATTTTACACTTTTCTGTGTGCAAGAAGAAATTGCTGCTGCTGCTGCTGCTGTTGGTAATTGAAAGGAATGCAAACATTGGCAAAGGGCAGCGAAAGTGCGTTCATAGTTCACAATTTTGTGCAAAAATTTATTTTTATCGATTCAAATTAGCAGAAAATTGCATTTTATGTTTTTTTGTAAAATTTATTATGTACCAAATTAATTTTTGGAAAACCGAGTGTCGCTCTCTGCCTTTTCAGAACAATTGAATTGTTAATGCATACACAAATAGCTAAGTTGCCTGGATAGGTGTGTGGCAGCCAAAGGTATATAAATATTAATTAGTTGCGTTGCATAAATTGCTATTTTAACTTTGATAATTCAATGAATACATTAGCACCGCGCCAAATTGCGTAGCATAGCTCGGCTGGCTTGCATGCCAAATTATGTCGAAAATAATTAGTGCCTATGCGGCGCATCTTTAGGTATGCGTGAGTATCTATGTGTGTGTGTAACACGATATTTTGCTAATTGGTAATACGTAATCAGATATTTAATCATAGCTGCGGTCGAAAGCATATTTTTAGTTAGTTTAACATGCAAGTCTTGTATCGAGCGTGCAGCAAATATGGCAAAAAGCAAATATTTTTTTATTGATATAAATATTCGCATAACCAAATATATAAATTTTGAAATTCATAATTATTGATTACAATCCAAAAATTATTTCTTTTCATTTATTCAATATAATCGGTGAAATTAGGATGAGTTTTTAAAAATTACTTTTCAGCTCCATTTTGAAACTACGCCAAATTTTAAAATTAATTGAGCAAGAAACACCAAATTCGGCTTGGATTATCTATGAGAACACCAAACTGCCTCAAATCATACAACTATATATTTAAATACACAGAGAGGCAAATAAGAACGAGTGTGCTTGAACTTAGCACATACGAAATTAGGCAAGAATGTTGCTATTGTTTCTTGTATCAAGCACAATGTGCTCGTATTGAGAACAAACGTGCTTAATTCAAATTTCAAAAGCCTAAATTGCAAAATGACAAAGCAAAGTAGTGAATAACGTGATCAACGCTCTCACAATTTACTCTCTTAGCATCATTTCTTTTGTTTTTATACCCTATAGCCAAAGGGTAAAAGGGTATATTAAGTTTGTTCAAAGGAGATATGGTAGACCTTACAAAGTATAAATATTCTTGATCAGCATTGATAGGAGTGTCGATCTAGCTGTATATGTCTGTCCATCCGTCTGTCTTTATGACCTGTTGCCTGCTGTATGAGAGAGATTATCTCGGAGACTACAAGAGATAAGGGTACCACATTTGAAACTTAGACTCTCCTGAGCCGTGAAGAGCTCACTTACAAGAGGTGTTTCTCTAACCTCATTTAAAAAAGTATCCCCATACAAACCTAGCCCAAAATTATGGATTTTTGCCAAAAAAAAACTCCTTTCTTTCTTATTCTACGAACTTTAAATTTGGTCTAAACTATGCCTATGATAGACCCAATGAAATATCCCAATATGAGTAGAACCAAAAAAGTTTTATGTATAGCCCCCATACAGGTTTAATTCATTTTTTTTTTGCCAATACAATATAGTTTTGTACTAAGATAAGACTTTACTAAGAGCATATGGTTCTTAATATAAGAATATATGGTTCTTGATATGAAAACGAATGGTCTCGATTTGAGGACGAATGTTCTTGAATCCAGAACGAAAGTTCTCACACCAACAATTACACAAGTTTAGGCAAAAATGGTTATATCTAGTTTAACTATTCGTTTATTACGAGCTTATGGTTCGTAATATAAGAACATAAACTTCTTTTTATGAGAACGAATGTGCTTGATTTGAGAATTAAAGTTCTCACACTTACAAATACACAAGTTTAGGCAAAAAAAATGGTTATAGATAGAAAAATTCAGCAAGCGACTTAAAAAAATTAAGTCTTCGAATAGATATAGATGGATTGTATAGAGATATATATGTAGCATATCCGTTCTATATGCATAGTAGGAATATTCTGATTTTGTATCAAGACCAATCGTTCTTGGTACAAGTTTAATTCGTACTAACATAAGTAAAACACGTTCGTTCTTCTATTGAGAACGTGTTCTTAAAAACATACTGAAATATACTTGAACCAAGTGGTTTTTTAACTGAAAAAATATGCTTGATTTAAGAAAATTGTGCTTGATTTTTGAAAAACTCAGCTTGCTCTTACGTTTGGCCACGGATGTGCATGATTTGAGCACAGTGTGCTTGTTTTTTTTTTACATTTCTGTGTAGAGCCTCATATATCTCGTATCTCGTAGTAAAGTCTAAAACTTATTTTTTCGTTTTTCTATGGTATTCACCCAAAAGTTGTTTCTCATGGAAGATCTTATCATTATTTTTTATTTAAAAATTTTTTTTTAACCGCTAAAAATACATTTCCATAAAAAACCACTCTAGATTTGTTTAATTCATAATATGGTAAAATATTTTAATTAAAGCCAGTTTTAAATTCTGAGCATAACAATACAATAACTATTTTACATTTGTTTCATACTTCACCAATAAAGCCAGAAATAATTAATCAAGCACAGTAAAACTCACCTGCAATGAAAAAAAGGGAGAATATAGAAAAAAGTTTGTTAGCACTTTGATAAATTAAATTTAATATTTTTTATGCAAAATATTGTTTGTAATATTTATTTATTTATTTATTATTTTTTATACTTTTTTTAATATTTTCGCATAATACCAAATAAATATTTGTTTGAATATTTTCGTTAAGTGAAATTTATTTTAATATAAATACGTGAAAAAAAAAATAACATTAGATGGCAGTAGCGTAGCATTGCTCTTTTGGCGCTAGGGGCAGCCTCCATGGCTTAACAAAGGTACTGCAAAAGAAGAATTGGGAACTATTCGGACTGCAAACGGATGTGATTTTCTCCAAAAAAATCATTTGCTTTTTTTTTTAACATGGTACAATTTTCAAAACAGCGACTCCCTAACGATTTTCATGATGGTAGATTTTGATCTGAGAATTAGGAAACATAATTTTTTTGAAAAACTAAGAAGAATTTGGTGTATGCTAGTGGCCTGCCAAGGGAATTTTTGTGCTTTTTCCAAGAAAAAGTCATTTAGATTTGTTTTTATGGCTTTATTTGGATCCAAACTCAAGTAATAACATAGTCTAAACTTAAATATTTTCTCAAAGTTTGGAAGAAAGAAGTCTGTATGTGACAAATCTGAAAAATTGGATATCAAACTTTTGCGAAAGTTTTTTTTTTCTTTAAGTGCAAGACACTGGGTGTAGTATTCCAACACTATTTGCTAGTATAATTTTTTTATATTGTAGACTTTAGTTCGAATGCATTCGTAGCATGTTAGAGTAAGATAAACATATTTCCTGTACTCTTTTCACCACAGTTCGCATGCATACCGCATAAGTCTCACCAAAATATGTAAACAAAATAGAAAGAGACAATGGTCAAATGTTATAACACGTATAATTTCAACTCATTCCTCCATCGCTACGCCACTGTTGGGTAGAGTCAGAGTAAACGTAGCAAAAGGTGGTGCAATGAAATATTGTAGTGCGATTTTATTGTTATTTATCTTGTGAATATATTCAAAGTATTTATCTTTTGTTACCCTACACAAATATGAGAATGTGTACATGTATAACTTTGGTTGCAGCTTGCAACAAAAATAGATTAAATTAAATATTGAAGTATTTATATAACTGCGAGTGGATCAAGATTCAATTCAGAAGCATTAGTGTTGTTCCGAAAATTCGTATAATAAGTGGTTCTGAATTAAATAGATACTTAGCATCTTCTTCATTTCTGCTACTCCAAATGTAGCGCAACATAATGTCGTGTCCCTATAAAGCATTTGTTACTATTTTGTATTTTAAGCCATGAAACAATATTTTACAATAAATAAAAATTTATTTCTATTTTCATTTTAATGCAAAATGCATTTTTCAATTTAATTTTTTTATTTTGGTTTTATATTTATTTTGAAAAATATTTTCTCAATGTTTTATATTACAATTTCAATGCATTTTTGAGCGAAAAAGTTTGTTGTTTTTTTTTTTTTTTTTGTAATCACAACTTGAACTGGTATGGTCTGGTAACTAACACAAAATTGATATTTTATGACCATATCGAATATGTTTGTTGTTGTTGCTCATCTCATTGCTTCAATGCCAATTCGAGATGTTCGTTTTTTGGCCAAGTTTATTGCCGTTGCAATGCGTTTTGAAGCATATTTTTTGTTTTGTATCTAGATACTTTTTTTAAGCAAATGTATCTAGATACTTTTTTCTTTTTTAATGTTTGATTTTATTTTTTGCATTCGCATTGGCTTTGTATTTAAGCTGTTTTGCATGTATTCGAGCGTTGAATTTGATTTAGAAGCTTTGATTTGGCTGTAATTGGAAATGCACATGATTGCACAACAAACAAACAAAGGCTTATATTATTTTATTTTAGTTGATTTATTGCTTTGGCAGACACTTTTTACTTTAATAAACAAATATAATTATTTAATTTTATTTGCAAAAATAACTTGAAATATTAAAGACATAAAAGGCACGTGCAGCATGCCAAGTCAAATTTAATTCTTGTAAAAGTTTGATAAACTGAGATAAATTTACTGAAATAAAGTATCTTATTGCTGAAATATTTATGACGCTCATAAAAAAAAACGCAAAAAAAACGTGTTGCGCATTTCTAAACCAAAAATCATTCTCAAATTATAAACAGGTAAAAAAAAATTTGTTTGCGGTTAAAAAGCTTTGTGCTGCCATAAAAATTATGTCTGCCAAATTTGTTAGTTCTACGAAAAAAAAAAAAAAAATATTGAAACGTGCTTTGCACTAGTTTGCCTATTTATTTATTTATTTATTTTTTATTTTTAAAGCCATTAATGAATTCATAATTATTTCTAATTCAATTTCAATTGTGTTATTTTAGATTTCCGTTCTCAATTAGTTGAGCTAGACGTTGTCTTCAATATAAACGAACGCTCGTTTGTTGACCTAGCGCTATAAAATCAGCGAAGCGTGTTTTTTTTCTTAGAATAGATAGACGATGGGTTTTAATTATTACAATAACCTTACTCAAAAATAGATCTAATTTAAATATGTGAATAAACACTCAGCTTGGAAATCAAATGAAGAACTACTCTTGCTATTCGACACTATTTTGGACTCGGTAAGGGTCTTCAAAGTAAATTTTTATTTAGAGAAATAAAAATTAAACTCAACAAGACACTGTTGTATGGCTCAGAAGCGTTGGTCATAGGAAATCGACGTTAGAAGCATTCGAGAAAAAATTCTTCGAAACCTGTTTGAACCAGTCAGAGTGCGTATATGAGGACATCGACATAGTCAGGAACATTCAACGATTGCACTGGGCTAGTCACCTGCTTCGGATGAATGCGGAGTCTTCGGCGAATTGTGGATCTAATCGAAAGAGTACGATAGCCAGGACGTTCGGCGTTGCGCTGGTAGCACCATATTTGGAAAAATTTAAGATAAAAGGTTTTAAAAGGAAACAGTGTTACCAAACATCGATAAAGTTGAAGAATGTAAAAAAAAAAAAAAACAAGGAAAACCGTTTACTTCGATGGAAACCGAAGCCCGTCACACGATGATAAGGTTAATTTTTCTTAAATGAGTATGGGGATTATCTGGGTTAACATGGGTTGTTCAAGAAGTTGGCACATATCGTTTATAAATTAACCTTTTTTCATATAAAAACTCAAAAATTGACGGAGGGCTTAATGGGGGCTATAAACAATGCTGGTCCTAGCTTAGTCATGGGCCATTTTCTGGGTTCATGGGTTGTTATAGAAGTGTTTTTAAAAAATTTTTAACAAATCGCTTCATAAATAACGACTTTTTCATATAAAAACTCAAAAATTGACGGAAGATTTGTATGGGGAGCTTATGCTATAGTGGTCCCACCTCAACCATGGGTCATTCTTTGAACATGGGTTGTCATAAGTAGTGTTTTTACCTTATTTGATAGAAATCGCTTCTTAAAAAAAAAAATTGTTCATTAAAAAAACTGAAAAATTTTAGGGCTATGCTAAAAATGGACGTGGCACTTTGGTTTTAACACTTTAACAGCTTAGAACTAAGAAAAGCTTAAGTTTAGATTTTCAGTTGAATATCTTTAAAACTGAGTAAATTAAAGGAGTAAATACGGACAGACGGACAGCATGCAGACGGACGGACATGGCTAGATCCACTTGTCCCGTCTCGTCCGAAAAGTCATAATATAATATATATTGTTGAAAAGGCCTAAATTTTTTCTTTCGAAAAACTGGTTTACAAATAAAATTCGATTCCCTAGTTAACCGAGTTTAGTTTTTTGAACATAGATCCAGATTTTTGGGTGTCTCGCGAATATTCCAAGTATGAAGTTTTGTTTTACTCGTTTTTTTGAAAAACAAATACTCAAAAATTTTAACTTACAGCATCTCAATATTTAGGATAATTGGAATTTTGAATACTTGAAATGTATACGAGTCAAGAAAAGTTATGGTAATAGACTTCTCAGAACTTGATAAAATTGCAAAAAATGCTGTAATTAAAATAAATTCACATCAAAAGGAGGCTGTTTTTGAAGACTAAAATGTTTTTTTTTTTTTTTGGAGGATAAAATATCTTTATATCTAAAGATATCCGGAAAAGTTCAGAAAAATCGTATTTCAAGTTTAATAGCTCTCCACAGTCTCCAAATTTCATAGACAGCAAAGCAGATTAACTGCCAAACAACCGACTAAATTTTGACTCAATATAAACCAAAATTTAGTCTCAATCATAACAGAAAACATTTTTAAATTTATTTTTTGTTTTCCACGCATTAAAATTTATTTAATTTACAGTTCTATTTCAACGTTCACATTCAGTTCATATTCCTCATCAAATATTGAATTTTTAAATATTATTTATAAACACACACACAGACACATACACACACACGCGGAATGAATACATAAATAAACAATGAAAGGTGAGGAGCGTAAACGAAATTCAAATATAAAATATTGAAAACCATTTAACAGGGACAGCAGGTGTCAACGATTCGGTTTCCATATGACAAACTGATCATTGATGACAGCGGACTCTATTTGCATTTCATTAAGTTGTGGATTGTTGTTTTTATAATCTATTTTTTTGTTTTGTTTTTTTTTTGTTTTTGTTTTTCTATTTGTATACACTTCTTGTATAAAATATGAAAGGGTGTATTTATTGTGAAAGATGTGGGAACCATTTTGCATTGACACTGGACTGGCTTTGCTTGAAATGGTAAGATAAATTCTTTTTTTTAATATTTTGAACTCCTTTCCTGATTAAATTTAGTGAAAATGGAAGCCTGACTGATAGAAAATAATTTGTTTCACTCAAAAATATTAAACCTAAATCGGAATTCCTATCATCTCAGGTTCAAACAAATCAAAAACAGTGTTTTTTGTATTTTTTAAAACCCATTTTTTTTTCAAAATATCGATATGATGAAATATTTTTTAAGACCAGATTCTTGTGTAGAGATTAAAAATTCTATAAGAAAGGCATAGTTCATTGCTTAAATCCTTTTCGATGTCGACCTGTGTATTCAGTGACGTAGATAGTATTTTGTAATGGGGCTGGAAAGGGGTCCAAGATCCGATACAATAAAGCTATAGACATCAGGTAAGGGTGCATATAAGAAGCAAATTTGTAAAATTTTAAGAAAAAAATTCAGTTATTTTTAACAATAATGTCCTAAAATTATCAGCAAATGGGAGGTGAGTTTGTTTTGGGAACTAGGGTGGTCGCTCACCCCTAGGATTGTTCTCTATCTAAAATAATTGTTCTGTATATAAAAAATTTAAAAAAATAATTTCCCTTGCTTTTTTATGGACTATCCTTATGGGAACTGTATATCATATGTGGCCCAATCCATGTCATATTGGTAGGATGGATGGTAGGATCATAAAAAATATCAAATTTTTATAAAAAAAACTCGAAATATAAGCGATAGATTTGTATGAGAGCTATGCCTAAAAATGGTCATGGTACTTTGATTTTAAGACTAAAGGGCTGAGAAAAGCTTAAGTTTAAAATTTAAGGTCTAATATCTCCAAAACTAAGCGAATAAAACGCATAAAAACAGACAGATGGACAGACGGACTAGATTTGTATGGGAGCTATGCCTAGAAATGGGCATGGCACTTGAATTTAACACTTGAGGCCTGAGAAAAGCTTAAGTATCAAATTTCAGGTCTAATATCTCCAAAACTAAGCGAATAAAAACAGATTAAAAATACAGACAGATTTACAGACGAACTAGATCGACGCGTCTCGTCTTCTTTATGGGGTCTACGACATGCTTCCTTTACCACCCTTAACACCCTCACCATGTGCTTCCTTGCTGTAGCGTATTATGCAGTCGTTTCAATTCAATTGAAGAGCACATCACTTTCATCTGTTCTTACTTATTCATTCATTTATTTATTTGTTGTTTTATCTATTTTTTTTTGTTTTTTGTTTTTGTGTGTTTGTCCATTGAAGTTTTTCAATTTACTCCCAAGCTTCTTTGTTGTTCAGTTTGCAGTTTTTTTTTTCATGGCAGCTGCTGATGTTTAAATAATTTTTACAGGTGTCAATTAGAATACGAAATGAAACACACAAAAAGGTACTGAAGTGTGTATGTGTGTGTGTGTTCTGTGCAACTGGTTTTCCAATTGTACTCAATTTTGCTTTTACCATTTTTGAGGTTCGTCATTGAGCAACGAACGAGCGAACTTGACACTTGACCAAAATATTGAATTGAAAAGTTTGTAATTAGAAATCATTTATTAACGGATTTCCATTTTTTCAAAAATATTGATTGCGGCTACGGAAATGTTTTTGTTGGTTATTAGGGTCGACTAATGAATAGCTTTTTCATATTTTTTTTTGTAGAAAATAACAATTAAGCGGTCAAAAAAGAGTTTGCTGATGAACTTGTTCAGTTGGCGAGATTGACACGAAATGTTTTTTAAAATGACAGACAGACGGACTGAATGAAAAAGTTGTTGAACTTTTGGACGGACCTGTGAGTGTGTGTGTGCGTGTCTGTTAATAACAACAGAACAGTGTGTGACACATCCTGCTCGTTGACATTGACATGCACATGGATGGACAGACAGACGGACGGACGGACATGTGATCCTTGAAGTAAATTTTTCAGTTGTCAACATTTTGCATATTGGCTTTGACACTTAAACATTGTCATTGTTGTTGTTGTTGTGTTACTTCAGTAGCTGGTTTTTCAAGTTAAACATTGAGCTTGTCGCTTGACTTGTAGCGTTTGGCATTCTTGACGCGTCTGCGCTGAGCGCTGAGCACGTTTTTCATGGAATGTCATGAATGAAATTTGCTATTGCGAAGGGGGCCTGAAGTGGGCGTTATATGCATTCAAAAGCAGACTCCACCACTTGGCACTTCAAATATATTTTAATTTTTTACTCAGTCGCATTCGTTGTTTTTTTTTTCCTTCAAACTTTATTTAATGTGAACTGTGAAGTTGCAGTTTTTTTTTTTTTTAACGTGCAGCACAGCACAGACTTGTTAAAGTTGTTAACGTAGGCGTGGGCGTGGCATGTCCATTCGTGACATTCGTGCTACTGTAACTGTGGCAGCAACAAATTGAGTGATATCTGCAACACATAACAACTACGCGTTATGTTGCTGCCACGCATTGCAATTGTCACAGTATTGTTCTGTGTTTTTGTATCCGTCACACATAGTGTGGAGGGTATTATCATTTTGTCAGAAAGTTTGTAACGCATTAAAGGAGACATCTTAGACCCTATAAAGTATATATATTCTTGATCAGCAGAACGAGACAAGTCGATCTAGCCATGTCCTTCTGTCTGTCTGTCTGTCTGTCCGTCTGTCAGTATGTATGTATTTCATTCGCTTAGTTTTAAAGATATTGTCCTGAAACTCTAATCTTAAGCTTTTCTCAGTCCTAAGCAGTTTAAGAGTTAAAATGTTAAAGTGCCACGCCCATTTAAAGGTATAGCCCCCATACAAACTTACCGCCTTTTTTCGAATTTTTGTATAAAAATAGGTATTATTTATGAGACTATTTACTCCAAGTTCGGTAAAAATACTTCTTAGGTCATCCAATGTCAAATCCAAGGTGCCACGCCCATTTTTAGCTATAGCCCCTATAAACGATTGATTAAATTATTTTTAAATATATATTTATAAATGTATATAAGCCACTTATGATCACACATAAACTATTCAAAGATTCGTGTGACGGGTATTTAAGCTTCGGTTTCACCGAAGTTAACGTTTTTTCTTGTTTTTAACTTTTTTTTTGATACACTACATGCATTTATTGTGATGGGTTATATGAAAGATAATGGAGGGAAAAGCCCATATTCCCCACTGCCGTTTTGCTACCATTAGAAACATCTCGGTAGGGAAAACTTTTGTACGTGATCGACTCTGTAAAATCAGAGAGGAAGGACCGTAGTTTGGGGAGGGGCATAAGGAGGGGCATAAGGAGGGCCAATGTAAAAAGTGCTTTGTCTCCTCGGTCTAAGTGCTGTACTCACACACAAATAAAGTGTTCTATCGTTTCTGGAAAGTCTTCTTCTTTAAAAACTTCAAGAGGTACAGTTACAAGGTATACCGAAACTAGCCACGTGTTCCCTGATGGACCAATGCCACGCAATGGCGGATGTTTGACTCGCAAGGTCTTTACGGGAGTTCTGGTACGCTTAGGGTCAATCGTAGGCCAAATAATCTTGCAACTGTTGAGATTTTGCCATTTATTATTTCCCAAATAGGTAAAGTGATTCCTAATGTGAACGACCCTAGCACTCATTGGCAGGGATTCACCAAATAAACCCATTCTTGCCAACATGTCAGCTTGCCCGTTCCGGGAATATTACATGGCTTAGGTCCCGTGAAAGGCATAGAGTGTTGGAGTGAGCTACATGATTGAGTTGGGTTTCAACCTTTCATTACTAGCTTAGATTCGGTAGTATGGTTATCCAGCACTTTAATGGTAGCATTGGCTGTCTAAGAAAGTAAAAACCGATCTGTCCCGAAGCTCCACTGCTTTGCAGAGACTCGGCAGACGAAAGAACTCTTCCACTGCCAAGTCCTTCGAGTAAACACAACACCCCACACCGTAATTCATAATAAATGCAACGGTGTAGCGCGATCGAACAAGCCTCATTTTCCAGCAGCTCTGTCATTTAGTCTTGCAGTGAAGGTGTTGTAAATTTTAAAGAATTTACAAAAATCGGAAGTTTCGGACAAAAAGTCAGTAGAGCTGTATTTAAATCTGTCTTTGAGTTATATGAAAATATGTTATATATTTTTTTTTTATTTATTTATTTATTTTTTTTTTTTAATTTAAAGAAAATAAATAGCGCTTTGCACCGTCGCATAAACTCGCTCATATCTCTTAGCACTCTCATAACTGTTTCATTTTAGCTTCAAAAAAAAATATAAAAAAAAATATAAATTTAAAAAAAAAAAAATAAATAAATAAATGAACTGCATTTAATATGTTTTATATCTGTTTTTATTGCATTTTATTTTTTATTTATTTTATTTTATTTTTGCTGAACACACAACACAGTGATTTATCTTTATTTTATTTTATTATTTTTCATATTAAATTATGCAAATTTCATTAAATTAATAAATATTATTTTTTTCACTTGATTTTGGTGTAGCTTCATCACGTTTTAAATCAACATTTTAATTGCATCCGATAGTTGCATTTTTTTTAATATTTATTTTTTTAATTTGAGTTTTATTTGCATATTTTTATTATATTTTTGTTTTTAGTTCTTTTGAGTTTTTAATGAAGTGCATAATTATAAATAACGCAATTTACATTTATTAAATTTGCAAAACACAAAAATGAAATTAATAATGAAAAACTAATAAAAATAATTGTAGATAATATATGACAGAACTAATATATGTTTATAAAAATAAAAAAATAAAACAATATAAACAAAGTATTAAATAAATAAAAATAAATCATAAATCAAAAAAACTGTTAGCAATTTACGAATAATAAAAAGTAACGAGTTTCGGAACACCTAAAATGAAATCGCGTAATTTAGTTGCAAACGCAGAACGCAAAAGTAAGTGAAGATGGGAACATGTCGCACATTCTGCATATTCTTCAAATTGAGCATACATTGTGAGAACATTGAGAGAATCTATTATTTGAAAGGGTTAAGAAATGTGAACAACAACGCTGGTCTATTTGTATCGAGCTAAAAGAGTTATCAGCCATGCTCACGTATTCGTAAAAGTTTAGCGATTTACTTTCTTCATTTTGGAGTTCCAGCAATCGCAAAATATGTTCGATTTCAAATCGGCAGAATTCGAATCAGTGAATTGAAAAGTATAAAGAAGATACTGTCGATTATTTAAAAATTCGATTATATCATTCTATGATTTTTTAATATGATTGAATCCGAATTGAAATTTTAAATAATTACTTTCGTTTCATACCTAAATTTAACGAGAGAAAACTTAGACAAAGCAACAACAATTTGCGATTTGTGTTAAACCGATAACCTTTAAATTTGTAACCGATAGCAGTTTTTGTCATATTAAGAAACATTTTGGAAATGAAACATAATTTTTCCGATTGTAGGAACACGAATATTTAAAAATCCTACGAATTTAGTGGAGCCAGGCAGTAGTGTTGGCAAAAAAAATCAATTTTTGAGTCGTAAAAATCACAGTGACTGCAATTAGTGATAAAATCACAGTTCGCGAAAATACAATCGTACCAATCGTATCAATAGACTGCGCTTTTAGCGATTTGCATCTTTTAAACAATCAAGTGACTGGCAAATGTACCAACGAATTTGTACAGGTTCGGTGCTAAAGCGAATATAAAAACGCGAATCACTGATTGATGAACAGTTTCACTGTTCGCTAAGCGCAATACACAAAATCGCCGATAACTGAACAAGAAAATCGTAAATCACTACTTTCAGTCGCAGTGTGACATTGTGAATTTAAAATCACTGTGAAAGAAATCACCAAAATTTAAACAAAAATTTGTATTTCATTCAAAAAACATAATAATTTTCTATTTTAAGTCTCTCAGGTCTACATCTTGCTGCTAAAAGACTTCTTCATTGCAATTGATTTATTAACTAATATTTTTTTTTTTTTTTGTTTTTTTTTGGGGTTTAAAAAAAAAAACATCACGAACGACCATGGCATTTTCATTTTCATTAAAATAATTCTTTTTTTAAGAAACGCACAAAATAATAAATCGTCTCAGATTGAAATTGAGTCTCACTACGAAAAAAATTTGCAAATTTATGCAACGAGTTTATTATTATGGAGATTTACTGTCGCCAACGAAAAAGAATGACAGGCAGAGCCAACGTATCTATAAGATACGCAGCAGCACCAGTATGCATTATCTTCAACAAGTCGCACATCTCAACTCATTGGATTGGATTGGATTGCTCGTTTATTGTTTGCCACTTTATTTGGGATTCAGGCTGAGTTTTGCGTTGAAACTTCACTTAAAAGGCTTTTTTTTTTTGGGTCGTGTCGTGTGCGTGTGTTGTGATGAATTAAATTATTTTAAAGATTTTATTTTCATCTCGATCCGGAAATACTTGGCTGCATATATTATGAACTTCTACTTGAGGCAGACAGAGCAGGAGTTTGAGTTTGTTTACTTGAAAATCGATATAAAATTGTCCTACTCGCCTTGTTATAAATCAAAAGTTTCATAGTAAATCTTAGCATAATTTTGTCGACAAATCGTCGTTGCATTGCTTGCCACCCACATGGCAACGGCAACATTGCAACTGATATGCAACATGCAGCTGCAAACGACGACAAAGTTGTTGAATTTGCATAAATTTTCGCTTAAAACCTACTCAAGTGGTGGCATCCCATTCATGTACTACTTTAAAAACATAGCAAAAGTGTAGTGCAAGCCACCACCTACACAGCTGGCACAGTTTTCAATGAATGTCGCCAAGTATTTCCAAAAAAAAAATTGCAAGAAAACTGTTTGTCAGCAGCAGTAGACAAATTCGCATTATTAATTTTGTAATAGTGAAATATTTTAATTCTCGGAAAGCGTTTCAAAGATGATTCAAGATTTCGCTTAATGAACTTAATTACTGCGAAAATTACAAACTTTTTAACAGCACCGATTTTTATAGAATTTCTTTTTTCTTGGTTTTATTTTAAGAAATTATTTTATTTTTATTTATTTATTTTTTTTTTTTTTTTGTATATCGTAGGCCACATTTATTGGCTGAGGTGTGTCATAATCTATACAAATCTTTGTTGTAGTTGTCAGCTGTGCCTGCTGTGCGTAGACGGAAAATTCGATGTTGGAGCTTTTGCATATAAATTTTAAAACAATAAATAAATATCTTGTATCTTGACAACGCGGGCGACGCCATAATTAGTTAGAAGTAAAAAATATAAAAAAAAAAATATTTTGTAAAATAATTGGCGCCATTTGTGTCGATTTTCATTTTCGTTTCGGTAAATGTGGGTTGCAAAATTTATTTCAAAAGAAATAAAAAAACAACTCAATAAAATGGTTAAGAACCATTGAAATAAATAATATAAATTTCCCAGATTATTTTAAAAGCCTCTTCTTAATCTTAAAATAGCAGCCAATTTTGTCGACATTTTCAGCAAACCTGTGACTACTTTAGGCTAAGTGAGAATTATTAAAAAGAAAAGCATATAATAGTCGATTTTGATAAATTTGCATTTTAAAACGTATTTAACAAAAATTGAAAATAACGAATCACTCTTGTATCCACATACAATCGTTCTTGAATTAAGAACAAACGTTCTTACATCAATAACAACCTTGTCCTAGCGCAACCTATTTTCAGCTGGTGATGCATAGAAACAGTAGGAACCTATTTATCGATAGCATTGATAGAGGGAAAATCTGAATGCCAGTTGAAGTTTGAAACTAGCACTCAGAACACAATTCATATTTACAACAGCTTTAAAATTGATCGACTTTAAATGTCAGAAATAATTTTTTAAAAAAAGAAAAAAACTAAATTAGGTCATTTGAACCTTTACAAGTTTTGTTTTTATAATAATACAACGCAAAAGGTTGTATTGCTCATCATGCTTTTTTTTAAATATTTTCAATCAATTTCATCAATTTGCCCTTTCAGTTTACCCTGAGATACATACTACATTGTACTATATTTAAATATAGCATTTTGAATTGTGTCAGCTGTCAGTTTTAATTAACAAGCCGACATGTTCATCACACTGATTGTCTTGAAGAAGTCTAAAAAAAAAATCTTTTTTAATTTAAACATTTCGACTATGTCTTTCAATTGAACGCGGCTGCTGCTGTTGCCTTTCGAAGCATATCTGCGAGTAAATGAAGTGTTACTAATCATCCAAAACCGAAACTTTTTATGCTAATGAAGCCATAAAAAATTGCTACGAAATTATTGAAATTGTTATGCATTTTTGAAAAGTGTTGCGCTTGTGGGCAAAACAAATTGCTGCCACGCCTCCGCAAATGCAGTTTCAGTTGTTGGCGCCTTTTTTCTGTGTGCAACAAAACACTAAGTGACATGCGACAAAAACATTTTGTCTAGAGCGCATGCGCGCAGAATGCGAATTACTCGAACTCGAATAAATGCAAAGGCGCAGAGGTGCAACTTAAGACAAGTCGATTTTTCATGATTTTTTCAACGCCTCATTTTGAAGGACGGACGGACGGACGTAAAGCGCGTGCATGAAGCATGTAGCACGCGTTGTGTTGCACATAACAAAGATTTATGAATGCAACTGTTTTTGAGTTGCATTCCCGCGGGAGTGCCACAAGAGTTCATACACAGTCACGCATGCGTAGCGCATAAATGCGAAATATGTCATTTGGCGACGACTTTGCTACCAACAACAAATTTGTTAAGCGTTTCTTTTCTTCGAACTTTCTTGCAGACAGCTTTCTTTGTATTTTTTAATTTCTTCAGAATTTTACGGCGGCATGTTGCATGTTAAATGTAAACTTTCAATATTTTGATTGTGGCAATTTATTTGGGAAAACGCAAGAGCAAACGTGTTGCAATGCTTAATGAGGCGCATTAATCAGGCAAAGTGAAATGCATGAAGGCGTGTGAAATGTTAAATAAGGACAATGAATACTGTGTTGCGTACTTTGAGTGTATTTCATTGTACCTTGAGTACCTTGAGTTCTTGAGGAGTTTAAGTAGCACTTGTTGACTTTATTCAAACGTTCTTTTACTTATTTAATGCATAGCTCATCTTCTGCACTGAAATCAGCAAAAAAGCATTTTTACTTTTTAATCGTACTGGTACAATTGCTAGCTTACGTCAAGTAATAATCTAATCAAGTGATTTAAGCCACGTCTTCTTAGAACTCCCGAAAGTAGTGTTCTGTAAAGCATTCGTTTGCTTATAATAATTAATTAACTAAAAGACCGGGTATTTCGTTTTTATACCCTGTACCCAAAGGGTAAAATTGTATATTAAGTTTGTGCGAATGTACAATATGTAACAGACAGAAGGAGGCAAGATAGACCCTATAAAATATATATTTTCTTGATCAGCAATGGAAGAGGAGTCGAACTAGCTATGTCTGTCTGTCCGTCTGTCCTGCTGTCTGCCGTATGAGAGAGATTACCTCAGAGACTTTTAGAGGTAGGGGCCACCATATTTGAAACTTAAGACTTTCCTTAGCCGTCAAGTGTTCACTTGCAAACGGTTTTTCCCTAGCCCCATTTTAAGGGTTACCCCCATACAAATTTACACCAAAATTTTGGGTTTTTGCATAAAAACGTCATTGTTTTTTTTATTCTAGGAAGTTCAAATTTAGTAAAAATTATGTCTATGATAGACCCAATAAAATATCCCAATATGGGTTAGGCCAACAAAATTTTAGGTAAAGCCCCCATACAAATTTACCCCAAAATTTTGGGTTTTTGCATAAAAACGTCATTGTTTTTTTATTTTAGGAAGTTCAAATTTAGTAAAAATTATGTCTATGAAAGTCCCCATAAAATAACCCAATATGGGTAGGACCAACAAAATTTTAGGTATAGCCCTCATAAAAATATGCCCAATTTTTTTTTGAGTATTTTTTTTATAAAAATCCCAGTGCAATAATAATGGGGTATGGTAGTAAGATACGGCTACTGGTAAATAAAGATTGAGTACAGGGTACCTTACAGTCGAGCATACTCGACTTCAGCGTTCTTTTCTTGTTTTCTCTGTTGTATCTGAGCTTGAACTGTCGCTTTTTATTTTATTAAAATTTATTTAACAATTATCTGAACCAGGCATTTCATCTAAACCATTTTTATTTTCTAAAATACTGCACTAAATATTTAGGGATGTAATTTAGGACCATCCTATTTGATTTGTATATGATTTAGAAGTATTCATAGAATAAAAGGCAAGTAATTTAGCAGCATATTGCAGTTGTCTATCATTAAATTTTTACTGCATTCGATTTTAATAAAACTCGCTGTGAAAAATTTGACATGAAATAATTAAATTCAAATCATTGATTAGCTTTGCTGTATCTTGCCTCTGCTGTATAGCCTAAAATGTGACAACCAGAGTCACACAATGAAAGCCGCAACATTTCTGCCTTATTTAGCAAATATTTGCAAGTGAATGCCAAAAATTTTACAACCAGTAACCACGAAACTTGATCGATACTCCCCAATATGTTAGGCAGATACATCATGAAGCATGAAGCATGAACAACAAAGAGAATAGAATCTCTGTTCTGTCAGGTTTGCTGTGCACATCACAGCACATCACATTGCATCAAGTTAATATTGATATGACAAATAAATTGGCCTGGTTTGGGGTTACGACTGTGGCTAAAACCTGGTGCTGCTGAGTTGTTGTTGTTTCGTTCGACACAACAGACACAATGCATTTTGTAATAGAGCAGACGGCATAGTATAACCTCAAAATAGTTTGGTGAAATTATGCAATAATTAAAGCAGTTTGCACAGCAGGCGGCGTCGAGACTCTGCTGAGTGGAAATGAAATGGAAGCAGGCAGTGCTGCTACAAATAATGCAGTTAAATAGTTGCAGGGCCAACAACAGTTATGGTGGCAGCAGCTACGTTTGCTAATTTTCTCGAATTGAAAACCGACAAACTCAGGTGCCAAAGGGCAGCCATTTTTGTTGTTGTTGAGTGAAATGCATCAGGTGTATCCTTGTAAATTCTATTTCATTACAAGTTAAATATACAACCCAGCTAGTTTGGCTTATTTTGGCTTTTGATGTTGTTGATGGCGTTGACAACAGCGCTAACAACTGCAACAACAACAACAACAACAATTAAACCAACAACCTACAACAACTCGAATGACAATTGTTAATTGAATTCTGCTTGTTTTCAGTTGATTTTCATATATTTTAGTACGTATCTGTAGTAGCTGTTCTAGTATTAATAATAATTTTCACAATTGCATTTACGACTTTTGAGTCTCTGCACAAGTTGACGATATTTTGAATTTTTATATGTTTTGGTTGTTTGTAAATTCAAATTTTATTTGCAGAAGACTCTGTGACGAAGAGCAAAATGTATAAATTTTAAATCAATTTAGTCTCGAAAGATACAACGAAAGTTAGATAGCTGAAACAGAAGTACAAATACTTCTACATTGTGTGCCTCAATTTTAATAACAAATTTTATATTTTTTATGTGAAATAATTTGTTGAGTATAATTTGAAAATACATACTTTAAATGTTTTACAAAAACCGCAATCTGTATCTAGGCTTGTCATAAACTTACCTGAAAATATAGAAAGAGAAGAAAAGAGTTAGTATTATAGCTAGTCAATATTTAAATAATATTATCTGTAAGATTTAGGCAAACAGAGCTAAGTTGATAGCGCTCCGATAGAGTAATCGAATAAAAACAGTCATGTTCCCGTAATTGAAAAAGTTCTGTGATTTACGATTTAATAAATTTGTACGATTTCATATCGCAAAAGCTATGTTTCATTTTCAAAATGTTTCTTTGCATTGTTTGTGACAAAAACTGCTATCGGTTATAAATTAAAATGTTATCGGTCTAACCAAATTTGCAAATTGTTGTTGCTTTGACTAAATTTACTGCTCTATAATTTTAGGCTTGGTAGAAAATATTGATTTCAAGTTCGAATTCAGAATCATTGAACAGTGCCACAGGTTAGTCGAGAAGATTCTGGAATCATTTGGGGAGAAGAAGTTTTGTTCGGCTGTCTTTCTGGATGTAAAGAAAGACTTCGACAGGGTGTGGCATGCTGGTCTGCTTTACAAAGTTAAGACGATCCTACCAGCTCCATACTATTCCTTTATTAGGTCCTACCTTGAGCGCAGGAGTTTCTTCGTTAGATGTGTGAAAGAAAATTCCCAAATAAAAAATATTAGAGCCGGAGTTACACAGGGAAGTGTTCTAGGACCAGTTCTTTACACACTCTATACGGCCGACTTGCCGATTATAAAGGAAGAGAAACTGCTGGTCGCTACGTATGCTGACGACACGGTTTTCTTGGCATCCGACGTTTCCCCACAGGTTGCTTCTGGAATCCTTCGAAGGCAACTCGACATCTTCTCTACTTGGCTCAAGAGGTGGAATATTGTAGTGAACCCTGAGAAGTCCACTTAAATAACTTTTTCTTTAAGAAGGGGTGACTGTCCCCAAGTTCATCTCGACGAAGCAACATGTGTGTAATATTATGCATTTACTTTTCATATCACTTATTTTAACGCAGCCGATTTGAAATCGACAATATTTTGCGATTTTAAAAGTAAATCGAAAAATTTTTATAACATTTACGGGATCATTGCTGATAAAGTTTTCGTTCTTGATTCAAGAACAATTCATGCTCAATTTGTTCTTAATATAAATACAATTCGTTCTTGATACAAGCACAATTTACTCTCAATTCGTTAACAATATCTTCTTCTATTGAGCACATAAAAATTTAACTTAGCAACTTTGTGAAAATGTGCTTAATTTCAGAACGTTGTGCTTGATTTGAAAAATAAACTCAGCTTTTTTTCTCTCTGTGTAGCTACGCTACTACAAATAGTATAATAGATCTAAGACATATTACCGTGGCTGTTGCTTTTACCCAATCTATTTAATTTATGTCTTTCCATTTATCAAAAGAATCCAAAATCTAAGCCATCCTAATTATTATTTTACAATCGAACACTTCAAAGAACAACGCAGCAGCTTTAAAACGCTTTGTATATCATTAATACGATTTTTTTTTTTGTTTATTTCATTTGGACCACACAGAGCAAATGAAATGTGGTCATTTTGCGATGTGTTGCTGCAACTAAACCACAAATTTATTTGGCAGTTTTATTAAGAAAACCGCAAAATGATTTGCTTTAAAATTACAACATCTCTGATTGAGCGCCGCTTCGAATCAAATCAATTTTAACTTAAATCAATAATTTGTTTATTTTTACGAAAGATACAATCCGATAAACCGTTAACCACAAACGTAAAATTGACGACGATGACCACAAAATGCCATAATTCACATCGAATTTTAAACGAGACAGCATCAAGGGCCTCAGACGCGCTAATTTGTAGCGCCCATTTTCGTTTGCACAAATTTTTACGCGCTTAATTTTTGTTGTTTTTATTTCTGTGTGCGGTCTGAGAACCTTTTGTTTGCCTTCTGACACCTCAACTCAACTTTATAAACAAAAAAATCTCTGTTTATATTCTTTCGATTTTTATTGATGCGCATCAATTAACACCCAAAAGGGTTTCGCACATGCGCAGAGACTGACAATACATTTTCAACTTATAAACAATCTTTAAAACTTTTGTTCAACAACTTTAAAATGTCGCTCTGTCCGTCTGTCCGTCAGTCTGTCTGTCTTTTGTAAACAGTTTCACAAACCGCAAACATTGACTCGAGTCTCGAGGCTTGAGCGAGCACATTGACTTGTTCGTGAGTGAGTTTGTTGCATGATGTGTAGCGCGCATCTTCAACTTTTATGCATAAAAAGTACATCTGTATCTAAAGCGTCGACCTTGACTTGCTTGCAAGTTGCATGCAACTCTTTCTTTACACGCTGCTGATTTTTGCGTCTACATGCATAATATGCGTTTGTATCTTTTTTCAGAACAGTAACTGACTTAGCAAAAAAGATACAAACAACTCGAAACATGTTAGCTGTCGGTTAAATTCAAACAGACTAACAAAATTTATTTCAACAAAAAAATGAGTCATTGGGTTGCCTTTTGGCGCAATGAAAACTGGTTTAACATTTGGCCAACTGTTGCATTATTTTTTTTTTTTTATTCTTACTTTTTTTTGTTTTGGAGTTTTCTCCTGAGTTTTGTTTTGTATCTTCTGGATTTTTATTTCAGCTGTTGTGTTCTCTGAGAAAATTTTAAAATTTATCAATTTTATTTTGGGTTTGCTTTACACACTTAACATAAAAAAAAATATCCCAGACATCCAAAAAAGTACAAGTCTTAATATTTAAGATTATAAATTATATGGTCCCAAAATCCATGAAGGAATATATTTGGACATGAGCATTTTTTTTTTTAATTGAATTTTGATTAAATACAAAAAAATACAGAGGGACAAGAGAGAACGCCGAATTCGAGTATTATCAGACTGCAAGATACCCTGTACTCAATCTTTTCGTCCTTATTTAAAGTCTTAAAAAGAGTACCATACTTTTTGTTGGGTCTTCATTCGTAAGGAGCTAGTCCTAAAAGTTTTTTGGTCTTACCCATATTGGGACTTTTCGTTGGCATAATTTATACTAAATTGAGAGTTTCTAAAAAAAAATAAGAAAAACGAAGTTTTTATGCAAAACTTAAAAATTTTGGGGTACATTTGAATGGGGCTACCCCATAAAATAGGGCTAGAGAAAAAAATCGTTTGAAGTGAACACCTGACGGGCTTAGGAAGAGTCTAAATTTTAAATATGATGCCACTTATCTACTATAGACTCCGAGGTAATCAGTCTCACATGGCAGAGAGCGTGACAGACGGACAAACAGACATACCTGGACCGACTTTCCAGATCATTTATATACCCTTTACAGGGTCTATCATGTCTCCTTTTGCATTTTATGTATATTTTATATACATTTCCGCAAACTTAATATTCTCTTTTACCCTTCAGATACAGGGTATAAAAATATACAGAAACTGAGTATTTAGGAGCGGAATTGTATGATTGATTGGCAAAGTGGGTGATGAGGAAAGCTGTTTGGTGTCACAAAAATTTTTAAAAATATTTGCAAAACTGAGCAAGTCTGGGTATTACGGCTAATATTTTATAAATAATCATCCACGTTCTGTAATGAAACTCGTAAAAATTTTGTTATTTGCTTTTTGAATTGCAAATTTTTGGATACTCCTGCACGAATAATTTGAAATCGTACGAATTAAATTAATCGTAAAACTTTTGCCATTGCAGAATATGGCTGGTATATAAAAAGTCTTTCTTGCTTGCAGAATTATTCTAGTTGTCTATTACGATTTTTTTTCATAAACTTGTATGCTATATATTCAAAAATATCGTTTCTGTGAGACTATTCGTTCTCGTTTTAAGCACATTCGTTCTTATACTCTATACCAGGCTCAATGATATGGGCGGAAAATAGGGAAAATTCAATTTCATTTCTTTTTTGGCGTGGAAATGTTTTTGTAACTTTTTAGTTCTTCATTTCCTTTTTCTCCTTTTTTTAGAGACAAAATAATTGTTTCAGAGAAATAGCCCTTTTTATATTATCTTTCCTCTGAAGAAAAAAAAATATTGAAAAAACTACACAATTTTAGTATCTTGGACAATTGAATGACATTTTTGCATTCTAAAAATAAAGAACTCAAAATTACATTTTTATTAGCTGAAACAGAAAAAGAAAACAAAAAACCAGTACAAACTTTTACTTGACCATATTTTCGCCTCAATAGTCTGTTCCACTGTCTTAACTACTTCCGAAACACATTTTTCAATAAGTTTGCAAAAATAAAATTTGTTTTTTCTTTGTGTTTTGCTCGTTGTAGTCGTCGTGGTTGCTGTTCCCAATATTTCAAAAAAGGTGTTGAAAGCGTTTATTTATTTATTTGTGGCTTGAATGTTTGCCAGAGAATGAAAAGTAATTAGCATATATTTGTATTGCCATGAATAATGGAAGGTAACATTACAACCAATTGACCAAAACGAAAACAAACAGGTTATTTGGACAATAGGCACAGATTCTGAAAGCAATTTGTTATATCTATGAATGCAGCATGCATGTATCTAGAACCATTTACAAATGTAACAAAGCGCATTAAAGATTAGTTTGCTGCTGCAATCCATTAGATGAATCAGAAAAGTGTTTCTGAGTGAGCTGAGTGAGTATGACTCAGAGGATTAGAAAGATTCGTGCAGTTTATCTAATGCAACTGGCAACTGGTTGCTTGAAAGCGTTTTAAGCTGTCACAAAACTGTTAGCGCCAAGTCTACTGTTTGTCATTCGAATTGTCAAATATTTTCACTACGCTTCAGTGATAATCATTTCATGTTTTGGGAAGGGCACGTTTAATCGCAAATTTACAACGAAATGATTAAATTTAATGTTGCGTTAAACACGCCTTCTTCCCAAAGACACTTTAATCATGTTCAAAATTAATAAGCGCGTAGCTTTTGACAGCTGGCATAAAGCTCAAGCTTTGAACTGAACTGCTTGCTTCCTCAATAAATTTTTCAGGCTCGATTTGACACCAAATATGGCGAAATCTATTTCAGACGGATTAGTTATTTGCTTTGCAGTTGAAGCTATGCGAATTTATGCGGTTGCTTTGGATTAAAGTTGAATTGTGTAGTTCGGAACTCATCGATGATTGATTGTATCTTCAAAAAAATAACTCATTAGCTGTATCTTGTTGGCTATGTCGTATCTGCCGCTGGTTGCTGTTGTTGTTGTTTAATTTAGTTATGCAAATTTATTGCTTGTAGCTAATTAATTTTGTAGCTTGTTGAGTGTCTATCGACATTGACTCTTGGCCCTATTTAATTTAACGCGTAACTCGTTTGCGGGGTCAAATGTGTAAGAGAGAAAGTAATTTGTAATTTGTAGTGGCATGCCACACAAGTTGTTTACATTGTGTCTTCTTTTGTTGGCGATATCTCTCTCTTAGATAAATGTCAAATCAAAGGCGTACATTCGGAAAATATTAAAGAAGTCATAAATTCAATAAATAATAATACAATGGGTACCTAAACAAAGCAAAGAAATTATACTTCGTAAAAAGAATAAAATTCAAAAGATTGAATATATAAAAATTATGAATCAAATCGCGAGAGACGCTTCAATAATCTTACGACCCTGTTTTAAATATCGAGCTAAATGTAAAAATATTGAGAAACTGCCAGTTAGTGCTTAGCTGGAGATTGGAATAATGACCCAAGTCATGTAGAGTCTAAACATTAAAATTTATATTGTAGAAATCTTAATTTGCTCATTGAATTTAGGAAAGTAAGACATTCATAAAAAGGGTTTAAACAGGGGTTTTGAACCCTGCAGGAAAGTCATCAATGCTACTTTGATGATAAGATCCGATGTGTGACATGTATTGAATGGCTTCATGTATGACATGTCTTGCACGACTTTTCATGCTGATATTTTTGCAAGACTTCCAGCATGACTTACGACTGAGCATGATATTTCTTGCATGACTTCATGCATGACATGTCTTGGAAAACTTCATGCATGATATGTCTTGCAAGACTTCATGCATGACATGTCTTGGGAGACTTCATGCATGTCATGTCTTGCAAGACTTCATGCTTGACATGTCTTCAAAGATGTGGCTTTATCAATCACTTTTCTAAAGGTTTATGTATTTTAGTTAAATAAAAATTTTCAAGCTGTGGATATTCCAATCTAAAACTCTCTGATCAAGTTTTAGACCTCGGATATAGAGGTATTTCGTGCTATCGCTTTGACTAGATATATATAGTAGAATAATATATTATTTATGGAGTCTTCCACGCCCTCAAACATTCATCCAACCGCTAACTAAACCAAGGAAAGGCTTGGTAACTATTACGGCGGCTAAGAAGTGGTTCAATAGAAACAAGAAAAAACGTTAACTTCGGTGGAACAGAAGCTGAAATACCCGTTACACAACACTTTTAATAGTTTATATGTTCACCAGGTGCTTAGATTAAATTTCACGATGAATTTGATCAAATTTGTATGGAGGCTTTATGTTATATTTGCCCGATCCTTACCATATAGAAAGTGTTCACCTTTTTGGACATTGGAATTGATTTTACCAAATTTAATTAAATTCATTCAGAAATAGTAAATGTTTTGATATAAAAACTCGAAAATGAGCGGTAAGTTTGTATGTTGGCGCCGTAGATTTGAATTTGGATGACATAAAAAGTGTTCTTACCCTATTTGGATTAAATATATTCATAAATAATACGTATTTTCATACAAAAAATCGAAAAAAGCGTTAAGTTTGTATGGGGGCTATATCTAAAAATGGGCGTGGCACCTTCTTTTGGTATTGGATTCCATTAAAAGTATTTTTCTAAGTATTTAAAAAATAATAACTATTTTCATACCAAAAGTGAAAAAGGGGTTTTGGGGCTAACTAAAAATGGGCGAGGCACAAAAAGCTTAAGTTTAAAATTTCAGGTTAATATCTTTAAAACTTTCCGAGTAACACCCATCGCAACAGACAGACGGACAGACGGACAGACAGACGGACATGGCTAAATCGATTCGTCTCATCGAGCTGATCAATAATATATATACTTTATGGGGTCTCCGATGTCTCCTTCAATGCGTTGCAAACTTTCGGACAATCTGAATATACCCGTTTACACTTTGTGTAACGGGTATAAAAATAATATTGGATGGTTGAAGAATGAAAATGCAAGAAGTGACTGACTGACTGTCTGCTACCCTATCCAGCATATTCTGCAAGCTATGGTTCTGCGATAAGACAATTTAATCAGAGTTCTGCCTTAATTAAGAACCTTAAAAAAAACTTAATATTTTAAAGAGTCCTGAACTAAAAGTATCGACTTAAAACGTATAATACTGAAAAAAGATACTATTTTCTTGCCATAAAAAATATTTTTAATTCGAAAAAATTCCCAGACAGAACTACTTTACTTTGTACGTTAGACTTAAAGCTATCACAGACACCTTAGTGTAGATTCCATCGATCAGCTGTTCTGCCAACTGACAAAAATTCTTTACAAATATCAAATTTACACTTGAACATACTTTTTCTAGAAATAATTAGCTAGAATTGCTGATTATTACAAAACACCCTCGCATATTTGTGCAATTGGTAATCGACTGAAAAACAATACACACAATAGCCGGCAACAACTTTATGAATAAAAGAATGAATGAATGAATGACCAAATGTATCTAACAAAGCAGCTATTTGTCGCTTAACTAGAATACTACGCTCGATAAAGGAAGAAAAAAGAGAAAAGTATTTCGCTTGCAACACAATATGTAACAGCAGTGAAAGTCATAAAAATGATGTCGATAATTTCTATGAAAAAAAAAAGGATACAATAGGATACAAAGACAACATTGAATGAATGAAATGAAACGATAACGCACGATAATGCGTCAAAAGGCGTAGGCAACAAAACACGATTAGGTGAATCCAGAGGAGTGTTGTGCATGCGTGTGTGTTTTTTTCTACTTTGGGTGTGCCTACATACAAAAGATACAAGATACATGACAGTTGTTTGTGTCATACTAATTAGCTATGTTTTTGATTGGGGTTAATTTAGAGGCATCAACGAAAGGACTCGCTTCAAGTGAAACTGTTGACGTTTACTTGGCATTTTATTTTTTATTAGAAAAAAATATTTATGCGGCGCTATTGTTTATGTTGATTTGATGTTAATTTTTTTTTTTGTATTTTTTATTATACGGAAAATTGATAAGAATCTGCTGTGCATGAGTTAAGTTGACATTTATTGGTAGCACTCACGATTTGCTGTGTGTTTGAATAGATACTTCCGTTTTATTTTTATTATTTTTTATGCTATCACTTTCAGCAAGATACATTTTCATACAAAATATTGATTGAGATACAAATCTATCTCAAAAAAAAAAAAAATTATTTTGTTTACCTTTTTCAAAAAGCAGACCACACAACAAAGTTGTTTATATTTAAAAAATAAAAATCTGTTGGTACTTGACCCAAAAAATAAAAATAAAAAAATATCTAAAACAGCAAATCACTTAAACTAGAAAATTAAACACTTGAAATTTACCAAAACAAAAATTATTGCTGCCAATGGCCAGGCACGCGTTTTGAGTGTTCAGAAATAAAAAAGAACGTTCGACACTTGAGTTAAATAAAAAAAAAATATTTAAATTATTTATTTCAAAGTGTTTTATTTTTTTATTTATAATTTATTTATATTGAGGCACTTAAATGTCATGAACAGCATTAAAAGTAGCAAAGCAAATATGTATTTTATATTGTTTAATTTTTTTTTATTTTAAATAATGAATTAAACACTTCAAATTGGCAAATTAAAGTCGCTGCCAGACACACATGCAGATACAATATCTAAATTAGCTGCATGAACTCAGCGAGTGAGCATCTTTTAAAGCTCTGAAATATTTGCTTTGCATATTTTGTTTAATTAAGCAATTTATTTGCTTGATTTCTTAATTTTTAGCAAACATTTCTTTTGTTTTGTTGTTGTTTTTGCCAGACACAATTATTTGCAATTTAGCAAATTTATTTAAATTGGTTTTAGATTTTTTTTTTTTTTTTTGCTTTTCTAATAAAAATTTTTATGCTTCACTTCGCGTTTTTACCGCCAAAAATCACGCAAAGTATTTCGTTTTTAAAGAAGAAATTCAAAAGATACAAATGCACCGCACATGTTGCACGTTCAACAGTTGGTTGCGTACTGAATTTTAACGATCTTTTTTTTTTTTGAATATACACGATCGACAGCTTCGCTTCGTGTTGCCAATGAAGCGTGCCGCAACAACTTCGTTCAATTGTCTTTTTTTTTGTTTTTCGGTTACTGCAACATGTTGCCGGAGTTTGTGTTGCCGTTTGAGACTTTTTATGTATCGATCGATCGATCGATCGGTTAACGTTTGTTTGTTTTTCTTTTCTTCCGCTCTCTCTCTCTTTCGCTTTCTGTCTTCGTATAGTGTCGTGCCCTCTACTACCTGCATACATAATTGCTTCTTAACCCTAATATGTGGTATAAGGTTAAATTTTATTCATTGAACATCTTTCAAGATCTTTCTTAATTTAAGCTGCAATGTAGATAAAATATGATTTAGGTTCAAGATCTAAAGTAGATCAATTTTTGATAATTTTTTTTTCAATTATAAGAGTAGTCCAAAAATAAAAACTAAAATAAACAAAAATGATCTATTAACACACTGCGAGACAAAAATATAGTAAACAAGGAAAACGTTAACTTTGGTGGAACCGAAGCTGAAATACCCGTTACATGGGCGTGGCGTCTTGGTTTTGACCCTGGATGACAAAAGAAATGTTTTTACCCAATTGGGAGCGAGTACATTCATAAATAATTACTATTTAAATAAAAAAATCGAAAAAAATTTATAAGTTTGTATGGGGGCTATACCTAAAAATGGGCGTGTCACTCTCATTTTCGAACTCAACATAGTCGTTGCCGAGAAAACTTAAGTTTAAAATTTCAGCCCAATATCTTTATATCTTCATCGAATAAATCGCATAGCAACAAACAGACGGACAGACAGACGGACATGGCTAGATCGATTCGTCTCATCGAGCTGATCAAGAATATATATACTTTATGGGGTCTCCGATGCCTCCTTCAATGCGTTACAAACTTTTGACAAACTGAATATACCCGTTTACACTATGTGTAACGGTATAAAAAAAGAGGGAAAAAATAAGTTTTTGGTCTTTAACTCCCGAAATCTAGGGTGTCTTGGAAATTCGAAGCATGCAGTTTTTAATTATTTGACCAGACCTTCAACCAATACTATTAGATTTCCCAGCTTTTTCAAATTTTATATTATTTTGTCCCATAGAAGAATATATTCTAAAAATACTCCATAATATTTCCTACAACTGAGAATGGTTGCGTTGAAAAATTATCTATAATTGCCCAAATAATCGAACCGATAAGTGTAATCGGACTACTTTAGAGCCGGTTTTTTTCTATACGGACATAATTAAAGAAGTCATCAATCATACAGGGGTATTAGGAAATCGTTAGTAAACTTAGAAGGATTTCATTGTTCGAAGACACTTTTGCAAGTATGAATAAGGGGATGGATCATCATTGCACTATTGGATTTTTTTGCATAGTTTGCAATTTTTAATTTATTTATTACAATATTCTGCAACCCCAAGATGACCTATAAAGTTTTGCCTGATTTAGATGAAATACTGCCATATAGCCGATCTGTCCGAACTTCTTTGTTTTTGAAGATATTAAAATAAAATTCGGCATGTAAACATATTTTGGTCCCTTAGACTATTTGCCAAATTTGGTTCGGATTGATCATTCTTTCATATATGTGCTATAAAGCCGATATACATTCTAAACTATTAGTCATATATATTGCAGGGATAATAATAATTGCCAGGAAAGACGAAGAAAAACTTCTTTAAAAATTCAACTCAAATGTAGTGGCTTTGTATGGAAGCTATATGATATAGTGGCTTGATCTTTAATAAAATTATATGCTACATGTTGCTTAATATGAGAAGTCTTTTTACCAAGTTTAAAGTAAATAGCTTTATAAATATTTTTTTTTCATATAAAAGCTTTAAATGGGCGGTGAATTGTTTGGGGTCCTTAGCCAACAAATGGGCGCGGCACACTGATTTTAAAACACAAACTTCCTAAGTTCACGAAAAGCTTAAGTTTCGATTTAAAGCTTAAAATCTTTGAGAAAGGGGAATTAAATGTTTCGACACAGTCAGAGCAGACGGAAAAATGGACAGACGAATAAAGGCAATTTTCACAAAATGGAACAAAAAAGGAGCAAAAAGCGTTAGCCACACATTAATCTACACACTTCGGTAAATCACTTCTCAATTATAACTTTTTGCCCGGCTGTGCCCTACAAAAGTATTGATCCACGAAACACAATTAGTTTTGTTAGCGTCATTTCTAAAATTATTACTACGATTGCATGGTTGTATAAATTATATAAATAAAATGCATTTTTTAAAGGCGTATTTTACAAAATCTTGACCGAATCTCGACCAAAAACATGAGAAATTTGAAACCCACCCAAAGAAATATATGAGAAACCTTAAAATTTGCTCGTTGGAAATTTCCCTGAAACTCATGATAAGCAGTTTTTAACATTTCAAAAGTGATTGCTGTTTTAATATTTGTATCGACTATTCATTGTTGCTTTGATTTTTTTGATGAATCGAATTTCTTTTTTTTCGAATGAGAAAATCAGAACACAGCCGATAGCATTGTGATTATTTTGCAAAGAAAACAAGTCGATCAATTTGTGTCTGCCAAGTCATGTTTGAATGGTAAAACTATAGCTTTTATTTTTCATAGAAGACGCATAGAAAAATACTGAATTATAGAGACTTATTATTAAAATTCTTTATTCATAAAATAGTAGGCCAAGTTTTTTTAAAATGTTTACGTGGAATAAAAAATAAACATTCGAGTAATAAAACTCAAAAAATTATTTGTATTTGGTTCGTTAAACGTCAATTGTTCCGGTCGACTTCTTTAAACGTTTTGCAAAAAAGTTTTTCAGTCTGTTCCTTGTTTTTGTTGTTGTTGTTGCAGTTGAGGTTGAGACTTGTGGTTTTTTGCTTGTTTGTTGTTATTAGACATGGCGAACATATGATCATGCCACAAAAAGTAAACAAACTGTGTATTGTGTCTGTCTCAATTTTTCATTTTTTTTTTTTTTGTTGTTGTTCAACTGTCCGTCTGTCCAACTGCCCTTTCGAAACTTAGCTATGAAACAGATGTTCTGTTGGCAACATTTAGCAAAATGATCGCAGCAACAATATTGCTCAACTCAATTGAAACAAATGTTGCATGGAATATTTAGCGAAATATTAAAAAAAAAAAACATAAAACATAATTTTGTATCTTATTTGAGAAGCTTATTTCACTTTTATCTTTTTTTTTCCCAGACGATTTATTTTTTTTTTTTTGAAGAGTTGCCAAAACGTCTGCTTTGCAGATGATCGTTTGTCTTTTCGAATATTTGAATAAAAGAGTACACAACTGTGTTAATGAGTCTGTCTGTCTGTGTTCTGTTCAATGAGTAAACAAATTTTTAAATGGAATTTTCAATAAGTCATCAACGCAGTTGAATAAATTTTGCAAAAACAAAAAAAAAATATTTAAAAATCTTAAGAAAGAAGAACGATCTTCATGAGCAAATGTTGATTGATTTTTTGTTTTTTTTTCATAGCTCATCTTCATTTATTTTAAGAAGGGCCACAAAAAAAATATCTCATAAATTTTCATTCATTAAAAAAAATTGTTTGCAAAAGATACAAGCTTTTGTTTTATTTTACGTCAGAGTTCAATAGTTTCATAAATTTTAATTGCGAAAACGTGGAAATTTAATTTTGAAGTAGCTGATGCTGCTGCCTATATTCAGTTCTTAAACTTCAAACTCAAAGTAGGTTAAGTTGTTTATTTAGATTGGTAACAAATTAAGTTCTACTTCGTTTTTAATTTGAATACTGACAGACAGACGGACAGACAGACAGCAATTAAAATTTGATCGATCAATCGAGCGCTAGCATGATTCGAATTTATCTTGACAGTCTCTATAAAATTTGCCATAATACTTTAAAGCATTTACATGATCACGATCACAATTTGTGTTTTTTGTTTTCTTTGAAGCTGCTTAAACAATGCGCGACACAAATTTCACAATTGTACAATTTCTAGTCTTCATTTTGGGTTTTGAATATTTGCAACAATTTTTCTCTTTTTCAGTTACTTTTGTCTGTCCTCAGGCGCTCTCCAAATATAGATTTTGTCTATCTATTCTCATTTTTTCTTGTGGCTTTTACCATCAATGAATACAATTGTAATTGTATACAAAAGCGATCTAATCACTTTTCAGTAAAAGTAAGTTAGCTAGCGCAGAAAATGTTTTTCACGATCATTTTGATACACGTTAAATATTTTTTGAATGGGTATATTAGTTTGTTGGAATGATTCAGCAATGCTTCGAACATTTGGCGATTTACTTTTTATTTTAATCGCAAATTGCAAAATCTTTTCGATTTTAAATCGCCAAAAGCGTTTGAGTCAGGGATATTAAAACTAAACTCAACATTACCTTAAAAAAAGCTACTGTCGTTTATTTCAAATTATTTTTAATTTATTCTGAGATGTTAATAGAGTGTATCTTTGTGCTTTTTAATATTATTGATTCTGAGTTCGAATTTTAACTCAATATTTTCATGCCAAAACTTTAAGAGCTGATAATTTTGTTAAAAGCACAAAATTTACGATTTGAAACAGGTAAACCGATAACCACATTTTAAAATTTTTTAGAATTTGTTACCGATAGCAGTTTTTGTCAAGCCCCAAAACCCAATTTGACAGATCCAAAACACCAAATTTTATTAATTAATATTTTTTTTTTGTATTTTGCTGTAGATTTAAATTACGATAAAAGTGTTCAATTAGGCTAAATTTTGGAACATTTTGACAAGGGCCTTAATGGGGCTTTAAAACCAGAAAAGAGATATCTTTCTAATGAGTAGACCTAGACACTTCGTATTAGGCTCATTTGGAATATGATTTCAAACGATTACAATCGAACGTGTTCAAGAGGTTTCTGAAATTTTTACCTATGGCACTGCGGGGGACACAAAAGCGAAACTTTAATAATTTTGAAAAGCATAGGTGATACGAAAGTCAAGATTGATTCGGAGCTCAATCGGGGGTCTTTAAACCGGAAAAGATATATCTATGAGAATACCTTGAAAATTGATGAGGGTCGAAAAATGTTTACGTGTTTGAATCGTTTCCGTTAGTTTAGAGACTTGATAAAATGCTAATTTAGGTTCATATTTAGCTAGGCGACTATGTTCATTTATCATAACTGGGTGGACAGACGCCGGACTTGACAACATCGACTTCTCTGTTATTACTTATTAAGAATATATTTAGTTTCAAAATCAAATCTATAATCAAAATTCAACTGAAAATTTGTTCATGTTCTAATATTTTTAGATATTTTGAAATCTTGGGATTTTAGGACTGGTATTTTTTGGATATCTGGAATTATTTCTGGGTTTTTTAGGACATTGGCGTTTTTTTTTTGAAATTTCTCAAACTTTTTCGCAATTTTATTTATTTTTCTTTCTGTAAGAAACTTCCTACAAAGGATTAGAAAAATTCAAAAAAAGAAGATGAATGACGATGAATCAGTGAAGCCATTCTCAAGTTGTGGAGTGACCATGCAAAAAATAATTAAAAATATATATTCTTGTTCAGCTCGACGAGACCAATTCACCTATTCGCGTCAGAACGTCCACTGCATTGTCTTCTCAGCTTAAAAGATATTAAGCTGAAATTCGAAACATAAGCTTTTCCATTTGTATGAGTACTAGATTTTATAAGCATCTGGTAACTATAGCACAAAATCCCTTCAAATTTTGTCGAAGTTTTGTGATGCGTATCAAAACTTCGATTATATTAAATCTCTAATTTTTCCTTGTTTTATTTCTTATTCGTTTTATTACAACCCAATGGCACAGCGAACTTGAAGAACATTTCTCCATGGCACATTTATCGCAATAATGTGGGTGGTTTCAACTTGAGCAGAAACTTGTAATCTTTTAAATATTGTTTTATTGTTTTTGATCTGCTGATTGCCATATCATTTCATAAAATATTTTCAAATTATTTTGTCTTTCAACAAGAAAAATGTCAATAGTCCACACAACAAACAATATTATAAATCTGTGGAAACAAATTCTTAGCATCAATCTTAAAACCAAAAATACTAAATTGTACAGTTTGTTTTTGAAATTAGTTGTAAAACATAAAACGCCTTCAGCCAGTCGTCATCAGTTTGTTGAAATGTTTTTTTTTTTTTTTTAATGTCGGCAAACTTTTTATCTATTTGTCTGTCTGTCCACATAAGATAAACTGCCTCAAATGTTCATTTTAGATCAGTGCAGTTCACCTCAGATCAGCGCTGTGGTATAAAATCAACCTGTGCCGCACAGCAGCAAGCAGCACCTTTGCAACTTACTTCACTTTGCTTTGCTTTTAGTTTTGTGTCTTGGCAAGTGTTTCGCTTCTAAAAATAAATGGCACACGTTGCGTATTTTCTTCTTTTACTTATTTCCACACACAGAAATTTTCCTGCCAATGCGAATGTGTTCTTCATTTATTTTTTCGACGTGGAAAATTGAGGTCGTTGCTGTTTGTGTTTTGTTAAAGTTTTTCCTTTGGGGAAAATTTTGATTTGTTTTTGATTCTTTGTACGCACAAATGCAATTAGAAGTGTGTCTGATGATCATGTTTTACTTTATAAGAATTCTAATTAGATATACCTGAAATAGAAACTGGCACGGATGCAGCGCTTTCTCAATCCGTTTTATTTCATTTTATGCTTTTTTTAAAGGGGAAAACGTGCTGTGCGTTGGACTCTCGAGAACTGTTTCAACGATTTACAAATGGTTTTTGGTTTAGAGTCGCCTCAATACTGGACTGGTTTAAGAACCTATACGTATATTTGAACTTCAGGAATGAGAAAGCAAGAGAAATTTAAATAAATGGGAAGTTTATTGTGGAGGATGTAGTTCTGGTCGAGGGAAATAAAACTGCATATTTAGAATTTGTGGAACACCCCCAAAATCATAATTTGTGGTTAAAAAACTGATCTTTTTCTACCTTTTTTTCACTTATGTGGAAATAACTCAGTACACTTCGAACCGATTTTTATTTTTCAACCAGTTTTGGAAAGAAGAAACTTTCAAGCTAACTAAGTTCAAAGTGAACCTTTTCACCAAGAGATAACGAGCTAGGAAAGTGCATTCGAGGAAAAGCCAAAAAAAAAAAAAAACAAAAAAAACGTTAAAAATGAGTCTGCTCAACTCCAAGAAACCGTGTATCCAATTTTGTAATAGTTTAATTTTTTCGGTTGGTGGGGTTACCATAGAAAGTGTTCACTTAGGTGGACATTGGAATTGATTTTAACAAATTTAATTGAATTCATTCAGAAATAGTAAATGTTTTGATATAAAAACTCGAAAATGGGCGGTAAGTTTGTATGGAGGCTATACATAAAAATGGGCGTGGCACCTTAGATTTAACATTGGATGACATAAAAAGTGTTCTAACCCTATTTGGATTAAATATATTCATAAATAATACGTTTTTCATACAAAAATCGAAAAAAGCGTTAAGTTTGTATGGGGGCTATATCTGAAAATGGGCGTGGCAACATTCTTTTGATATTGGATGCCATTAGAAGTGTTTTTACCCTATATTGTAGTAAAAGCATTTATAAATAATAACTTTTTTCAGACAAAAAGTCGGAAAAAGTGGTAAGTTTGTATGGGGGCTATATCTAAAAATGGGCGTGGCACCTTGGTTCTGGTATACAAAGTAACTAGAAGCACAAAAGTGCTTAAGTTTAAAATTTCAGGTCAATATCTTCAAAACTTTCCCAGTAACAGCCATCGCAACAGACAGACAGACAGACAGACGGACATGGCTAAATCGATTCGTCTCATCGAGCTGATCAATAATATATATACTTTATGGGGTCTCCGAAGTCTACTTCAATGCGTTGCAAACTAATAAAAAGTATCGATTTTTTGGGGTAGGTTTGTATGGGGCTAGAGACAAACCGTTTGTAAGAGACTACTTGACAAATGGTCTCCAAGATAGTCGTTTTCATACGGCAGACTGCAGGACTTTTCCTTCGGGCTCAGGGTATTATGATCTTCAAGTTTTACGGGACACTAAAACTATAAAATTAAGATTATCATTTTAAGAGGCTATCCAGACATTTGCTAAAAAAAAAGTGTAATTTTGTGAAATAATTGTTTCAAAATATTTGAAACAAATAACGATTACCTTGAGAATAACTTAAGATATCCTCTAAATTGTTACATTATTTTAAAAGTCTATGTTTTTTTCTCCAAAACTGGATAAAAATTAAAATTCGGTTCGAACTTAAATGAGATATTTGGCATTTAAATGGAAAAAGGTGGAAAAACTCTGTTTGTAATCATATATCAAAATTACGGAGAGAAAACTTTTGAAGTATCTTACGCTCAAACTCGTCTAAAGTCGACTTAATAGCTTCTGACATGGTCTCTATTTGGGATAATGTTGGAAAATAAAGGTTGGTGCCACATCAATTTCTAAAACGTATTTTGTTGCGAGACCCAAGCAACGCTGGGTATTTCGGCTAGCCTAAAACCCGTGCTGAAAACTGTGAACTAGCTGTGTAGTTGGCCAAGCCCTAAAGAAGGAAGTGTTTGATGATTTACCATCTCTTGTGAGAGTAAAATATAATTGTATACAAATCCAAACACCCAGGAACAGGGTGCACGCATCATATGACCGCCACCATCCGACTTTGTTAGAGACAAAACATCCAAATCAATCTTTAAGAAAATAACAACGTAACTTGGAGTTAGCACTGTGCAAAAAATCGATATATCGAAAAAAAAAATCGATTGAAAAATCGAATTGATCGAAAAGGGTATTGTTTTGAATAAAAAAAAGGACACGCTTCGTTGCAGTGCTATTGACCTTCTTTTTTTTTTTTGCTTCTCAGTTCAAAAATATATCGGAAAACGTTGATTTTATTCTAGAATCGATTAAAATCGATTTTTTTTTTTGTAAATCATCTATTTTAAAACGATTTTACAGATCGTTTGCAATGTAACAGCTCAAAAGCAGACATTCTGCAATAATTATATTCGATTTACAATATTAAAAAAAAATGTTCTTAGCTTTACATAATATTACAATTTTTTTCCGCTAATTATATAAGTTTAAAATCAATTGGAATATTTTTTCCTTTATGCTATTAATTGGCCATCGATAATGGCTTATCATTTCAGTTTGATTTGGTATTTATAAAAGCGTTAATGACTAAAAAAGAATAATAAAAAAATGTTTTATAAAATACGCAAAACAAAAAACAAAATGGCTTTTATACAAGAGTAGCCATGACAACGGAATACAACGGAAATCGTTTTTATTTTCAATTAAATTCGCATTTGAAAGAACAACTTAAAAACAACAACGTTCAACATGAGAGAAGCAGCTCTACACAAAATACAAGAGTTGTAGTTGTAGTAGTACTGATATGATGCTGCTTGTAAGCTAAAAGGTATTGAAGTTCATATCCTGTGTACAACAAAACTAACAACAACAACAAGAATTGTGAATAAATACAAAATACAAACAAAGCAAAAAAAACTGTTTTTGTTTTGCTGTTATGTATCTAGATACATTTATCTATGTTCAGATACATATACTGCCGTATACTGCTGCTATTACTGTTGTCGGACACACGTTTCGTGGGGATTTACATTAGTAATTAGAATGCTTTAGTAAAGTTTTTTGTGCAAATGACGAATGGGAATGGCGAAAATTTGCAGATAAATTAAGGAAAAAAAAAAAACAATGAAAAAAAAGAAGCGAGTAGAAAAAGAATTATAATAACAGAAAATTATTTTGTTTATTTATTAATGTTGTTGTTGTTTTTCTTTTTCCTTCGTCCTTACACAGGCAAACAACACTGCGTATGATTAACAAACTTTTCAGTTTAGAGTTCGAGTGGACTTTTGTTGAGCTCTTTTTGGATTTCGTATAATTTTGTTTTCGCACAAAACTTTTTGCTGAAACGCTTAAAAAATAAAATGTCATTTAGCCAAGTTATAATTGAAAAATTGACTGAAATTACACCCAAACTGAAAGGCGTATATTTTTTTTTACTAAAGTTACGAGTTGAATGCACCCGAAATGCATTCAAGTACATTTCTATTTTTTTTTTGCAACATGCCTCATTCTTATGTAGGCACTTGAGCTGCTTAATTTATGCGCCACGTAATGTCCTTGCTGCGCTCAAGTGGCACAGTCTACAGTTGCTGCCTACCTCACCTCACCCATCTACTATTTGTGTATGCATGCCTGAAGTGTACTGCAAGGCATTGACATTAGTTTAAATTGATTGGGTATACACTTTGGCGCTCTCTTTGCCGCCATTTTCCCGATTTTATCGTTTGCTGTAGGTGTCGCGGCGTTGCCAACGTTCTAAAATTTGCTTAAAATGCATGCACTGATTTACAACTTCCTTTCTCAGATTTGTCAATGTGGGAATTTAAAGAGACGAGGTCACTGTTGCAGTTAAATTTGCGTTGCTAAATTCGTATTTATTGGTTTGCTTAGCTAGTTTTGGAATAGATAAATTTTGAGAAAACTTTCGCGCCTGATTTGTGTTTGAAGTTTTATTTTTTTGCACTTTTTTTGTCTTATATCGCAAATAACTCAGTTAACTTCGAGCCGATTTTTATTTTTAGCCAGTTTTGGAAAGAAGATGCTTAGAGCTTTCCAATAGTATATATTAGAAATATTTTAAACGCTATCTGCGTGTATTTTCAAGCTAAATGTATTTTATTAATTTTTTTAAATTTTTTTTATCGATTTTTTAGGTTTGTAAAATCGATGACCATATAAAAAAAATATTTATGGAGTTTTATTTTACAAAATGTTTTCCTTTCACACCTTTTTTCTATGAATTTTTCAAATTGTTTTTTTTTTTTTTAATTATTTACTCAAAACATTTGCTTCTAAACATTTATTTTAAATTTTTTAGTTCTTAAAATTTTATTTTCGCCATAATTAAAACATAAAAAAGCAGCAACAGCAAATTCCATTCCATTTTTAATTATGTAAAACGTATTTTAGAAAATAATTGGTAATTTTATTCTTATGCAATTTGAAAGAAACAATTATTTTGCAGCTGTGCTTTTCATTAAAAGAATATATAAATGCAATCGTTGGTAATTTGAGTATTTATTTATAAACTTAAATGAGCGCATTTTTATTTGGAAGCAGTAATTTGGAGCAATATTTATAGCAGAAAAATAAGATTTTAGTGTGGTTCTATGCACAGCAAGAATCAGTGCTTAATGGTTTCAACTAACTTTTAAATGCTTTTGAAGAGTATTTAAAGTTACATGTAATTCGTAGATATGATTTAATTATCGATTTGTAAATGTATCGATTTGTTTAAAGTATGGAAAAATATCGATAAAAATATTTTACAAGAAATTATAGAAAGAAAGTATCTATTTCAAATAAAAGCTACAAACGCTTCAACGCTTTATCAATCAGCAATCTGTGTGATTAATCGATAAATCAAGCAGCAATCGATTTTTATTAAATATAATTCGAGGACCAATAATCGATTAATCAATAGTTAAGTAGTTGTTAGTGAATAATAGTGCCATTGATAATCGCAATCATGGAATTGGTTGATACCCACCAATTTGAGCCTTTGCACATAACAAAAAATACGTATCGAATATTTTTTCATATTTTAAAAGAAAAGCCTTGATTCACTCGAATCTGTGAGTCCAGGTTCCGTAGTGATATTTGAAAGTATTAATTTTTTTTTTTGGAAATTCATGACTAATCAACAACAATAAATTTTTTTGTAATTATCAACAACAATCGATTATTTAAAACAATCACACAGCCCTAGCAGAAGTAACGGTAAAGTAAAAATTGTATATCAGTAATAAATTATTATTATAGGCGGTTCAAAGTTAGGCTCTAGCTTAGTATACATGCGGTATCAATATATCATTCTAGCATTTAAATTAAAATAATGTTTTTATCAGTTCTGTTCTCAATTTCACTTTCACAAAAATTTATCGAAATTAGAAATTACACAAATTATTATCAACTCGTAATGTTTTCAGATGACTAAATTGTATTAATTTTTACTTTTCGAAAATAAATGAATTAAATAATAATTATATTTTTTATTATTACCACTTTCGATCAGATTATGTTAAAGTGAAATTGAGAACAAAGTCAATAATTCTTAAGCTACAACTTAAAATCACATTATCCACTTTATTTTAGGGCACAATTATAATATTAGAGCTATGTTCTTGTTCTTTCAAAAAGGAGTTAATTGGTTAACTGCCCAATTTTTGCTAGATCTCATGTGAATGGAGTCCTATCAAACAAAATGTGTGAAATTTATGAATATATCTAAGAAAAGAAATATGATAAACTGCTCTAATATCGATCAGCTCTTTGCAGAAGAATAATCGAACAAATACAGAAATACTTCAAGGGCATTCTATAGAAACTATCCACGTTGGGCATTGGAAATATAGTAAAATATGTATATGAAAACTGCTTAGTATTAAATTCTTCTTGAAATCATGTCGCAATGGGTCAATTATGACTTTAATATGGCAGTGTGTGTCAATCTTAATCTTAGAATTTGTGGGACACACACAAAATCTTGATTTATGGTTAAAAAACTGATTTTTAACACTTTTTTACACTTATATGGCAAATATCTCAGTTAACTTCGAGCCGATTTTTATTTTTTAGCCAGTTTTGGAAAGAAGAAACTTAGATCTTTCCAATGGTATATAAATAGCACTATTTTAAAAGCTACATGCGTGTATTTTCAAGAAAACGTAATTTTATTTTTAAAAAATTTTTTTCATCGATTTTTTAGGTTTGAAAAATCGATGACAAAAAAAATTTACATTTCATCATATCTTCCAAGTCATGTTATCACATTAAATTTTAGTGGTATCCTTAGAAGACATTTGGTATAAATATAAAAAGAAGAATTATATACGAAGTGAATTTAAGCTTAAATTCTAACAAAATTTACATTTTCTCTAATTAAATTTTTTAATTTAATTGTTAATTGGCTACGAGTACATTTTATCTAAACAACAATTTTACTCCATTTCTATTCCATTCTAATTTCATTTCAATAACAAAAGCAAATTTTGACTAATATACTTCAACAATTGTCTATTGTATTTTGTGTTTAAGACATTTCTGTGTGTGTATCTTTAATTAAATCTAAACAAAAACTTTACGGCTAATATAAATGAAAATCTTTGGAATAATGTTTACTTGTTGAATTTCCACCAAGTTGAAATATGAAATATATTTCTCATTTTGTTTGTTTATTTATTTTCTTTACAAAACAAAACTATTTAATTACATAATATTCTTGCATTGTGTCTGTGTGATTTGTGTGTTGTGTAAGTTTAATTACATAATAATCGACACAACAGTTTTGTCTCTAATGGATAACATTTGGCTTATATAAATATATATTTCGAGAAAATGTATCTGGCAGACTGTAAACACAGATTATAAAGGAAGTTAGCCAAAGAGAAAAAAATATATGCTTATTTTGATTTAATTTCCTGCTACATGTGCCATATTTACATATTTGATTAGAAAAAATTTTTTTTGTTCTAAAGAAAAGACAGCTTCAGGCCAATTTGTAGAGCAGTTGAAACCCATTTATTACCTTTTGTGTATTTCTAGAAAAATCTTTGAAGCATTTTACAAGATGCATACGCATACGCATACAAAGCAAATCAAATTAGTAACAGAAAATTCATTTTCATTTTGGAAAATTGCTTTTGCACGCATTTGCCTTTTGTTTGTATGCAACGCAAAAAAAAAAAAGAAAAAACAAAAATAGTAAAAGTCCTTGTAGCAGCAGCACCATAGACGCAGCAGGACTTCGTTTGTGCTTGAGCAATATTAAAGATACACACAGTACAGCACAGCATGCATGCCTTTGGATGCCTTTAATTTGAATGCAATATGCGGCAAAGTCAAAGGCTATTCTGGCAAATGGCAAAAAATCAACTTGCAGCAGATTTTCCATACCTTTTTTGCAATACACGCTCACGCCCACATGTGCAGTTAAAGAAATGAAAAAGGAATAAAATTTAAAGCAAAATCTTTGCATGTGTGTATGTGAAAAGCACTCATGCCGTGGAAAGCACTCATGCCGTGGAAAGCACACCGAAGTGGTTCTTTTCAAAAAGTTGACTTTGAACACTTTTACGTTTCGTTGACTTTCTAAAGAAGTTTTACGCAGCTCGTTTTGATTTTTTATTTTTTTTTTTTTTTTTTCATTCCAACAACCAAGTTTGTAAATTTAGTTTAAAACGTTTACTTTGGAATTTTTTTTTTTATTCGTGATTTACTTGCAACTTCGTTTTTTTTTTTTTGCCACAAATATTTGTCTATGCAGCTGGGGTAGTAAGTCATTAGAAAAAGAAAAATTTTTAAATTTTAGTGTTATGACGAAACTTTAAGACGCTACGGAGTTATTTTCTTGGGCGTATATAAGAAAGACCGGAGTCGCAAGACAATCAAGTGTGTCAGAGCGAAGATGGAGCCTCAAGTAAGTTCGACACGTTCCAAAACTAAGCTGCATGAGGCAAAGTAAGAACATTGTGTGCCTAGGTAGAGATTTAGGGTACCTTGACTTTATCTAAAGACTATTGTACCCAAGCCCAGTTAATGGTTTGTTTAAGTGACTCAGAATCAGATCCGCTTCATCGATAAGCTGGAGAGTATCCCTAGTGTAAGAAACTCTTGTCAAGTCTTGTGTGATTACACAGTGTCTAAGCTGAGTTAATCTAATACGGTCAAGGGCCGGGTATTCACATACTTCTTCTTCTTCTTCCAGACAGAGTCTACACCGGGTTTCTGGGAATACATAGACCTTATTTGTGTAGGGTATATTTCCGATGATTATGCCCAGATTGGTAACCAGAGAGCAACATGAGCTCATGGCGACTGGGATAAATAATGTTTTTTTTGGCTAAATAGGGCGAGCCAGTTGCTTAGTTTTGGGGGAGACTTGGAAATTGCCAACAGTGATGATGAAAACAATACCTTGTGAATCTGTCAACAATGAGCCTGGCAGCGGTCCAAATAAGTCCGCATGAAAGCTTGGTACCAAGCAGTGGTAAAGAGTAGCTAAATTTGTTGAGCTCTTCGGCGATTTTGTTACCGTCAATACACCCATATATCCAGGGACTCAACATATGGTGATTTTGCATTCCTTGGTGAGGAGTTGGAATGTAACGTGTGACACTGCAAAATAGCTGGGAAGTCTTATGATGAAGGTTTGTACGTCTGATCGAGTCATCCAGACTGCATTTATGCAAGTAACGGAACAGCCACAAAATCTATTTTGCTAAAAAAATAAATGATTATTCTTTCTTTCTTCACTTATAAGGCAAATAACTCAGTTAACTTCGAGCCGATTTTAATTTTTTAAGTCAGTTTCAGAAAGAGGTAGCTTAGATCTATCGAAAGGTATATTATATATGATATTTTAGTGAATAATTTCAAGCCTGCGAGTAAAAGTGTCATTTGACTGGAAAGCAAAAAAAAGAAGTAATTCTCAAAAAATTAAAAATACTGGCGATGGTCTATAATTAAACCGTTTCTGAATTCATTAACGAACTCTTTGCAGCTACGATTTTTAAATAAAAATAATATAGCTTTTGTGCTTTCCATTTTGAATCCATTTCAGTACTTTAGTGAAGAATTGTATAGAAATTTGAAGAATTTCCAGCAGGTTTGAACTCCCAAGCACAACCGCGACAGTTGGGCGATCTTTTAGTACATTTCGTAGAGTCAAAACCAGGCTGAAGAAGATAAAAGACTTTTCGGGGCAATAAAATAATTCATAAATTTGCAAAAAATTCAAGGAGTTTACTGTCGTAAAATAATAAAACGAAATCGTTAAGAAACCACGACCATGTATTCACAACCTAAAATATTGTCATTTTAATTTTTACTATACTGCCTTGCTCCCGTAATCATCTTAACTTTTTGTGATTTATGATTTAAGTGAATTCGTACGAATTCAAATCGGTTACTTTTTAAAAGGTTATCGGTCTAACAAAATCTCAACATGTTATTGAATTGGCTAAATTTTCTGTCTTTAAATTTATGAATGAGAAGAAAATTATTACTTAAAATTTGAATTAAGAATCAATCAATCAAGATTATGTATTAAATTGTCATTTACTTCAACGCTGGCGATTTGCGATTTGAGATTTGAAAAGTGAATCGCTAAAAGTGTATGGCTGTTAGCTAAAAAAATAAATGTGTTACAAATTCTATACCAAAACCAAAGCATCCATTTTATATGACAAGTAAAGCGTATTGGAGCGAGGAAGAAAAAAACACAGCTAAAACGTGCGCCACGCATGAATTTGCGATAAAAAAAATGTGTTCAGTCGACAACGGAAAAAAATTACTGAATTGAAGTTGCAATAAAGTTTACACACAAAGCTACTAGCAAAAACTTTATTAAAAACTTTGCTGAGTAGCAATGAAAAAAGGACGATAAAAGCTACACAAAAAAAAAAAGGAGAAAATAAAAAACAATTGAGTAGCAAAGTGAAAAGTTTAATATTTGATTTAAAAGTTTAATTCAGTTTGCATTATATTTAGTGAAATAATATATGAAATGAATTAAATTAAAATATGTCTTGACGGATTTTTAAATTTCTTATTTCTTGAACAAAAATGTTTATTAAAAATATTTCTCTGCCATTCATTTTTCAATTCAATGCATGCGAATAATAACTGAAAAAAAAAATAAATAAAATAAAAGAAAATAAAATAAAATAAACCAAATAAATTTAATGGATACTGAAAATGAGTCGAGAGAAAACAATGCATGCAGCATTTTGCCGGAATTTGAAGTACGTCTTTGTTTGTCTGCGTTGAAGTGGAAACGGAAGCAGCCATTTTTGCATTTCTTTTTTTTTTTTATGTCGAAGCTAAGTTTGTTTGTGGTTATTGTTTATTATTTTTCCTTTTTTACTTGTACGAATGTCATAAAAAACGGAAGAACAATGCACTGAGTAAAGGATTAGAATTGAGACTTTTAAATAGGAATGTATTTATAACCCAACGCTGTGTACTTTTTGTGTTAACATCAAAGTGCCACGCCTAGTTAAGAACAATTCTATAAGTTGTTGGCTTAAAATCTAGTAAAACATTACGAAGCCAATATGAACTTGGTTTAGATAAATCAGAAAATATTCGAGATTTTTATATACATACTAGCCGAAATACCCGGCCTTGCTCGGCTGTTGCAAATAGTTATTTTCATTGCTTTTTATTTAACTTCAAAATTCAATTGACAATTTAATATTTTTCTGTCAAGGGATTTTGAAAATAGTTATTTTGATAAGTTAGAATATTAGAATTGGTATTTTTTAGTATATATATCTGGGATTTTTCCTGGAATTTTTTAGAACGCAGAAGTTTTTTGAAATTTCCGATTTGTTCTTGATTTAAGAAGAATTTTTTTGTTTTAATATTGATTCTTCTAGATTGGAGAATGACTATTCTTGATTCAAAAATGATTGTTCTTGATTCGAGAATTAAGATTCTTGTCTCGAGAACTATTGTTCTTGATTTAAGAACAATTGATCTTGATTGGAGATTGTTTGTTCTTGATTGTGGAACGTTTGTTCTTGATTCCTGATTTGAGAGCAATTGAGCTTCCTTCGCGAGCGTTTTTTCTTGATTAGAGAACAATTGTTCTTGATTTGAGAACAATTGATTTGGATTAGGGGAGCATTTGTTCTTAATTAGAGAACGATTGTTCTTGATCCGAAATCAATTGTGCTTGATACGAGAAGAATTATTCTTGATTTGAAAACGATTGAGCTTCATTCGAGAGCGATTCTTCTTAATTCGAGAATGATTGTGCTTAATTCGAGAACAATTATTCTTGATTTGAGAACGATTGGGTGATTGTTATTGGTTCCAGAATTATTATTCTTGTTTTGAGAACGATTGCTCTTGATTCGAGAACGATTGATCTTGATTCGAGAACGATTGATCTTGATTGGAGAGTGTTTGTTCTAGATAAGAGAACGATTGTTCTTCAATTGAGAACGATTGTGCTTGATTCGAGAGCGTTTGTTCTTGATTAGAAAACGACTGTTCCTTATTCGAAATCGATTGTGCTTGATTCGCGAACTATTATTCTTGATTTGAGAAAGATTGAGCTTCATTAGAGAGCGATTTTTATTGGGTCGAGAATTTTTATTCTTGATTCGAGAATGATTGTTCTTGTTTCGAAAAAAATTGTGCTTATTTCAATAGCGACGCCAACGCCGCCACTGTATCACATTTCGCAAATTAGTCTGCTAATGCTTTTTGTGGTAAAACATGAAATTAATTTTGTCAAAATGTATCATAAATTAGTATCAATTAATTAATTTAGAAATCATTCAAGATAAATCTGACAGAGTTATTCGAGTTATTTTGTAGCCTAAATATGTATTTTCCTGAAAATGTTTGCTCCAAATTAATTAAATTAAAGAGTTTTCGCTTAGCTAAAGGAATGAGATTTCATGTCTGCAAGTCATCGCACGTAACTCGCGAAACGAAAAGTCAGTTAGCGTATGAGTCACTTTTCCATGAAAATTTGTTAATTGTTTTATACCCGCCACACATAGTGTGGAGGGTATTATCATTTTGTCAGAAAGTTTGTAACGCATTAAAGGAAACGTCGTAGACCCTATAAAGTATATATATTCTTGATCAGCACGACGAGACGAGTCGATCTAGCCATGTCCGTCTGTCTGTCTGTCCGTCTGTCCGTCTGTCTGTATGTATGCGATTCATTCGCTCAGTTTTAAAGATATTGACCTGAAACTCGGAACTTAAGCTTTTCTCAGGTCTAAGCAGTTCAAGTGTTAAAATCAAAGTGCCACGCCCATTTTAAGGTATAGCCCCATACAAACTTACGGTTTTTTTTGGATTTTTCTATGAAAACAGCTATTATTTATTAATGTAGTAACTCGAAGTTGGAAAAATACTTCTTATGTCATTCAATATCAAATCCAAACTGCCACACCCATTTTTAGATATAGCCCTCATACAAAATTACCGCCCATTTTCGAATTTTTGTATTAAAAATAGGTATTATTTATGAAACTATTCACTCCAAATTTGGATAAAAATACTTCTAATGACATCAATATCAAAAAAACAAAGCTGCCACACCCATTTTTAGATATAGCCCCCATACAAAATTACCGCCCATTCTCGAATTTTTGTATTAAAATAGGTATTATTTATGAAACTATTCACTCAAATTTGGGTAAAAACACTTCTAACTGACATCCAATATCAAAACCAAGGTACCACGCCCATTTTTAGCTATAGCACCCATACAAACTTATTGATTATTTTCGAACATCTATATGAAAAAGTACTTATTTCCAAATATATATTTATAAATGTATATAAGCCACTTATGATCACACATAAACTATTCAAAGATTCGTGTGACGGGTATTTAAGCTTCGGTTCCACCGAAGTTAACGTTTTTCCTTGTTTTATTATTTTTTTTTCTATTTTCCATGCAGAATGAAGTCAGCATGAAGCATAGAAAAAAATTGTAGGCACAAACATTCAAAACAAAAAAAAAAAAAAATTATCCTTGCGTCAACGTGAAAATATATTTTTTTTTTTTTTTGTGTGTGTTTTTTTTTTTATTTTTCATAGCGATTTTGTCATTACGCGGTTTTTCATGCATTTGAAAAGTACGTCATCATGCTGACTTGAATAACTGACAAACTTATAAACACACACACACATCCATTTTGTTTTCGTATACCTTTTTTACGCCTTTTTTGCGCACCATTCTTCATGAAAATGGCGGCGTCGGCTGCTGTTGCCTTTTCACGCGACACCGCAAAGTGTAAATAAAGTGCGCCGTATTTGCATGGCGAATTTTTTAACGTCGCAGGACAATGTGGCGTATGACAAAGTTTTTTTTGTTTTTTTTCTTTGGAAAACTTTTGTGGAAAATTTAGTTAGCAAATGCAGAAAAGTTGTCTAAGATGAAAATTACTTCCGCAGCGTCGAGTTTTGCAACGTGTAAAAATGTGAAAAAAAGAATCCTTAAAGAATTTTTCGTAGCTTTTCATTTGCATTTCATTTTTTATTTACTTTACATATGGAATAAAGATGAAATTTTTCAATGAAATTGATTTGTATGTGACTGCGTGCTGCACTAAAGTTGATCAGCAGCACACAACTAACTCATTTATGAAATTAAAATTGGAAGAAAAAAAAAAAAAAAATGGAAGGCAAGTTAGACTATTTTTTTTTGGAGCAAATTTACTTTTGTGAAATTAACGAAAGAAAATAAAAAGAAATATTTTTTTCAACTGCTAGTCTGCTACGTGCGCAGATTGTGCGATGAGTTGCAGTTGAATCCTTTTTTTTGCGCAAAACATCACTTGTACAAAGTAAAAGGACGAAAAACTAAATTCCAAAAAAAAAGGAGTGAAGAGTGTAAGTGCAACGCAAATATTCCATACTAAAAATGAAAAGCATTGCAGATTTTCTGCACTACTACAGTGCAGGCTTGTTTATTTTAAGTTCTCTGATTTTTTTTTTTTTTATTGCCGCAAGGACTCTTGTCAATTTTGTTTTTTTTTTTTTTGGAATTTCTGCTGAAACAGCTACAACTCTTTTTTGCTAGAAAAATAAGTAAACAAAACTAGTCATGAAAGCCACACGACATTGGCATATTTTAATAGAGTGGAGGCAGTGGCAGGATACTCAAGGCAACTCTGTTTAGTGGCGCAAGTTCATTGTCGAAATAAATAGCAGCAGCACACATGAAAAAGAAGTCCATAATTTTGAAGCGCCGTTTTGCGGTTTGCCAAACAAAAAAAATTGTATTTCAAGTTAACGTTTTGCATATTAAAGACGCCGCAGCACTCTCTAATAAGCATGAAGGCACAAATATTTTAGTTGCAGATACATTTTATTTTAGGAGAAGAAATGCAGCGCATGCAATGCTTTAGTCGCAGCAGTCTTTTCGTAAAATGATAAGCTCAGCTAAACGTGCAACATGAACGAACGTGCTGCACCAATACGATGACAATTTTGGATGCAATTGGAAGGCGTTACTAGAGTGTAACGTGGGTGTAGGCGTGGACGAAAGGCGTTGACAGACGTAAATGACAGACAAGAGCATTGAGATATGCAGCAGCGACAGAGCAGTAACTCACTCTCAAGCCAAATTGAGTTAGTTGCATATTTTTGTTGAAAAAAAAAAAAATATATAAATCGAAATTTAAAGATATTTATTTTGGAAAACGAAATGAAAACATGTAAGAATGCAAATAGTTTTACTGGTGTGTAGTTTGGGATCATTGGATTAAGCTATTCAATTTGATTTAATCAAAAACATGCCTTTGTATTGAAGTTTTAAGACTTCAATACATACCTTTAGAAACAGATGTTGATCGGGTATGGCATGCTGCACTACTTTACAAAATCAAACTCCTGCTTCCGGCTCCACATTACCAAATACTCAAATCATACCTTCTGAACAGATACTTCTATGTCCGGTGTGAAAGCTTCAACTCGAGAATAGAACGTGTAAGGGCTGGCGTTCCACAGGGCAGCGTGCTGGGGCCGATCCTATATACGCTCTTCACTGCGGATCTACCTGTACTTCAACATGAGCAGCTCCTTGTTGCCTCCTATGCTGATGACACAGCCTTCATTGCCTCAGCAGCGGACTGCTCGGAGGCCTCTGAAATCGTTAAAGCAGCGCAACCTTGGCTGCTGAGATGGAACATCTCCGTGAATACGGAAAAGTCGCTTCATATGACTTTTGCGACCCGCATGCTCAACTGCCTCCCAGTCAGCCTTCATGGTGCTCTACTCCCAGTGGTGGACAAGGCAAGGTATATGGGCCTCATCCTAGACCAAAAGGAAGCAGCTAAATTTAAAGTTAGCTAAATTAAACAGACTACTCGGCAGAAGATCTGAGCTAAGTACTCGCAACAAAATACTGCTTTACAAAACGCTGCTTAAGCCCATATGGACCTATGGTATCCAACTCTGGGGGACGGCAGCTGAGTCCAACAACGAAATCCTACAGCGTTTCCAGAGCAAGGATCATATGTGCGCCAACCTACGTGAGAAACACCGTCATCCACAGAGATCTCGACGTACCGTCTGTGCGAAATGAAATTCGGAAATTCGAACCCCATACAACTCCATACTAGAGTATAATGATAATCACTTAGCGGTAAAATTACTCGACAACAGTCAACACACAAGGATGTATAAAACAGCTTATTTTGTTTTTCATAGGAAACACACTTCAGAAAAAGTGACGCTTATATTATTTACGCGATCAGTGCTCGATATTGCTCATTCAGTCGAAATTATTCGACTACGAGATAAACTGTACCCAAACGAACGAGTTTATGACCGTTCGTCTGTTTTTTATGTGGTATTCATTTAACCGGTTTGAATGAAATCGAACTAAAATTTAAAACTTAAGTCAAATCCAAGGTACCACGGCCACTAGTAGAATAGACCGATGAATCTTAATGTTTTATGAAACAGAAGAGAACGATAAAGTCGACAACAAAATAACCTGAACTCCTATTCTGGTGTTTGTACTAGCTCTTTCCGTTTCGTATGTTTTTTTTTTTTTTTTTTGCACTTTCCGTGGCATTTTTGTACTTTTTTTTATGACATTGGGAGTAAAATTTGTTGGGGCTAGTATAAAAACATACAAAAAACATTTTTGTATAGGAAAAGACGAAAATCGACTTTATGCATGTACCGAATGTGTCTAATGCATTGTTTTAGTGGTCTATAATTATAATTGCATTCTTGCCTTTCAAATAAAACCGGTTTGGGATACATCAGTTGGATAGTTTCATAGTCCTTAGCGGACATAGAAACATTTTTACCATTTAATATATATACTATACATGTGCTTAATGAATTGTTTTATTGGTCTATAATTATACCTGCATTCTTGCCTTATAAAATAAAACTGGTTTGGGTCACATTGGCTTAATGGTTTCAAAATCCATAGCGGACATAGAAACATTTTTACTATTTTATTTAGATAATTTTAAACTTTTCAAAAGCAAATAATTATGAACTCACCATTTGTTGTTGTGTCTTTGGTTTCTTAGCTAAATCGGGCACCTTAAAGCTAGTCACCGCTTCAATGACATCTGCCAGTAGTAAACCATCACGACAATCGGCACTAAGATCCGTAACCTTCTTCTTTGATTTGGCACGCTCCAAATAGTAATTAGCCCAATCGGTATAAATCTGCAAGATAAAATCATTATTTAGATATGCACAAGTAGCTTAGTAACTAAATATAAAGTTTATTTATGTAAGCACTTGAAAAAAAAGATACTTGAATACTTTATGTGCAACTTAATTGGTAGCACAAAATGCATAAAAGCAAAATATTTAAAATCATTTCAAAACTATCAAATGACAACATAATTCCCATTACACGAAGTAATTAAGGCAACAACTGGTATAAATTCGATAGAAACTTGCCACAAGTGGCAACTCAAAGTATAGAAAACATGTTGCGCAATTACTATATTCTGTTCCGTACTGTGTCTCTCTTGAGAAGACGATTATGCTTGAAAGTCTTATCAGGAAATCATTAGCAGACAACAGCAACTGTTGCAATATTTCCAGGGCATATGCAACATATTGCTTTAGTTTAGTTACGACTTCGAACGAATTAAGGCAAACATGGCCAAAATAATGTCCAAAATGAGAGAAAGAAAAGTGTTGTACATATTATGTCGTTAAGGAAGTCTGTGCAGCCAGTTTTGGTTATAATTATTACAAGACTTTTGTGATTTGCTGCCACAAAGATTTTTATTAGAACGAAGATGCTAATACCAAAAGACGCCTGTAAGTATGCAACTTAAATTAAAGAAAATAGAAACAAAATTATGTAAATGTATCTTGTCTTTCGTATTTACCAAGCTTGAGCTTACAAAGGATAAAAATAGCTTTACTGCCCGCCAGTCAGTCAGTTTGTTAGCCACAACTAACCAGCATAAAGCTTCCTGTACAACTGCAAATTACATTTTCATTCTCGTCAATTGCAAAATAAAATGACTACAAAAAAAAAAAAAAACGTGCAAACAAAAGCCTGAAAGTATGTTTAGAGAAATACGAGTTTATATTTTGTTTAAAGCATTTCAACCAAGTCACAGGCAAATAACTGTACAAAAGTAGCTGCATTTGACACGGCTTGGGATTACGCTAGTCCTATGTAGACTTACTGAAGTTATTGTTCGCTAGAAAAACTTTGTTGTAGCATCTCTCTAAACTAAACTTGTAAAATTTTTTTTCTTTATAAACTTCATGCCTACTTATTGTTGTAGTTGAAACCTTTAAAGAACCAAGAGCATTGTCTCTTTTTTTACTCTATCAAAATGGCAAACACAAACAAAAAAATAACAATGAACTTTGTATCTCACAGCTAAACTATTAAAGGACTCAGGATTATGGACCAGCTGCATATGTTCGTTTTGCTTGTACTGTCTTTCTGAAAAGCATTCGTGGCTGTTGCTGATAGTGACGCACACACAAATATGTTTGTTCTACCCACTCCAAAACTCTGAATGCCACTTCGTTGGCTTACAGGACACATTCGCATTGTTTATTGCATATTGTAAAGGGATCTACTACGACTACTACTACCGTGCAGCATGCCAGCTTAATTCTCATTGGTTTTGGTATGTTGCAACATTGGTTCAATGGCAGTCATGGCCGTACTAAACATTATGGCGAAATAGAAAAAAAGTAAGTAAGGATAAGCAGCAAAAGGATATCTGTCGATGAAGTGCATACTGCTTTAAATTGTATACCTTTAGGCTTTTGACTAGCTGAGAAGCATATGAGTTGCATATTAGTGAGTTTAGATTATAGACGAGCGGAATTTCTTTAAAAAAGTAATTTGTCTGAGATGTATGAACCAAAATCTGGAAACAGTTTTATAGATTTGGGATTTCAAAATTTTGAAAACTTTCTGCCTAGTATGCCATTTATTTTACATTGTAGTGGTTTGGAATATATTACGTCTCATAAATAATCCTAACAGAGAAGACTAAAAAACAGTTTTACCAGATTTTTTCCACTTTTTTTCACTTATGTGGCTATAACTCAGTTGACTACGAGCCAATTTTCGATTTTTAAACTATTTTAGAAAGAAGAAACTAAGATCTTTCGAGTAGTATATAAAATATTGTAATATTTCAGTTGGTATCTGTAATATTAATAAATCAGTTCAAAATTGACGGAGTAATTTCCATATAAGTGAAAAAACTGAAAAATCCGATTCGATAACCATCTGTCTTCTAAATTCCAAATATGCAGTTTGGCTTTTACGACCTCAGTCACAAGATTTTGTAGCTCAAAAATATTGGATGCAGTGTGTCTCATAGTAGAGCTTACTCATTAGTTCACTTTTTTTAATTTCTTATTTTTTTTTTAATTTTTCTTTTTAATTTTTATTTATTTATTTTTTTTATTTTGTGTTTTTTTATTTATTTATTTTTTTTTTTTTTTATTTTGTGTTTTTTTTTTTATTTTTTAAATATATTTTTTTATATTTTTAATATTTTTTTTTTTTTTTATATTTTTTATATTTTTTATATTTTTTATATTTTTTTATATTTTTTATATTTTTTATATTTTTTATATTTTTTATATTTTTTATATTTTTTATATTTTTTATATTTTTTATATTTTTATATTTTTTATATTTTTTATATTTTTTATATTTTTTATATTTTTTATATTTTTTATATTTTTTATATTTTTTATATTTTTTATATTTTTTATATTTTTTATATTTTTTATATTTTTTATATTTTTTATATTTTTTATATTTTTTATATTTTTTATATTTTTTATATTTTTTATATTTTTTATATTTTTTATATTTTTTATATTTTTTATATTTTTTATATTTTTTTATTTTTTATATTTTTTATATTTTTTATATTTTTTATATTTTTATATTTTTTATATTTTTTATATTTTTTATATTTTTTATATTTTTTATATTTTTTATATTTTTTATATTTTTTATATTTTTTATATTTTTTATATTTTTTATATTTTGTATATTTTTTATATTCTTTATATTTTTTATATTTTTTATATTTTTTACATTTTTTACATTTTTTATATTTTCAATATTTTTTATATTTTTTATTTTTTTATATTTTTTATATTTTTATATTTTTTATATTTTTTATATTTTTTATATTTTTTATATTTTTTATATTTTTTATATTTTTTATATTTTTTATATTTTTTATATTTTTTATATTTTTTATATTTTTTATATTTTTTTATATATTTTATATTTTTTATATTTTTTTTATATTTTTTATATTTTTTATATTTTTTATATTTTTTATATTTTTTATATTTTTATATATATTTATATATATTTTATATTTTTTATATTGACTTTGACATTTTCCCTTTAATTCACTAATACAAACCTTAGCATAGTCCTGGCTCAGCATGCCGTTGATGTTATCGCAGGAGCCTTGCACGCTTACACAACGGCCCAGCATTTTCTAGTAGCTTGTTTGAATTTTATTTTGCACTTTGGCTTTTTAATAATAAATTTAACACACACATTATACACTTCGAGAGTTGATTTTTATATAGATACTTTTTTTTAGGTAACAAAACCCTTTTTTTTTCTTTTTTTGTGCAATTTATGCTTAATGGTTTTTATAATAAACTAAGATCATTGCAAACGATAAGAGTTTCTTTTACATTGCTATACTTGGACAATAAATACAAAATTATTATGAACTGTACAAGTTTAAAGCACCTATAAGTATGCAACATTTCTTTTTGTTAGCAATTTTACTGCCAATAATGTTGATAATGACGAAGTTTTATTGCAACACCGCAAACCCCATTAACGCTTATCAACACATACAGTGAGTCTTTGCAGTCTGTAGTCTCTAATATAAACTTTCGTTACTTAAGCAAGCAACGATAACATAAAGTATGCAATAATAATAAACAATGAATTTAAAGCAGTCAACTGCCACGCCCATTTTAACGCCATAGCAAGATAACAGCAAAACACTTTCACTATTCAAGCAGCACAACCCTTTCTGTTTATAAGCAACCTATTTCATGTTGTAGCATACTTCAAGGCGTTGAAAGCAACACGCCTATTGATTGCCTCAGCAATAATTGAATAGGAACGACCTGTAGCACAACAGACAGACAGACAGACTAGTTACCGGCTACTTTCATTTTTGCATAATTGCCAGCACCCTTATCAACGCCAGACGACACACAGAGATTTTGTTTAAGCGCCAAAAAGTAGACAAATAATTTTTTTGATAAATTCTACTGCTTGTCACAGTGGAAATGGACTCAAACGTTTAAAAGGGGTTGTTTTAGCCCGGAAATGACAAAAATCAATTTAAATTTTGGAAAATTTTTGTAGATTTGCAAATACTTTAAAAAAGTTTCGGGAAAGTAGGTTGAAAGTTTTTTTTACACGAAAAAGGTTACAACTGCAAACAATTTTCTAAATGAAAAATTTCATAAGAAATTGTTGCTGACAATAAAAAAAGTGGAAATGGTTTGTTTACAAATTGCAAATGGGGGTATCTGTATGGAAAACTCTTCTATGTCGCTCTGTACTTCCCCTAGCCACTTTGGGGTCATAGCACTTTGGTGAAAAAAAAAAAAAAACTTTGAAATGTCAGTAAATGTCAAAATAAAAGTAAAGCGAATGCTGATAAAAATTTTATAGCATGTCAGAATGATACGAAAACTGCCTATGGGGGACTATTACAATTTTTTTCTTTCACTTTTTTTTTTTTTTTTTTTTTTTTATCACAATATTTATACGTTTTATGCCTTCCGCTTGCCTCCATTTTGTATGCCGCTTTATTTCGATACACAAAACGCGACTTGGCATGTGACTTTATGTTGAAGCAGTACTTTACTTTATTGGAATTTACATAGCGACAGGTTGCCAAATGGAATAAATGTGAAAGAAAGTGGTTTCTGCTACAATATAAATATTTACGCTAAATTTATGTTAAATCGAACGAACATGAGTCATGAGACTCGTTAGATATGCACGCCAAAGTTATGTTTTGTGAACTTTAAGTCTGAAATCTATGAGTGACTGACTGAGTCCTTAAAATTGCATAGGCGTGGCATACATCGCTCATTTATAATTTAAAGCTTTTACGCATTTGGCACGAAATGTTGTGCATTATCGTAATCAATATGTCTAATGCTATGTATTGGGGGCATACTAATCTGTATTCACTGAGCTGCAAAATGTCCTGTATAACCATATTAAATTTTATTACATTATCCTGAAAACTTTATCGCATTTGACCATTCAAGATAAATTCAATTTGCTGCAAAGTCAATGCGTGTGTACGTGGCTTTATTGCGTGAGTGCGTTGCCCTCTTTGAATGGAAAGAAAGAAAGAAAAATCAAAGTCAATTGACTTTTAAAAGTAATGTCAAAACAATTTTCTAAAATACACCTTTGTCGTCGCTAGGATATATGGCAAGGATAAGCACTTGTCAAAGCGTTGTTAAGTTCTTTTTTTTTTCTTTTGTGTGTGTTAGGCACTTCAAATCAACTTCGAGTTGTCATGTGTCGCTGTGTATGTAGTTGTGAGTTAGAAAATGCTTATGATTACTTGCAACAGCAGCGGCTGCTGTCAAAATGAAGCACTTGTTTAGGCATAAAAACAGATAAGCGAAGTATGAGTAATTTCCTTTGTCAATAAGTAGCGCAGCACAAGGACTTCATTAGATTTGAGAAACAAGTTGATTTTGTTGACAGGCTACTTACTTTTATAAAACATAAATTATGAGTACAAGCATATACATACATATCTATGAGTATATAAGCAAACATATTTAATGGGCATATTAGACAGTTAAGTAGCTGCTACTGAGCTGAGACGAATATCGATTAATCGATGTTATAACGATGTCACCGATTTAGCGGTTGATCAAACACGAATTGTACTAGTAACAAGATTTTATATATTTTAATAAACACAGAAACGTATGTGAGTTTGTTTCGAATCCGTTACGAGTCAGTTAAGGCATTTCAAGCTGACAAATCCAATTCGGGTCCATTACGAGTGCGTTAAGGCGTTTAAGAACAAAAAGTTCTGTTACTCCCTTTCTCAGAACCATCAAGGCAGCAGAAAATGTTCTTAGTCTCATAACATAACCATACTGAGTCAGGGTACAAAAGACCTAGCAATGGTCGCAGTACCCATTTTCCTTTATAACCAGCCCGACTTGTCTGCATTCCGCCCTTAGTGTAGTGTGGAGACATGTAAAAGGCGTTATGCGGCTTTAACTTCGCTTTGACCATTTGCTTGTCTAGTGACCGCGGCCCAGTCACTACTTAAAAGTTTTATGGTTACAATTATGGTTAACGTCATGAAATTTTTTAAATTTTTTTAGTATTCGCATTTTTTGTTTATTCGATGCGGAGTTCGAAATGGATCTATAGAAAGTAATAACGAATCTGGTTTTTAATGTGAAATTTCATATGAAAACTGATCCAAATACGATCCTAAATGGATTCCGTTAGAGACAACATTTACGACAAGATTTGTTCGTTTCGTATACGTATCGAATTCGTTTGACTTATTGGGTATGTTCAAAAATCGTAAACGATGGGTAAACGTTTGTTTGAGAACATTCGCTCTCATATCAAGCACATTCGTTCTCATATCAAGCTCATTTGGTCTCACATCAATCACATTTGTTCTCATATCAAGCACATTCATTCTTATATTAAAAACCATTTGTGCTTAGTAGTTGGACAGTTAAAAAAAGAAGAACAAAAATGAAAAACAAAAGAAGTGCTGCTATTCACTACTTTGCTCTGTCATTTCGCAATTTTAGCTTTTAAAATTTTAGTCCACAAGAGCATAGATCAAGTACAATCCTCCTTTTTTTTATTAACAACTCTTTTCTGTCTGTATTCTTCATTCTTTTTTTAAGGTTTTATTTTCTTAAGTACTTAATATGAGTTCCGAACATCCTACACACGTTCCATCATTAGTTTCAGATCGAGATGTAGACTATTAGTAATTTATAACTGAAATAACATACTAAAAATACCAATTCTTTTAATTGCAACAAGACCACAATATGTTGGGGCTAGTATAAAAGTAAAACATTTCTAAATGGAAAAATTAGAAAATAAACTCTATGAATAAATCTAATGTGCCACATGATTTCTTTATTTATATTTGTAGTGAAGCCTTTCAAAAGAAACTGGTTTAGAACTCCATAGCGGACATAGAAACATTTTTACTATTTTTTATATATATACGAGTAGATTGTATATCTCCCCATAATTTCGTTACAGAGAATCCTTTGTTTTTTTATAAACAATTGGCATTGAAAATCTATTAAACATATTGTATAATTTTTTAGATGTAGAAACCGAATCTTCAAATGAATACACATGAAATTTTATAGATTCAAACTTGATATTAAAAAATATACAAATAAAGTTTAAAGTAGACAACAACTTCTAAATAAACCCAATAGCTTAACTTCACTCAATGACAGCCATTTTGTTTTATTTTGACAGCTCATAAAATGTGACATAATTCGATGTCGTCTACTTTGTCGTCTTTATCGATGTCTGCCAGTGTTGTCAACATACACAACAGCATTCTTGACAATAAGAACAACAACAACGACGACATCGAAACATGTGAAAACTTTTAGCGTAGGTGTGTGTGTCCAAATAAAATTAGGCCTTTTAATTTTATAAAGCATCATGTTGCGTGAAATATATTCGACGATATTTACAATTCATGTTCATATTAATTGCCCCACAGCAATTGTTTATTAATTAATCATGCTGTGTTTTTTTCATGTCTGTCTTTAAATTTTAAACAAAAATAATAAATAAATAAAAAAATTTAAAATTTAAAGCATTTATTTTCCAAATTGTTTTATTTTAGCCTGTAGCAAAAAAATATTTTTTATTGACGCCAATGAAAGGAAATATCAAATGCCACATAAATAAAATATCATTGCTCCATCAGCGAAGATAAATTTTTGTTTTTCTTTTGCCATTCGACTCCATTTGAGCTCCTCGACGTCGTCGTTGTCTTGGCATCATTTAATAATGACGACAACTCATCAAAAATGTATATGACCCACTTGCGGCGAGTATGCCGCTCATTTCCTAATGACATCTGAGCAGTTTTTTTTTTTCCATTTGAGACTTTATTTTTTCCTTTTTCAGGAAAATAAATACGAAAAAAAGTGCAAAAAAGGAAGCAGAAGCAAAAGTTTTTCTGTTCGGTTCGGTTTAGCTCTCGGCAATTTAATGCAATTTGATAGTCCATGGAGAATTGTTTGATGCTTGCGTCCGTCTATGACATGACAAAGACTATTGATAGTGCGAATGTGACATGACACATTCACTTTGGTAGCTCTACAAGAGTACTAAAATGTGTTGTGTCATTTCATTTTACCTGTAAAAATCTTTACACTCAGCTAAACTCAGCATGACAGGTAAATGTCAATGCTTTTTATTGTTACTGCAAATGAGAAAATGCTGCATTTAAAGTTAAAGTTTGAGACTAAATATGCCAATAATAAGAATAAAATAGGGCAATTTTTTGAAAGAAAAGAAAATTTTTTAAATTCCATCAATTTCAACATAATCTATACAATCATATACTGCCATAATCTGTGTGAAAGAAATAAATAAGAATGGTTCCATGTGAACTAAAGTCAGAATTTTGAAGGTGCTCCAAAATTTGTTTCAAAAGTTTTACTAAATAATATGTCTGTCTGACAAAATATTTGATTAAATTTTTTATAATTTTCTATTTGATTTACATTTTGTTGATTTTTATGGAGATTTAAAACTATTTTCAATGATTGAAAATAAAATTTTTGACAATTTGATAAAATAATTTGTCTGTGTGTCCATAGCTTTGAGTTTTATTCAAATACGCAAATATTTTGAATCAAATTTTTACAAGTTTAATTTGCATTTCTTTGTATTTCGTATCAATTATGTTGAAACTCAATGAAATTGGATATTATTTATATTATATAAAAATTGGAAATTTTAAAAAATTTCAGTCAAAATATTTGCACACAAATATTTTGAATGAATTTTTTTACAATTTTTACTTCCAGAACTTTTGTTGCAACTCATTTAGATTTGAAACTAATTTCTATGCAATATATTGTGAAAATTGTAAAAATTTCATTTAAAACTTTTGACCACAAAAAATTTGATCAAATATTTACAATTTTTATTAGCATTTCCATTTTTTTTTTTTTTTTAGTTTTCTGCACTTTTATTAAAACTCTTTCAGATTTTTAACTGTATTCAATGCAGTTTGAAGTAAAAATTTTAAAATGAGTTGAAAAATTTTATTTAAAATATTTGCACACAAATAATTTGATCAAATATTTACAAATTTTATTAGCATATTCATTATCTCGTAACTTTTTGTTCAAACTCTTTCAGATTTAAAATTATTTTCAGTTCAATATTATTTAAAAATTGAAGACTATTAAAAATTTGACTCAAAATATTTGCGTGTCTGAAAACACCTTTATGCCTGGTTTACACAATCATACATATGTGACACATTTTGGATATGTGAATGTCTAAACACAGAAAAATGTGTCACATCATAAGAATCAGAGAAATCAGTTAAAAGAGAACCATTTTGAAATAGAATTTTGACATTTTCAGTGAATTCTTGGTAAAATTGGAAATCACTTTACAGTAAACTGAACACCTAAAAATAAATGTGATAAAATTTTGATAAATGGACGAAATGTGAAGTGCTAATTGTGTGGGGAATATATTATTTGGTTTTGTCCTCGGTCACCTCTATATATCCTTTAATTTGAGAGTAGAATATTTCCAGAGAGCTAGGAAAATGACATATATCCTAGCGCTCTGGAAATTCAAATTTTGAAGTAGGTTGCCTATATTTGCGAGAAAAACTAATTTTTCCCATTTTTTTTCTTTAACTATATGTTGCATTATCTCAGTTAACTTCGAGTCGATTTTTATTTTTAAATCAGTTTTGGAAAGAAAAAACTTAGAGCTTTCCAAGCACACATATAGTATTACGATATTTCAGATACTTAGAGTATTTTTAAAGCAAACATAAATTTGTTGTTTTTTTTTTTCTAAATTTTTAAATTTTTTTAGGAACACTATTTCATTCGAAAGCTAAATTTATGGTACATTTGGGTGAAAAACGAATGATTGATGGAATATTAAGAAGTAAGCTGGGTTTTTCACGACATTTTCATTCAACCTGTGACCCCAAGTCTAGTACCAATATGTTCATTTATTTTATATTTATTGCAAATTCAAGCAATGAATTGAAAAAATCAATTTAAAGAATAAAGCAATTAACAACAAAGTTGCCAATTAAATCACATTAAATCAGCACACTAATATTACCACAAAATGGATTTGGTACCAAACATTTGGCACTAATTTTGCATAAAATTTACACACATAAATACGCATAAATACGCGATTTGTAAGCAATGAAGTGTGAAAACCACTCGACAACATGTTACATACTACATAGACATTTAGCATACATACAGAAGCAAAGTTATTGTCCTGTTCTATTGTGCTGTCCTGTATAAGTCATTCTCTACGCACAATTGCGCACAGCTGTCGTCTCGTATTGAGTGCGGACTTACATAAAAATTTCAATAACCTACTAACTGACAACAACAACAAAGGCAAGTGAATATGAACCAATTACCAACACAATGGGCGACCAATAAACAGCTTGTACCACCAAGGATCTCAGCTTACTAGGCTGAATGCGTGTCAGCACTTGTCGTCGTCGCATAAAATGTCACCAAGTGACCAAAAAAAAAGGAATTTCTGCTGCCTTGCTAGGTAGTAGCAAAAATTTTTAACAATAACAATCGATAAATCTACGGGATAAACGTTCACGAAAAATATGCCCAAAAAAAATAGACAAAACAACAAAAAAGGAAAAAATGCTGTATGAGGAATTTCTTGACTTATGCCATGCAAGGATGCTATTGACAGCAAATTGAATTTTATTGACTTTTTTGTGACTTCCGTATGGTGTGTGTGTTTGCATTTGTGTATGTGTAAATGTGCCAAGGACATTTTTCGTATTAATCGAAATTGACTATCCCTAATAGGAAAATTGACAGAAAAAAAAGCGGAAATTATACGAATTTTGCATGGCAAATCAATTTAATTTGTGTATAAAAAAAAATATATAAGAAAAAACTTCAAAAAAAAGGCAAGCAGTCAATTGACTTTTGGGCCAAAAGTTATCTGAAAAGCATATTTAAGTCGCCGCTAAGAGCACACCTTTGCACTTCAAATGTAACTTTTGACCTCTTTTGTTAAGTTTTTTCATTTCATTTTCACAGCCATCAAAAGCATTTGGTACCAAAAATTTATAATTATGTTTTTCATTAATTATGCCAAAAAGAAACTTAGTCCTTTCGTTGTAAAAATGTCTGTGGCAAACAAAAGAAAAACATTGAACCTTCCCTTTTATTACGCATAAGTCGACGACTTTGATCAGCCTCAACGTTAATTTAATTACCGCTAAAAAGGCGCTAACAAGAACAACAACAACAAAAACATCGAATGGAATACTTTTTACTTTCATCGCAAAAGCTGCTTATTAATGCCACCAAAGAAGCGATAACAGCTGTTAATGCCAGTTTTGTTTTATTAGTTTTATTATTTGTAGAAGGACTGATTCAAAGTTGACGCAAAAGATTGGAAAAAAAGACTGGAGACGAAGAGCTGTATAAATACTATCAAGTCGAAATATAAACGATTCAAAAAACGATTCAAATTTATACGAAATGAAGAACACCTACTTGCGAAATCGATTCCCGAGTCGAAATGTAGAACAGACCTGATAATCTTTGAATATCTTAGAAGCATTTTCTTAACACTTTTCTGCCGAATTCAAAACGGGAAAAAATTTGGAGATTTGCGATTTGAAAAGTAAATTGCAGGTTTTTGGCGTTTGCGATTACTGGAACACGACTGTACAAAGTTCCTACTCCTACTACTACTCCTTAAAATCGGAAAAACCGTTTGTAAGTGAACACTTACAGGTGAAGGAGAGTTTTAGTTTCAAATATGGTGCCTCTTACTACTATAGTCTCCAAAATAATCGTTTACATACAGCCGACAGCATGACACACAGACAGACGACTTGCCTTTTAATGCTGATCAGGAAAATATATACTTTATAGGGTCTATCATGCCTTCTTCTTTTTTTCCCTTCGGATGCAGGGAATAAACATTTTTAGATACTCTTCAGTACCTTTTATGTGTTATCTTTTGCATTTACTTCTCATTTCTCTTACTCAAAGGCTGCCGATTTAAAAACGGCATTTTTGGGGTATACGATTACGGGAACATGACCGTATATCTAAAAACTATAAACTACAACTTCTAAACCAAACCTTGCCACAGTTTTTTCTTTTGTGTTTTATAACTTTTTGCTCTGTTTTTTTATTTATACATTTCTTTTCATACGCGTTCTCTACGTTGTCTTCCGAAATTTCTGTGTGAGCCAATTTCTATGTGAGTCACCACCTGCAATTGACGCAAAATGTCTTGCCAAACGCATTCACAGGAAATGAGCCTACGGGCATGATTTGCGTTAACAAGGCACATAAAATGGCGCCCATAATGTCGACATAAACAGCGACATGGGACAATGTGGCGCAAAAGGCTTAAACGCCATAAAAATTTTCCGAAAGTAATGTCAGGTGTTTTGCTATGTACTATGTTGTACAAAGGTGTACAAATCTGCGTCTTAGAAAACAGAAAAAAGAAATTATCGATGGCAGCTAACCCTTTTTCTTTTTTTTCTGCTACATCACGCATACGCTTTGAATTACGTCTTATTCAATTACCCCAACTGCTCGAAAAATTTGAATACATTATTTCGTTTTTTTTTTTTTTTTTGGTAGAAGGGAAGAATAATAAAAAATCAAAGTCAGCCGCTAGCTACACGCGCCATTTGGCATTCAATTGAATTTTTTTTTTTGGAGCATTCTTGGAGTACTGACTTTAAAAAAGAACTAAATTCAGCTTTACAGTGCTGAATTAAAAATTAAGTTATGAGATTTTATATAGGGAAAGTGAGCCAGTTGTGGCCATGGTTCGGTTGTGGGCACCCTTTTTTTTTTTGACAACTTCGCAAAATATCGCTATTAGTGTTAGCACAATTTATTTTTTACAACTATTGAAATTGTTTTTATGCAGTTTATCGATTTTTTAGCCATATTAACCCAGAATCAGTCAGAACAAACAACCGATTTGAAAAAAAAATGATTTTAGTGCTTTAATCGAAGCCATTAAAAGATGTTTGGTGGAGAAGAATTCTAACAAATCAACCACCGCAGCATACTCCATGTCTCGAACCACTCTTCGCCGCAGATAGTGCTAAGCATTGAGTTCAAGTTTAAACATTGAAAAGAGGCTGAAGAATGAAAAGTTTAATCCTATGCTATTCTTTTTGCCACTGAAGTACTTTAAAATAAATAAATTTTAGTTTCTTTCCATAGCCGTGGTAAATTTACTTAAATTTTTATTATTTTGCATATTTTAAGGGTGCCCACAACCGACCCAAAATGTTTTTTTTTAGCAAATATAACCACTTAACAATTTTCCATAGCTTAAAAGTTAGGTAAGGTCTTTAGCTTTCCATAGATATGCATTTAAACGCATAGAGGTTTTTAAAGGTGCCCACAACTGAACCAAAATTTTTATTTTAGTAAAAATAAACACCTAACTAAATTCTATAGCATAGCAGTTAGCAAAGGGGTCTTTTCCTAGCATGCTTTGTCAACCTGGACACGACTTATGAGTATAAAAAGGGTGCCCACAACCGACCCTCTTCGCTCTACTTTTAAACAAATTAAACTTGAATCGTTAAATGCTGCGTTTTGCAATAAAATAATACATTTCTTGTAATATTCAATTTAAATAATTATTTTTAAAACCATAATTTCATATATCAAATTCCACTTAATAAATAGTTCCCATTTGATTTTAAATTGTTACAATATAAATTTATTTTAATTATTAAATAATTATACATGCGCCGCACACTTCTTAAAAATGATTTATACACATTTCACGCTTTTCTGTTAATAAATTAATTATTTTTATTGTTTTTGTATTATTTTATTTTGTTTGTTTATAACAAAGAAACTATTTAAAACCACTTTGCCGCATATATTAATTTTTTATTTTATTTTTTTTTTTTGTGTATAATTCATTTTCACTTAATTAACTGCATTTTTAAACCACAATAAATTCCACTTGATTAACCCATTTATAAACGGTCGGGAAAATGGGAAACAAATTTATTATTTAACAGCAAACGCACGCAGATACACAAATAAAAAAAGATAAACAGATACAATACGAAGTAGTAAATGACCAAAAGATACACACGCCGCAGTACGCTTCAAATAAATTTCGATACACATTTTGAAGTGAGAGAGTTGCACTATTTTCTTTCCCCTTCCGGGAGAAAAAACAATTTTTCTATTTGGTAACGAACGCAATTAATTAATTAAAGCGCAATGAATGCATTTCAATGAACCGCAGCATTTATTTAGAGGAAAAACTCTAAAAGAAAATACACACAGATACACACGCAGACACATATAAAAGCTGCATTTATGCTTTAATTGCAGCTGTTTTTGTTGTTGTTGTTATTTTCGTTAGTTTAAATTTATTTTCAAATACAAAAAAACCGAAATTAAATTAAAGTACTTCGAACGCTTTTCACTTTTCATTTCTATTTTTAGAGACTTTGTAGCCGGCAAAAATTTTTCCGATTTTCCGTTTGCTTGCACCGTACACGTTCGCGATCGGCTAGAGACTGTTTTTCGAATCCAATTAGAACTTAAGATACTTCTACTCAATTCTCAATTATTTCGAGAGCAAAGGCCGTTTGCAGTTTTATTTCTGTCTTCAAAATGCTTGAAATTCTCAGCCGCTGTGCAGGGAGCGTTTATGCCAGGCAATGCGTAAATGTGAAAATCTCTTTAAAAAATATTTTCGAAATTATTCGAAATTTGTTGTAAAAAAAAAAAAAATGTCGCGTGGATTTATTATTTTTTTTTGTATGGAAGCTTATATAAAAAATTTCTTTATTACTCTTGGGCGGAAGTGACATTTTTATTTGTTTTTGTGGGTGTTTTCTTCGATTGAAGATTAATTAGTTTCGAAAGTCTTGTGGAGATTAAGCGTCATTAATTATGAAATAAACTTTTCATGTTGCATTAAAAAATACTAAAAGATGAAAATACTTAAGTGTAAATCCGTTATTTCCTTTCTAATCTTTTTATAATTATACATGACATGTTTTCCGTATTTGTTACGAGTACAAAATACAAAAATAAATTTGTTATTAAATATATTACACGGTGGGTAGGAGGAAAGATAGGTAGCACAAAATGTAATACAAATCTGTGAATGAGGGGTTGATTTGCTGAAGATATTAGGTTAAAAATACCTTTTAAATGAAATCCTATCATCTCCTTCTTAAAAGAAATCCATACTTTCCTAATAGAACCAAGACAGAAGTATGTAATCAAAAAAATTTTAATTATTTTGTATGGGTGATACCCCTTACAAAGAGGTTAGAGAAATCCCATTTGTAAGTGTTCATTTAACTACTTGGAAGAGTCTAAGTTTCGAATATGGTGGCCTTTTATCTTATAGTCTCACATAGCTATAGCGACTTGCCTTTCAATGCTGATCAGGAATATTAATACTTTATAGGGTCTATCAAACCTCTTTCTACTTTTTACAAACATTTCACAAACTTGATATACTCCCTTTTAGTTCGGGTGCAGCGTATATAGTGGCCAATATTTCTGTAGCGTTCTTTCTGAAATTTTTACAGAGTGTAACTGGGACCCTGGAAGGAATAATAAACTATTGTTTTGACCATACCAACCCATACGCCAACTTTTTATGAAAAAACTTATATCACTAACAGATTTACTTCAAATTTAATCGAAATATATTTTGACATGTTTCTGGAATTTTGAAATATTGAACCTGAGGCCCAGAATTTTTTTTTTTTAAAGTATTGTTTTTTATATTTTTTTTTTTTTAATTTAAATTAAATTTGCTATGTTGGTGAGTACTAAGACGCGATTTTAGAAAATGTTGACCTGTTGCCTAAAAGGGCCTAGAAACCGGAAAAAAATATCCTTGGAATGAGTAGACCTAGAGACTTGACCCTAGACGTGTTTAAAAATGGTTAAAAAATATTTTTGACGTGTTCAAGCGGATTTACGATGTTTAAACCTGGGCCCATTTTTGGTTTACATTTTTTATACCCGTCACACATAGTGTGAAGGGTATTATCAGTTTGTCGGAAAGTTTGTAACGTTAAAGAAGGCATCGAGACCCCATAAAGTATATATATTCTTGATCACCACTACGCGACGAGTCGATCTAGCCATGTCCGTCTCTCTGTCCGTCTGTCTGTCAGTATGTATAAGATTAATTCGCTTAGTTTTAAAGATGAAACTCGGAACTTAAGCTTTTCTCAGTTGTAAGCAGTTCAAGTGTCAAAATCAAAGTGCCACGCCCATTGTTAGGTACAGCCCCCATACAAACTTACCGTTTTTTTCTGATTTTTTGTAACAAAATAGCGATTATATATGAATGAGGTCACTCCAAGTTGGGTAAAAATACTTGTAATGTCATTAAATGTCAAATCGAAGCTGCCACGCCCATTTTTAGCTATAGCCCCCATATAAGCTTTCCGTCCATTTTCGAATTTTTGTATAAAAAATAGGTATTATTTATGAGACTATTCGCTCAAGTTTGGGTAAAAAACACTTCTAATGACATCCAATATCAAAACCACGCCCATTTATTAGTATACGCTCTATAAAAATTTTCCGCCCACTTTATTTTTTGTGAAAATAGTAATTATAAGTATAAGTAAGAATATATTCACTCCAAATGCGATCAGCTCACTACAACATAAAGCCTTAATGCAAAGTCAGCATCCATTTTCTTATTTTTTTTTTCAAGAAAATGTTTATTATTCTGTCCTTAGATTAAAATTTTAACCCGTTATTGTGTCTAAGTCCCTTCTCCAAATTTTACCAAAGCCACTTATGTATGTTCAAAAATAAACTAAACCTAGATGTGGCGGGTATTTGTGCTTCGGTTCCACCGAAGTAAACGTTTTTCTTTGTTTTTATTTCAATTCAAAATGAAGGCGTTAATAAAGCCCTCCAGGTTCAGTTAGTGTCATATACCTTCTGTAAAATAAGTATCCGGAAACCGATTTCTTTGATTATAGTGGAGTGGTTCACCCTGAGTTCCTTCCGGATGGTCAAAAGATTAATAAAGAATATTACACTAGTTTACAGCCAAAAAATTTCTGAGTTCTCATAGTTTTATTCCCATATATTTTGGGCTTGTTCTTGGGATCGTTCTTAAGATATCCTTAAAAAAAACTGTTGATATTTTTTTAATTTTAATTCTATTTTTTTGATAGAAAAATTTTGAAATAAATTATTTCTGAAATTTCTAAAATATGCTTATTTAATTACAAAAAAAAAAATTAAGACTAAGAAAAATTTATTTATTATAAGGGGAATCCCAAAACGATTCGATTCTAACTAAAACTGCAAAATTTTTATTCATAAATAAACATTTTACAAGGGCAGTCAAAAAGATTGTTATACCAAAAACCGCTAACAAATTCTAAACAATCATATTGTAGCACCCTGTACAACTGATAGTGTACATGTTAACATTTTAAAAGATTTTCAATTACTCAGTCCAATAATTTTTTAATGAAAATCAACAAACAACGAAATCTGTTAGCCTTGTACCAAAGTACCAAAAGTGCTTTCGAACATAAGAAGTATTCCATACGAAACATATTTAAAATACAAAATAAACAACTAGATTTCAAAAACGGAAAATTTACAATGGAAACTAAAGCAAGGAGCAATGTGCAGCAAAGGCAGCTCGCTCTGAATTTCTATGCAAAGTTGAAAATAATTCGAGCATTCACAGAAAGAACGGAACGAAAGAAAGAACATTGAATAAAAGCATTAACATTTTGGTAGAACAACAACAAAAAAATACAATAATATTGTAATATGTTCATAGTTAGACAAGAGAAGCGAAAGGTAACGACAGCGTAAACATGGGCGTAGAAATGGGGAGTGTATTGAAAATAGACGCGACTAAGCCTTTGAATTAAAGATACAAATGTATCTTAGGTGTTGTCTCATATTAGCTACACCCATTATCAGCTCAAGAAGTGGTAAAGATACTTTTTTTGGAACAGTTGCGTTACACCCTCGTAAAGTAACATTTAAGAACTTTCAAAGAACAATTGAAGCAGCAAAATTGAAATACAATATGTTGCAACAACAACAACAAAAAGAAAAATCTTTAGGTACAGCAACAACAACAAAAACAACTTTTAAAGTTTAAAATTTCAAGTCTGTGAAAATTGTATCTGAAATATAAAAAAAAAAAATAAATTCAATTCAATTCAAAGAAAATTAAATTAATTTACATTTATTTTGTAAACTGTATTCACAACAGGATAATGAATGGATGACTAACTTTCAAGCAAGCTGTTTGCCTATGATTCTGAAGCACAAAAATAAATTCTTGTAATATTTAAACTTTTTTTTATTTGATTTTTTGTTTGCTTTTCATTAAAATTCATTTTTAAAGTTTTAAATATTTCCTTTTTTTCTTTTGCATAAGGACTGAGATGCAAAGGTTAACTCACTCGCAGTCAATTAAAAAATCTAAAAATTGTGTGCAGTCACCTGAGAAGCCACTGTAAAATTAGCGCTATCCTGTGGCAAACTATAAATGACAGAAAAATAAACACAAGCAATAACAAGGACTATCAGGACTAACAAACAAAAGTAACAGAAAAAAGAAGCGAAAAAAATGTGAAAGAATAGAAAAAAAAGAAATAAAAATATAAACAACTTTTTACCACTATAAACCAACACTGACACTACTGAAAACTAGACAAGAAAGAATGCTGCTGTCGAGTTTACACGACTACGTGATAACCTGCACCCAATTTTTTACCTGAAGTTATGTACTATTCTATCTCTATTCAGAATAAAATTGATTACAGTTAAATTTAAACCATTTTGGGAACAGATATTTTAAAATCTTGGGATTTTAGGTCTGGAATAATTTCTGGGATTTTTTAGGAAGCAGAAGTTTTTTTGTATTTCTTAATTTTCTTCACAGTTTTATTAATAATTCTTTTCATAAGAATCTTCTACAAAGTAAAAGAAAATTTTGAAAAAAGAATTGAATAAAATAGGTGGAGTAATTATCAAGTTATTCCATGATTACCCTATAAGCGATTTAATTTGATATTCAATACTACCGAAAACCCGACATATGCTACTATCTTGAAAGGACTCTTTCGTGGCTTTTCCGTTTCGCAACTGCCTTGTTTTGTGCAATTGCAATTCTTTTCGAAGGCATTTTTGTACTTTTTTTTACAGAGCAACCAAAATATGTTGAGGCTGGTATGAAAACAAACTAAAAATACCAATTTTTTTTTTTTTATAACGAGACTACAATACGTTAGGTCTAGTATGTATAAATAAGCAAATCACATTTGTATTGAAACTTTGGAAAATCGACTTCATAAATGAACGGTATATGCCTAATTTTTTTAGTTTTAGTGGTCTATAACTATACTTGCATTGTTATCTATCAAATGAACCCGGTTTGGGACTCATCGGTTGAATGGTTTCAGCTTTCATAGAGGACATAGAAAAACATTATATTGGAAAAGTCGAAAACTGAATGAACCGTATGTGCCTAATGCATCGTTTTAATACTCTATAACTGTACTTTCAGTGTTACCTGTCAAATGTAACCAATTTAGGACTCATCGGTTGTATGGTTTCAAAATCCATAGCGGACATAGAAAGATTTTACTATTTTATGGCATATATATTAATTTAATGAATACGCCAACCAACTTATATCACTGACAGATTTATTTCAAATTTAAGAGAGATGAAATATGTTAAAAAATATTTTTACATTTTTCTGTAAATTTTGAATATTGGACCAGAGGCCTGGTGAGGGCCCGAAAAAAAAATTTTTTTACGGTATTTTTTTTCGACATTTTTTTTTCTTTTTTTTTTTTTTAATTTAAGTTAAATTTACTATATAGGTGAATACAAAAGACACGCTTTTTAAAAATTTTGACCTGGCGCCTAATGGGGTCTTGAAGTTGGAAAATCCATATCTTTGGAATAAGTAGACTTAGAGACTTGACAAATGAAACCAGTTTGGTATAAATCGGTTTTATGGTTTCAAAAGTACATTGCGGACATAGAAACATTTTTTTACTATTTTATACCATATATATTGTTTTGAATGAAAGAAATGAGAGATTTTCAAATCAAACAAAAGAGATTTTGTGTGAAACCGCTGAAAAAAATCATCTTGCACAAAAATCTCGCTACTGTACAATATTCTCAATGCACAGCGCATTGCATGCAATAAAAATGTATCTATAAAATATAAATAAATATGTAGTGTATCTATTCTAGTGAGTTGTGCTATTTTTAACAACAACAACGACGACGACGACAATAATTTTGTATACACACGCTAAAAGTTGACATCTGACGATGACAATGAACCGCTTTGTGTGACACTAGTAAACATGGCATAAGGGGTGCGCATCAGATCGCAGGTAACGTTTTGAACGAAGAAGAAGAAGAAATTGCAGTCGCTGACGTTGATGCTACAACGAATGAACGGCATTGAACCATGTCAACAACAACGACAACAAACACAACAGATACTTTGCCTCAAGCTGCACTAAGGTGGCACGCTTATATTGACAATGCAGACTAAACGGTTGAACGAGCAAGTGAAGGACCAAGAAGAGTGTTTGGCTTTTGTGCAACTAAATTGAGTAAGTCAGCGTTTGATGAAGACTAATTGAAGCTAATATGGCATGAAAGCGTTGCAGGTTAATGAGTTGATTGGATACAAAATAATATTTAGGGCTATTTGGCGCCAAGATGATAACTTAATAAATATATTTTTTTTTTGGACTATGACCTTTCATAAATCACAACGCCCCACTGCAACATCATCTTTGATAAATTCACGCTTAATTGAGAAACTACTCATGTTAATTAACACAAAATACACACAAGTTGGAAAGGGAAAATCCAGAGAAATATATTTTTAGAAACACTTCAAAAATCAAACTCAAAAATTTGAGCAGCTGGAATTTAACGTGAGGTGTCAATGATCTTGTTAAGTGTGTGATGCTGCTGATCTGCTGCTTAGAAGTCAATAAACTCCAAGAGTGTAAACTATATTTTAAATTATGCAGTTTTGGACTGCAACATAAATTATATTAAGTCAACTAAAAAACATAAGTGGGAGGAGTTTATAAAGTGAAGTGAGCTACTCTAAAAATAAGGGAATTCCCAAAAGGGATATTTATTTATTTTGCCTGCTGCTGCTCCTGCTTAACGCGCTATTTTTACAACATTAACAAAAACAACAATAACAAAGTTTTTTTTTTTGTGAACATGTGCGACACTTTGTGGCATGCCTCAACAGCAAAAAAAACAAAACAAAAAAGAGTGTGAGTGGTGTTAAAATAAATTGCGTCAAGTTCAAATGCAGACAAAATGCGTAATAAGCTAACTAAAAAAAATTTTGTTTTTAAACAAAAGCAACAAACTCGTACGTCACGGGTTTAGTTAACCGCTCAGACTGCGCCTCTGTTGCCGCCGTTGTAAGCAACGCAATCATGCCGCAATATGTCGCACACGCAGCATGTCACTGTGTGCCTTTGCCTCATAATTAATTGCCAAAGAGATACTCTTCTTCTTTCATGGGTTGCTCTTTTTATGTTTTTTTTAATTTTTTTTATTTTCGCATAAATTAATATCACTTTGACTGATCACATACGGAAGCGCATAATTTACACTTTTTCTTTTATAATTTATCTTTTTTTTTTTATATATATTTTAGTTAGAACGGATGCACGTTTCTACACATTTTATTTAATTGATTTTTACCCTTTTTTAAGTACGCAATTAGGAATATATTTCAGTAAAATACATCCTAACAGCTAATTAGACCATAAAGAATGCTGTAAATTGTGCAGCAAACTCAACTCAAACTCAGCTCAACTCGAAGAGATGAATCGATCTGGCTATGTCCATCTGTCTGTTTGCAGTTACATGTTCAGTTTTAAAAGTATTAACCTGAAAGTCTAACTTTTTTTCAGCCCTTAACAATTAAAGTGCTAAAACCAAAGTGCCACGCCTATTTTTACGAATGGTATCCATACTAATTTTTAGCCCAATTTAAAGATTTTATATGAAAAATTATTTATTTTTAAAATAATTTATTTCATGGTAGCGGATACCCGGCTGCTGGCGTTTTGGCTGCTCTTTCGGCTCTTTTCTGTTTCGCATCTACTGAGTTTGGCGCAATTTCAGCAAATTTCAGTGGCATTTTTGTACTTTTTATTGGGGGGCTAGTATGAAAACAAATAAAAAATAACTTTTTTTGTTTAATTTTTATTCCAAACCGCTGTTTGTTGGGGCTAATATAAAAACATACAAAAAAGCAAACAATATTTGTATGGAAAAAATCAAAAATTGACTTCATGAATGAACCGAAGTGCCCAATGCATGGTTTTAGTGTTCTATAATTATTCTTGAATTATTACCTTTAAAATAAAACCGGGTTGGTACACATCGATTGGATGACTATAAAGTTTACAGCGGACATAGAAAGAAATTGTATTTGAAAATTCGAAAATTGATTTCATCAATTATCCGAAAGTGCCTAATTCGTTGTTTTAGTACGATAGTTATACTAGAATTATTACCTTTCAATTAACACGGATTTGGGCACATCGGTTGGAAGGTTTCAAAGTTCATAGCGGACATAGAAACAAAAATTGTATTGGAAAAGTCGAAACTTGACTTCATTAATGAGCCGGATGTGCCTATTGATTATTTTAGTGGTCTTGAATCATACTTGGATTATTACCTTTATAAAAAAACCGGTTTGGGACTTATCGGTTGAATGGTTTCCAAAGTACATAGCGGACATAGAAACATTATTACTATTTTATATATATAAATAAAACACTTCTTATAACAACCCATAAAAAAAAGAACCCATGAACAAAGTGGAATCACTTAAGCATACATAGAATTCCCAATGAGGAGTTGTACCACAGAACTAAGTGGAAATAATTGGACAAACACTACGTAAGCCAGTCGGAAAGGGAGCGACGAGAAGGACTTCTCATACCAGAGTGGACTCAACTTGCATCCCTTGCAGAGAAAAGTACGAGGTGAAGAGCAGCTATTAAAGCCCTATGACCTATTATTATTTCAGGAACCGAAGAGAGATATAAAAGAAATGTTGAATTTTGTAGCGACTTTTTTTAAATGTAGTCAAAATTCTTCTTATGATCTTAGTCGAACACATGATTGACTTTGGATCTCTGTAACATATAGCACCCATACAAACCGAACATTCAATTTGAGTTTTCTTCGAGAGAAGTTAGTCTATCGGTTCCACCAAAGTTAAAGCTTCTCTTTTCTTTGTATTTTTTTTTAATTTTTGTTCTTTGAGAAAATATTGGGAATATTTGGGGATATTTTGAAAATTTATGGTGACCAAATATCAACGAATTTATCAACCTGATGCAATCCACCAGATGTTATTTTGAAAGAATTTTATTACTTCATTTGTGTTAAAAAATTTCTAAAAAAAAAGTTTAAGTTTGGATATTGAAACTATTTTCGAAAATATGAAAAAATAAAATAAGTAAAAAATGGTCTAACATTGCTGAAAGTGGCTCCCGACGTTTATGGTCCCAAGACCCATCATCAGCTTAAATTTCAAGTGTCTAGCATCATCAGCGCTAGTTAATATAAATTAAAGAATACAGCTTTGTTCAGTATAGTCCCAGTCTTCCATATTTCATATCTCATTTGCTTCCCGACTGAATACAGCGATTATCGAAATAAATTTTAACCGAACAAAAAAAGGTCACCTGTTTTTTTCTGTTGTCGTAATTTTTTTTATGCTCAACATTGTAATTTTTCTTGTTACAATTGCAACGTGACGACAGTTTTTTTCCGCCATTATTCCATTTTATCCTTAGTAATTTTTATGCATCTTCTTTGCATTTCATATAATTATGAGTTTTTGACGTTACTGAGATACGCGTTGTTGTTGTTGTTCTTGTTGAGTTGAGTTGAGGTTTGTCTGACGACAAACTTGTGCAGCTTCATTATTTATCCTTTTATGCATGTGCATATATAAATACGAGTAGTGTTTTTCGAGTACATATTCAGAGCATATATCGTGCTATAAAGCCAATTAAATGTGTATAAATTTAATGAATATAAGCAGCAACAGCAGCAGCAGCCGACATTATTTAATGAGTGAGAGTGATATGCCAGTGAAAGAAGGGCTTCCTGATACGAGTATAATAAGTTTGCAAATAGTGTAAACAAGCCGGAAAAATAATGAAGCACACACTTAAAGCTGAAAATCTGACAACAACAAAAATTACACAATATAATTTATTTATAAACATGCCTTAATGTGTCAATAACTCCGAGCGGATGCTTACCTGTAAAAAGATAGAAAAAAAGATACATTTTAATAAGTGAAATGATAAGCTGCGCATTAAGTTTTATAAAGCTTCTTAAACTAAATTTAAATAGCTTAGAACTACGATAACAGCTCAACTTGTATTAGCTGAGATTTTGCACAAAACAAAGCTAATTAGCCACAAAATTGTTTCTAAATTTTCGCGTCGGAATTTTTGAGCCAACAAGCCGCCGCCGCCATCGCACCCACACTCGGATTTTTCATTCCAATTTTGGGCAACTTGCTAATATTTTATAAACAATTTCGTAGCAATTAGGCGGCAACCCAAAACAAAACAAGAGTTTGTAGGTTGCCTAATTGAGTGCCTCTTGAGCGTCTTAATTCATTGGTTGCGTTGCCTGCCTACTCTGAAGGCAAAAAGTTGCGTAGCAACGCTATTTCCTTTCATACCAAAAAAAAAAAAAAACAAAAACAAACTCTTAAAACTCTACAACCCACATTTAAAATTCCTTTTCGCTTAAGTTGGCGAACCACTTTACAAATATTAACAAATTCCTTAAATAACGCAAATCTGCTGCATAAGATATGTCTGCTTTAAGGCAGAACTATGTAACGTTGCGTCTAGAAGAATATTTAGTTTAAATGCTAAGTTGACATTCCTAACCGCTTCGTACTGTCCAGCTTCATTTTACGCTTCACTATCTCAAAGTTTAGTTAATATGCATCACTGTATCCATTTTGTGCGCGCTTATCCCGTTAAGTCCTTTTTCTATAGCCAAAAACAGATTCAGTGGCATCAGCGAGGGTTGACTTAGTTATTGTGGAGTGGCAGACAAAATCTCTTTTTCAAATCTCTTTTAAAATTCTATAAAATAATTCACAAATAGTTTAAACTAAATTCATAAATTATGTTTGAACTAATTGTGAATTATAATCATTATTTCATTGAATTTCAAAAGTTATTTAAAACTAACCAAAAAGGAATTTGTGTGGCACTCCTGAAAGTGAGAATTTGGTTTGTTTAACTTGTTTAACATATTGCCTCAATTACACTACTTGACTCTGATAACATTGAAAAAGAGTCAACTAGTGTAGATGAGATATACAGGGGTGATACCGAAAACAGATCCACTAGAGTTTTGAGTTTTACATTTAAAATAGTTTTGTAAGGTTTCATTATTAGTTAGGCGGTTCGAAATTTTTAATTTTTGTATAGAAATTGAAAATATTAAGAAAAAACTCGAAGTATCGGTGTAATGGTGTAAATTTTCAAGTTCTTGCACCAAAACACACCAAAACTATGAGATTTTGGTGTCATCCCTGATAAATTATTTTTTAGCAGCTCCCAAACTAAAATTTATCTATAAAGCTGCCCAAAAATAGAGTTCACCATTTTGTTTCTCCCAAAGTGAATATGGTGTTCGGAAATTACATTTCCAAGACGCTGTTTCACTGCTTTATTTTTCGAAAAGGGTTGGCTGGTAGGATATAAATGGGCCAATCTATCCCAGCTTTAGACACTACATTAGGATTCATATAAGAAGCAACTATGTCAAGTTTTAAGCTAAAAAAACATTAACTTCCATTAAAAAACTATGAATAGCTTATATGATCATCAATAGTGTCCATGATTCGATACAAACCAGCTTTAAACACCACGTTAGGACTCATATAAGAAGCAAATGTGTCAAATTTTAAACTAAAAATACGGATATAATATTATATTGTGTCGAAATCAAAAATACGATCTGAATTTGTTTGGCACTATATGTTATAGAGGTCCGATCCGTAATACATTGATAGTGCATGTACATAGGATGAGGTTAGAAGTGGTTGTACCTAAAGTGGAATGTATATCTTAATAAATAGCAACAATTTTAAAACAAAAACTGGGAATGGGTGGCTGGTTTATATAGGGTTTATATCTACAAATCGGCGTGGCATCTTGGTTCTGACATGCAAGCTACTTGGGACTAAAAAAAGCAGAAATAGCTAGTATATTCATACAAAAATTACAAAACTGGGCGGTAATTTTGTATTGGATCTATACCTAAAATGGACGTGGCAATTTGGTTTAAAAACTGCTTTAGGCAGAGAAAGCTAATGTTTTAGGTCAATTTCTTTAAAACTGAGCTTATAAAACGTATACAGACAGACAGACAGACGGACATGGCTAGATCGACACAACTCGTCTTGATCAAGAAAATATATTTTATAAGGTCTACGATGGCTCCTTAAATGAGCTAGAAACTCTCTAACAAAATAATAATACCCGTACACTCTATTTTCGCCGTTAATAAATACAGATATAACAATAATTTTCTTAGAAAAACAAAAATTGGGAAGTGAATTTGTATGGGGGCTATAGGCTATAGTGGCCCGATGCTCATCGAATCAAGTGTATGCATGGGATAACATTGAAAATGTTTTCAGCAAATTTCAGAAGTGAATACATTCCAAGACAAGCTTTAGTTCGAAATATCAGATTTATATCATTAACACTAACCAAATAAAGTTCAGCGCAAACGACGGACTAACAGGCGGATCGACTAGTCTCGTTTAGCTGCTTAATACTATACATACATTATATGGTCTACAATGCCTCAATTAATCAGTTTTGAACTTTCTTACAATTTGGAAACCGCTTTTAATTAAAATGGTTTGGACCCGATTACTCTGAAATATTTGGTACACTTTGAACAGCACCTTGAACCGAACCAGTTATTTAGAAAATTATCGAAACTGAAGCCTAACCGAAAAAGCTTGGAATCAAGAGTACCAGAAACAGTAAGATAAGAAGCCGAAATTAGAGATATAAAATTGTTTCAAGCTGTGATCCATTCCACTACGAAATTCTGAAATTGGTATCGAGTAGCATTGGACTATTCCAGGCTTTTTAATATGCTGTAATTGCCATATATATGTATCCATTATATCCATTACATTATACACTAAATACAAACTTTAAGTTTTTAAAAAGTTTTTAAACCTTCTCTCGCTGAAAATATGGTGAAAAAGGTTACTTTTATATTTCTAATTTTTAACGTTTAGCCTTGAATGTTATTTACTTTTTTTTTTCTCCTTTATACTATTTTTTACTATTTTAACTATTCCTTCCTTCTTTTTTTTTTGTGCCATTGCAAAAAGGGAGACTGGCGTATACAAATAGAAAAAAAAAGGACGAGTGTCCTGTCTAATACTCTAATATCCGTTTTACTCGTTATCCTTGCATTTGACATGTGTAAGTGGCTGTCAACATTTTAAAATGATATTTTTCCTGTTAGCTGGTGCCGCCATGCTTTCTTGTTGCTTTTTCCTTTTTTTTTCCTTTTTTTCCATTATCCGGTTTCTTGTTAGTATTTGCTAACCTTACTTTGTTTTCGTATTGTATTCGTACATACATCGTCAAGAACTACAACTTCCGCTGTTGATTTTATTTACATTTCTGGGATTTTTAACCTGTTCTTTCGTTGTCGACTTCATACATATGTATACGTAGGTGGCATGTGCTACATAGAATCGTTCTCTTAGATATTTCTGTAAACTTATGCTAATATATTTTTTTTTATTTTGCGGAGCCCCAAGCAGTCTATATATGTGGCATATATTGCATAGGTCAGCATAAAATATAAAAAATTTAATGTAGCATGCTTTTAGGCATTTAAGCAATGCTTCTTAGTTTTCTTGCAGACACTTTTCACTCTTTGCTATGAAAAGCGGAAACTTAAAATTGATTTTCTAAACGAATTTTCCTATTTGTCTGTTCAAAAGCACCTTTAGCACCTTTTTTTGCATAAGTTTCGTCATAATCTCTGTAACAAATTTTTCAATTGCATACTTTTAGGAGCAAAAGTATTAAAGTCTCAAGTTTGCAAATCACTTTTTAGTAAAAGCGTAGATTAAATTTTATATTTACAAACAACAAAAGTTTCTCATTAAAATGAAACTTTGTTAGTTGTTCTCGGTTTTAGTTGTTGTTCTTGTTCAGAGTCAGAGTCTAATCGTATGTGTGGCTTTACAGGGTTACACTTGTTAACAAAAACTTTGAGGTTTTGTCTGCTAGCTTAAGTAGTTTTCATCATTTTAAAGTTCTGCATTTAAGGATGCTGTGTGCAGTTTAGTTAGTAATTTTAAAGGAACTTGCTCACTTTTCTAATGCATAAACCATTGAGACTGACTTGACTGGCTCTAAACTGATAATTGGATTTAATTTTTTGAATAGAACAAAGCACAGACAGCACATGGGTTTCTATGGAGCTTTATGACCCACCAACAACTTATTTACCGCAAACAGAATTAAGTAGCAAAGGCAAAGAGAGGTTGCCTAAGTGGTCGTATAAAACGCCAAAGTGCCGAAAGTTTTTTTTTTTTTTTTGGGGGGCTGTAGTCCGTTCAAGTGTTTTGTGTCAAAAAGGGTGCTAAACAGCATCGGTCCTTTTGCATTTTTGGGTTGGGTTGGGTTATTTACTTTGAGTTTTCCTTTTGATGTGTTTTGTGCATGTTATGAAAATTTTGACATGTGCTTCTGTAATACACACACTCCCAACTCTCAACTCACAACTGTCACACAACTGGTTAGTGGCTTTTATTATTGTTGTTGTTGTTGTGCTCATTGCCCAGTGGAGTCGTTGCCAACAAAGCATAAATATTCATTTTCTTTTTGACTTTTACATAGCTGCAACCCTTTCTTAAGCCATATCATATGTAAATCCCCTTGTTATATAGACCCCCCCCCCTTTCTCCTCACTGAGGCTAATTTTTAATTTTTATGGTTCACATGCTTGTGGGTCGTCGTCGTCGTCGTCTCGTGCTGCCCTTATCTTCTTCATAAAAAAAAATATTCCCTTTTTTTTTTCAGTAAATTTTTGTGAAAAAACCCCTTTTATTATTTTATTTTTAATCTGGCCCAAAAAAAAAATAAATTTTTTATAAAAACCCTCTTCAGCTGGAGCTCGTAAAATGAATTAATTTTTTTAAGGGGTTCGCGGCTGTTGTAGGTAAATGGGTTTTTTTTCGAAGGACTACATTGACGACTGATAGCTTTGCTTGTCTATCTGTATGTGGCGTTAAATTAATTTTCAGATTAAAAACATAATTTTTAGGGCAGGGAGAGTCATGAAATGTTTTGCTAGGGGCAGCTTAAAGGTTACTTTCTTTGGATTTTTAAAGTTTGAAAAAAATATTTCCGAGGCAAAGAGTGATTTTTTGAAATTTCTCGCATGCAAACTACTTTTTTAACTAGCTTCATAGACTGCTGAAAGTGTTGAGCAATTGCATCATTTAGTTAATGTTTGACAGATATTGAAAGCAGATAATCAAAGTGAATTTCGAAAAAATTCCTTAGTTCATGAAGCATTATTTTTTTTGCTTAAAATAACCAACGCCAACAAAACCAAGCAGAAGGCTTAATAAACACTAAAGGAAGTCAGAATCTTCAATTACAACAGTTAATAAGAGGTTTACCAAGGTGCGTCTGTCATTGAACAATGACGTTTGGTCACTTTATGGAATGCAAGTGTTTCATAACTTTGAAAGTTTGTGTTGACGCTTATAAAAGAAAAAAATGAGTAAGTGTTTATATGGAAAATTATAGTTCAGCTATGTAAAATTCTAGTTTACTAACGTTTTTTTGGCGATGTTGTGTGTTACTGTTCAATTTTGGCATGTTTTGTGAATGCATATTTTTAGAATGTATGTAAAATGTTGTGTTTCGTGGATCAGTACTTTAGTATGGCACAGCCTTGACAAAAGTTATACACGAAAAGTGATTTGCCAAAGTGTGTAGTTTAATAAGTACTTAGCAGTTTTTGCTACTTTTTGTTCCATTTCAAGAAAATTGCATTTGTCCGTCTGTCCGTTTTTTTCGTCTGTCTACACGTTTAATTCCCCTTTTCCAAAGACGTTAGGCTAAAAATCGAAACTTAAGCATTTCTTGGATTTAGGAACTCTGAGTCTCAAAATCGTAGATCAATATTTCGTAGATCAATACTTTAGTATGGCACTGCCTTGCAAAAAGTTATAAACGAAAGGTGATTGACCAAAGTGTGTAGTTTAATGTGTCATAAACAGTTTTTGCTACTTTTTGCTCCATTTCGAGAAAATTGCATTTTGTCCGTCTGTCCGGTTTTTTTTTTTCGTCTGTCTGGATACACGTTTAATTCCACTTTTTCTAAAGATATTGAGCTGAAAATTAAAACTTAAGCTTTTCATGGACTTGGAAACGATTAGTTTTAAAATCAGTGTCTCCGGCACACATGTAAGCTTGGAACTCAAACAAATTCAACGCCCTAAGCAAAGTATTTTTTATTTGTATTTGGAAAACGCGAAATCGTAAGAAACAGTTTTAAAGCCAAATACTTTTCCATTTGTTATTTTTTTTTTTTTTGACATTTTACAACATAAATCCTAGCACTCAAGAGCAATCATACGCCTGAGTCAACAGCTTCAAAATAAAATGAGAAAAAAAATGTATACTATATATTGTATATAAATCACTTTCACTTGTTTATACAAATGCGTAAAACGAAAAAAGAATCGTTAACAAAAAACGTTTAAAAAATAAAAAAATAAACCCAAATGAAAAGTACTCCAGTATTTTCCATTATCTCTCCTTTATGCCGTCGCCACAACCAATAACAATAATGGCAACCGGAAGTGCAACCTCACTCACCCACTCACACACATAATAAAATCTGAAAAAATATTAAAAAAAATTATAAAAACAACTGAAATATAAACATTTATGGTTGCATGGGTCACGTTCTGAAGCTTAAGCCTACAAAACAAAACAAACAAATTGAACGAGACTGACTGAAATTGAGTTGAAACAGGTGGGTTGGGGTCTCAATAACATACAAAGCGACATTGTCGATTGACACTGCTTGAAAAAAAATCAGAAAAAAAAATATTTGCTGAATAAACAATTTAAAATGATACTTTCATTTCATAATGCTTACACGACCCCAAACTCAGCTGCGCATTGGCAAAAATTAATACCACAAAATTTAAAATTAATACAGTGAATAAATTGAAATTGTTATTGAAAGAATGAGCAAAGAGTCAAGTGAGTACTCATTTTTAAAATTGAGTGTGGCATAATTTTAGGCGTATGCGTAGACTTAATCCTCACATTTGCTCTCTTTTATGTTTTTTGTACTTAAGAGCTTATGGCATGCATTAACATAATAATAAAAAAAAAGATGAAAAAAAATATATTGACACTTAACCCATTAATGACATTTCAAGAGTGTATTAACATTTTGTAAAATATAAAAATTTCAGCAGATTGCATTTTATGTTCGTAGTGGTCTACAAATTTTAATTTTAATAAATTTTAAATCGATTTTAAAGTTATTGGTTAAATTCCACTGCTGTATTTCCACTGTTTCAGATAGTCAAATGAATTTAGCAAATATGAAACTACATCGTTTTAAAACCCGGCAGTACGTGGCTGTAAAAACGATGGCTCTTCAGCTCAGCTGTCATTTTCGATACCAATTCCCATACTAAGTGTGGGACAGTCGCTGACCACTACTGGATCATATATACAGCAGCCGTGATTAGGCATTGATCAAACCGCGTGGGACAGACACTGACCGATCCATTTGGATTAGTTACTGAACGATCCATTTAGGTCAATCGTTTCTTTTAAATGCGCCCAATATCGATTTTCTAGGTATTCTCATTTCAAAGTTATGTTTTCCGGTTCAAAGGCTCTCATTGAGCTCCTAATCAAAATTTTCCAAGATCTTAAATAAGTAATCACCTATATTGTACTTTGAATATACAAAAAAAAAAAAAAAATTATCAATTATTAAAATTTCGGTTCCCACAATGGGCCATCTGCTGCGTCTAAGGCCCCATTAAGTTCCTAGTCAAAATTTTCCAACAGCTCGTCTAAGTGCTCATCTACATCTTTATTAAAATCTACAGTAAAATAAATTTAAAATTGATAAAATTTGGCTTTTGGATCCATGTCCAAGTTTCCGAAGCCCCAAGCACATATCAACAGTATTTTTGAACCATCTTTCAATTGCAAAAGAGATGATACATTCGATTTACGGTCCCCAAACACGGAAACAAACCAAAACTATTTTAAACGACCTTTTAAATGCGCCAAATTTCAAGACTCTAAATATATTCATTCCTCAGATTAATCTGCGATCGGCCCAATAAAAAAAAGGTAAAAATAATTAATTTTTGGTCACCCACTGGGCTCCAGGCCAACATTTTGAAATCGTTTGAATAAATCTAAAATATTTTCTAACCATCTTTCAAAAAATTTTAAGTCTCTACGTCTCTTCATTTCAAATATATGGGTTTTCCGGTTTCTAGGTCCATTAGGCCCCGGGTCAAAAATTTTCCAAATCACGTCTAGGTGCTTACCTGCATAATAAATAAAATAAAACAAAAAAATGGCCTTAAATCTATTTTGGATCCACCAAGGGGTCCCAGGTCAAAAAATAACAGAAGTCCCTTGAATACGCATTATATCTAAGCCTGTAGTCATCTCCATTATCTAGTCAAAAAGAGATGGTAGATTCGATGTGGGGTTTCCAAGTGGTTTTCAGGTTGAAATTTCGAAAAATAGTATTAGGTTCCTTTGTTTTTACCATCCCAGAGATATGGCTTTTCCGCTATCATGGCCCTCATTCGTCCCCTGCTAAAAAGTCTTTCTTAGTGCTCACTTTTATCACAAAACGCATCTACATTCACCTTCCTATCTATAGCCGTTTGACCTGTATCGCCCGTGAATAGATGAATGAATGAACTAGTCAGTCAGGCGAAAGAGATTTATTTAAAATATCTTCACAAAGATTTCTTTAATAAAAATATTTCTTAATTTGACATAATTAAATTTCAATGAAACTTTCAGATTTTTATTTTCAATTTACTTAAGTTAATGAAGAATTGTTTTGTTATTTTAATAAATTAACTTTTACGCATTAACTCAATTTTAATAAAAAATAATTTCATATGTTGTGCCTAAATAAATAAAAATGCTGAATTCGAAATTAATTATATATAATAATATCAGCGGTCCCCCGACTTCGTAGCCAATTATGTTTATAGGCTAATAACACATTTGACTCAATTAAATAAACAAAAAAAAAAAAAAACAACTTGCCTCAATTTACTTCAATAAAGTTGTTTTGTATAAAAAGCAAATGGAATGAAACGAATCAAACGCCTATAAGTAGGCAACTACTGCCAAAGAAAAACTTTTAGCAGCAATTTTTTTTTTTTTTTGCACAAGAAAAACATAAAAATAAAAAACAAAAAAAATAAAACAAAAATAAAGAAGATGCAGCTCAGAAAAGCCCACCACCAAAACTTATAATAATAATCATAGCGTTCCAAATTATCCTGGGAAATTATTTTTTAACACGCACCGAAAAAAAAAAAAACAACAAATAAATAAATAAAACAAAAATAAAATAAAAGAAAAATAAAAACTTTTCGTTGCGTTACTATGCCTGTGACTGCCTATTTACTTTTGTTGCTGCGCGCTTTAGGCGCGTAGGCGCGTTTAGTTTTATGTGAAGTAAAACGTTTATTTTGTAAACAAAATTTAGGCTTTTTTTCCATTAAAGCAATTGAAAAGTTTAGATAAAAACAGAATCAGACAAGTGGCTGAAAGTTTGTTGTTTGACGGAAATTATGAAAACCTAAACTTTGTTGCATACTTTTAGTTGCGGCTTACTTATTTATTTATTTATTTGGTTAAATAGTTAAAGCAACTTTTTAAGTTGCGTTTAAGGCGACTACAAATCAAAAATTTCATGTTGCTTGGCATAATTTAATGCGGCTATAAATATTTTTATGACTTTTTCATATGTTCAACTGCCGCAATCCGACACTTGCCACGCAAACTAATTTTTCAATTTCAAAACACGAACTTAAAGTTGAGATTTTTCATATAGAATTGCATGATTTCCGCTGACTTGACAAATCGTGCCAAACTTTGAAATAAATAAATAAAATAAAACAAAAAACGCAAGCCTGATGAGCATGATGATGCATAAGCGTCCAAAGACCCCCCAAAAGACGTAGTCGGCCTAATATGTTTTGGGGTTACACTTAAGTGAAATCAACTAAAATATAAGTAATACATTTAAAGACAAAAATCTCAGTGCCACACAGCAGCAAAAGGGTGATTTTCATGCATCATTCATTTTGACGTTAAAGGAAGAAGGTACGAAACGGAACAACTGAAACGCCTGAAACGGGAAGCGAGCGAAACTTTGCTTTGCAAAACTTCCGGCCACCTGCTACGAACAAACAAAGCCGCTAAAGGTTCTGCTTCGAAATAGTAAAAAAAAGAAAAAATGAAAAACTAAAATGAAAAAGATGAATGACTTGACAAATGCTTTTAGTCATGAATCAAATATCAATTTGACAGCAGCAGCGGCATGGAGAAGGCGTGTGGCAAGTATGCTTGCAACGGAATATTAGCTGGTACTCAGGTGGCTTGGCTTTTCTGAAACTCAATTCAATTTAATTGTGGCCAGCGTGTAAATGACGCTCGGGTAATTGAGCTCTTTTGGCTTCGAGGCTTCAAGGCGTCTTTGCTGTTTGCTGTTTGTGATAAGCTAAAACAAATGCAACAAGGAGTCGTCGCTGCTGCTGCTAAGAAGAAAGATTAATGAAGTTTTTGCATTGCACTCTGGCAACACTACTTCATGCTGCGTTTTATTATTAAGTCTCGCACACAGGAAGCTAAACTAAAGTAAGTGACTGGCGTGGAAAATTATTAATAACAACTTCTGCGTTATTTTAACTTTAAAATGTTTAACTTTTCAGTTGGCAACAATATTTCTCATTTAACATTTTTCGGACGTGTTGATTCCCGTTTGTCAACTTGTGACAATTCATTAAACAACTTGGAACGCGTGCTGCATAAGTTGTGAATTTAAATACAGCACGAGTAGCAGCAGTGGAGCAGCTTAAAAAATGAAATTCATACAAATTCATTAATTTTCCCTGCAACAACAACAACAACGACACAGTTCTTTGCTTTTCTTTTTTTTTTATTATTGTAATCCCAAGGGTTTAACTTTCAGCGCTGATAAAGGAAAAAAAACCCAATCAACTTGATTAATAGTATCTATTCGTAGATTGTTTGCATGTCTCAAACGCTGTCTCATACGACGACTCTTTTTTGGACTTGTTTACTTTGCATACATCATAGACAAATGGAAAATAAACAATTAAAGCTGCAGTACACCTGCGCTAAAAATAGGGCTGCAAACCGGGTTTCGAGACGAATCGTAGCATTTTTGAACATGATTAATAAATTTATAAGGCAAATTTAGAGGATGAAACCATAAGAGTCTTCCTATGCTATTGTTCAATAAACTTAGCGCAATATGGTTGGGATGATTATCTAAACGTTCAATGTATCTGAAACTAATCTAAAGTCTCTGTGCACCTACTCATTTAGATGTTCCATTTACAGCCTAATCCTTTAGATATTCCTGAAGAAAGTTGGGAAACGTTGCTTGGATCTAAGTCAGTCGCTAAAATAGTATGACCAACATATGTAGCGACCTGAACATTGTTGGTGTACAGCACAGGACCTAAGACCTAAAACTGTCTTGTGGAACTCTAGCTTCAATTGAACGAATCGAAGAGATCACTTCTCTTAATACAGCTCCAAATGCTCTTTCCTTGAGGTAGGATGCAAAAAGAGAAAAATAAAGGCGCTGGAGGCAGTTTTGATGATCTGGAACTATGTTGAGTTTTTGAAACACTGGTAACCATCTTCCAAGAAGTAATTTTCAAAAATTTTTGAAATTATTGAAAGTTGGCTTAGGTAGGACGTAACAAGATCTTTCGGTTTACCAGTCTTTGGTCTCATTACATTTTTTGGACATTTCCATTGAGAAGGAAAATGAAGAGCACAAAGAACTGTGTTGTTAATCATTGCCTATCCGTCGTAAGCAGGATATTTAGCAATCTTGAGAGCTTCTTTTGTTGTTGCACTTCACGGGGAGTTATGTGACCCAAGGGAAGGTCCACTTGACATGAAATATCCAGGAAATTCATCGTCTCCAAAACATAGCTTACAACAGAGATGTTCAGCAAACGCTTCCGATTTGGCTTTATCAGTCCGTCACTGATAGGAACCTTTATAGGAACCAACCTCTTTACTGGCTTTTTAAGCACTTTTGTCGATTTTCAAAAATTTAAAAACCCATTGTCCCATGGATCTCGATTTTGAAGATAGTCGGCAATGGCTTTGTTTTTAGATTCTTGCAACAAGTACCTTAAATCCTTGTGGACGTAATCTTTTCTTGTGATTTACCATTGCACGAATCTCGATATTGAATGGCAAATTACCAAATCCTGGAGAATTGTTTATGGATGAAAATGAAGGCTTAGCTAAACTCTTCCCTTTAAATTAAAAAAAATTTTTTTTAGTTTTTTCTCGAAATTCGCCGTGTAAGCGTTTAAGAGGAAAATCAATCCATATGAGTGGCACGTTCGGAGCGGTTAACAGCGCTAAGTGCGCATGTCGAGTAGACAAAACTTTATTAGTTAAAATAAGGCTAAAATAGTATAGGTATTACTTGAACCATTTGATATAAATCGAACCGTGGTTTGACGCTGACTTAAAACAAGTTAATGAACAGAACCAGCCGTTCAGAGGCATAGAGATCCACTAAGTGGTTTGTAGTGTTGCCTTTGAAAATGACTTTCGGTGATTTTTTCACAGTAATTTAAAAATCACAATGAAAGTAGTGATTTACGATTTTTCTTATTCCTCATTGAACATATTCGGTAATCGCCCATTTTGTGTATCAATCTTCGCGAACAGTGAGCCAGTTCGGCAATCGCTAAATCTTTTTGGTGAACTTCGATTTTATCACTATTTGCAGTTACTGTGATTTGCAAATCGCAGTCGCTAATCACACTGCGTATCAAATATCATTCTTTTTGCCAACACTAATGTTTTTGCAGCCCTGACGATACCAATTTAGCTTGAACAGTTTTTATGCAATCGAAATAAAATGCAATGAAAAAAAAAAAATAAAATTAAAAAACTTACATCAAAAATATTAAAAAAAAAAAACTGTTTCACGAACAATAAAATTCTGTTTCATGGGAAGATCCTACGACAGCAAACTAGCAAACTTCCTGACATTGCTGCTCTATATGCTAGTGTGCAAATAAAAATTCAATCTCAGCAAAAAAGGTAAACTAGCTGAAAGGAACACATATGACGAAAAAAAAAAAAAACCAACACCAACAAAAAATTCTATTTACAAAAAAATTGTCAATATTGGGCATTTTTATTTGCAAGTTCGCCAGCGAACTATGGAAAAAATGTTTTTGCGTTCGCTTTCAGTTACACATTTGCAGGACCTTTCCTTTTCTAACTCAATCCTTTGTTGTGCATGCAGATTAGTACATTCGATATGCTCTTCCTATGTAACAATTTTTTCATTGAAATTTTTTTTTTTCCTGTCAATATGAAATCGTTCTTATATTGCTGCTATCGTTTCTGGGTACGCTTTTCTAGTTTTGTTGCAGACGAGTACGAGTATGAATTTCTATGCAAATCTATGCCAATAGTGCGACATTATCCTTTTATCGTTGGCACATATGCAGCAAGCAACTCGAAGTCGCATTCACTTTGATATTTTGTTTATTCCTTTTTTCGTTTTCTTTTTTTGTATATTGACGACTTCAGCACTCCTACTTCTAGTTTTCAATGTGTTCAAAATGCTATTAAATCCATTTTGCTTTACTTTGCTTGGCACCTTTTGAGATTGGATAAGTTTTAAGTTTTGTTCAAAGCTGTGATTTACATAAGTGTTACAAGAGTCTATAGATGGAGCAAGAATTGTTTTCAAGTAGTTGCTGAACTTAAAAATAGAGGCATTTGTATGTGTACTCTCATCTCTATTTCGATGTATAGCCTCAAGGGCTGTCTGAATAGTCTGGAAATATTGCTCATAAATAATACTTATATAGTGTCTTATCTTATCTTTTTTATTAGCTTTTTGTTTGCAAAAATATTTCAGATTACTTTTTGTTGTCGATAAAAAAAACGAAACAAAATGAAAATGGAACAATAGAAACACCCAGTATGCTGTAATAAATTAAAATCTGTACAGACGTGTCATTTATTTAGTGAGTGAAATAGCAATTAACAGGGTGTTTTGAAGCGTATAAAAAATAAGTAATTTTTGTTTTACTAGAAAAAGAAAAAGAGAGCGCTGTGTCTACGTTGGCTATAAGTTTTTAATAGTTCTATTATGATATTTTTTTTTATATATATAAATACAAAAATGTGTCTAATTCTATTGGAAATTCATCTTTGCAACGGTCAAACTACTGCCAAAAACCCGCAGCATGATATATTACGATAGGTGCAAGCTTAATAATATCCGGTGCAATCACGAATGTGGGAAGCCGTAGTGTTGAAGTCCTTCAGCATTTCGATGATTTTGGTTTAAAGGGAACGAGAGCGTGCAGCCTAAAAAAACAAATGTCTAAAAATGTTGGGAAGTGTAAATAAGTATGCTGTAAGTCTACTACTATATATTCCTCCATTTTTTCCCCAAGTGTTTTTTTTTTAACTATTTTGTTGTTCGGCGGTCCTTTTTATTGCACATATTCGAACTTCAGATTTCAATTTCAAATTTAATTTGAAAATTTTTTTTTATCGATCATTTTTGTATTCTTTATGAGGGTTTCATGATTAGCCAAGGTATTCCGCCACTGTCTCTTTTTTTTTTCCCAAAAATTTTTTTTTAGTATGCATGTTATGGTGAATTTATATAATTTCATATAAATAATTGATTAGTTTAAAAATAAATATTGTTTAAAAGCAACAAAGCAACCGATGCAAAAAAGAACAGCAAACATGTTTCTCAAAATTTCTTGTACTCTTCTCTTCTTTCGTGGTGAAATTATGTTTAATTCTTACAAGCTAAGCTAATTAATTAAGGTAAGCAAAGATTACCGAGGTATTCACCTGTTATAATTGCATCATTGCCACAAAGTTGTCATAGAATTATTTGTCAGGGAACGTATTTAAAAGTTGGTTCAAAAGAGTTTGTTCCGGAAAACATTCTAAAAACTCTCATTCTAGAAAATGTGATTAACTTTGTTGCACAATAAATCCCACTCATTTTTATTATTAGAGTTGAAAATGTAGCTCGAGTCAAAAAAATGCTTAAAAATTACGAAAGAACAACGAAGCCGTAAAAATAAGAAAATACACGAAAAACAATATTTTTTGTATTCTCTAAAAAAAAATTATTATTAAAAAATAAAATAATAAATGATTGGATGTAAGTCTATGACCTTTTGTAAAGAGAAACATCGTTATCCGGTTAAAAATATAATTTTTCAGGTTTCTACATTAAATCTACGAAAAATAGTATTTTCCCAAGTAAAATACATGGGAAACTTAAGGAGTTTACGACACCATTAAATATTATCCGATAAAAAAATTACATAAATTTTTTAAAACTTTTCGCAAGCTTTTTTTCGACCACCTTAGGCTACACCATTCATTTTTCATATTTCATTTGGACTTTTTAGGCAAAATCTATAACAAATTTGGAGTTCAAAGATTACATAACACAAAAGTATTCAAGAAAAAATTTTTTGGGGAGTACATCTTAAAATGGGACTAGAGAAAACTCGTTTGTACGAGATAACTTGGCGGCTTTGGAGAGTCAAAGCTTCGAATATGGTGATCCTATCACTTAGAGTCCCCGAGATAATTGTTTTCATACGGCAGACGTCAGGACGGACCGGTCCCTTAAAAGTTCGAGCCTCCGTTCTTTTTTAAAATTAGTGGAAAAACAGTGTGTTTAATATATTATTTATGCATGTGACAATTATATTTATAGAGCTAAAAACTTTACAACTCAACCTCTTTTTTTCATGGCACAATATCCCATATTTCGTCTCTGACAGTTTGACAATTTAAAATCACATTTAAAAACAACATTCTTATGTGCTACTTCGATTTTAGTTCGTTTAAGTATGTCGATTTCTGTTACTTTTTTGTAAATGGAAAAAACTGCACTTTGACAACTTCAGTTGAACTAAATTCGAGCTTTAGTTGCAGAGTTGCAGTTGAGTTAAGTTGATTCGAGTTGGCAAATGGCGTAACATGAAATGTGGTTTATTTTATAAAAAATTCTTTTTGCACTTTTAAAGTTGTGCGCTGCCATTTTGCAACATAAAAACACATTTTTTTAAACGAAATGAGTTGTTTTTGTTGTTGGTTTTGTTTGGCGGTTTGTCAACTGAAACAGGACAAAAAAAAAACGTTATTAAAAGTAACTATGACTACATCCGGAGTACTATTTGTGCTAAAAAAAAAAAAAAAAAAATACAAAATATTTCAATTCAGAAAAAACTGGCACATTTCAAATGAAACTCGCTTCTATTTTTTTTCCTATGAGTCTGTGAGTTGTTTCAATGCGTGTTCTCTTATTTATTTATATGGCACCCCAAATTTTTTTTTTTTTATACTCTCTTGTTCATTAGTGTTGCTAAGCAAACAATTTCAAATGGCATATTTCAAATACAAGCATTGCAACGTTTGTAGTTACATATCTGAATATTTTGAGAGTTGGATAAATTGTAAATAAAATAAACTCGCCGCCCCTTTTTCGAGATAGGCAAATGGTAGCAACAACAGCAAACAACATTGATGTGCGTCTGAGCCATCAATTTCTAATAATGTAATTTTGAAAACGTCATTTAATACTCGAACAAAAAATACAAAAACAAACATTCTGATCCAATGTTAAGCATCCTTTTTATGCCCAATTCACATAGTGTGGATGGGTATATGCAGTTTGTCGGAAAGTTTGTAACGCATTAAAGGAGATGCCGTATACCTTATAAAGTATATAGCCTATATTCTTTATTAGATCGATGAGACGAGTCGTTCTAGCTGTCTGTCCGTCTGATTTTATCTTGTTCCGTCTGTCTTATGTCCGTTTGTCTGCTGTCCGTCTGTCCTCCCGCCTGCTATCCGTCTGTCTGCCTGTCCATCAGCATATATTTCAACGCGATATTTTGCTGAAATTTTAAACTTAAGCATTTCTCAGCAACAACTAAGTCAAGCTCGAAATTAAAAGTGCCACGCCCATTTTTAGATACAGCCACCATACAAACTAACCGCCCATTTTTGAATATTTGTATGCAAATAGATACTCTTTCAGAACGTATTCACTTCAAATTGGGTAAAAACACTTCTTATGTCATCCAATGTAAAAACCACGTCCATTTTTAGCTACAGTCCCCATACAAATTTTAAGCCTATTTTCCAGATTTGTATGAAAATACTTACATATTTCTTTACTACTTTTGCTTTTTAAGTCCTAAGTAGTTTCTATGTCAGAACCAAGGTGCCACGTGTGAAAATTGTTTTAATTATGAAAGTAATCACCTCAAATTGGGTAAAAACACATCTAATGTCATCCTTTGTATACACTACCGATATCATAAGGATCGGACTACTATAACATGTTGCCCCCATACAAACTCACTTCCCATTTTCTAATATTTTCAAGAAAATTATGGTTATATTGCGATAAAATTAGAAAAAAATTATGTTTGCTTAAAAAAATACGAAGAGATAGCTTCTAAAATATTACTATTTATATACCATTTGAAAGTTTTAAGTTTCTTCTTTCCAAAACTGGTTGAAAAATAAAAATCGGCTCGGCGTTAACCGAGATATTTACCAAAAAAGAGGGTAAAATCGGTTTTTTTAACTTAAATCAAGATTTTGGGGATGACACTTGGGTTGTATTAGACCATTGATTTCTATGACGGCTATTTGAGCTTCGGTTTCACCAACCTTTAACCTTTTTCCTTGTTTTGTATTGATATATTTCATTGTCTGCTAAGTTCCGGTTCGTACTGAAAGAATGGCAAAATATTGACTTCATATATGAACTTTATCAATATCGTCATCGATTTTTCCAACCATACATGCGTTTTATTTGTAAATGAGCGTACTTTTCAAATATTTAAACCAAATTTATAGTTAAAAAAAACAGTTAAAAAAAAAATTATTAAAAAAAAAATTATGTATAGCTTAAAAATAAGCAGAGATAGCTTCCAAAGTATGACTTTTTATAAACCATTTGAAAGATTAAAGTTTTTTCGTTCCAAAACTGGTTATAAAATAAAAATCGGCTCGAAGTTAACTGAGATATTTGCTAAAAAAAGAGGAAAAAATCTGTTTTTTAAAGCATAAATCCAGAATTTGTGAATGTCATTTGGGTTGTATTAGACCATTGATCCCAGAACCAGCTTATCTCGAAGTTCTATCTTGTGCACTGGTAATGAACAATAAACTGTTCAAAGATTCGTTTGATGTGTATTTCAGCTTCGGTTTCACCAAATTTAACGTTTTTTTCTCATTTTTGTTTTCATACCGCTGCTGCCGTTGACAACGATGACTACGACGATGAGGGTGTTGCATAACGAGAGGCTGTGCTGCAATACATACATAAATGGGGAGGTTGTTTGCAGTGTTCTTTTATGCTTCGGTTTTTTGTTTTTGTACGTTTTCTGTCGCTTAGCTACATATTTCGTAGAGACCACGTGTCAAGCAAAAATTTACATGAAACACGTTGCCAACAAAAGCATGAAACACATATTTTTTGCTTTCCAAGTATTTTCTGCTAAAACTTCTACAAATAATTTACAAATCATTTTTTGAAATAAGATGAAAGGAATCGAATATGAAACCTATCAAAAGCAGTCATCATAGCGCACTTTTGCAATCTATAATCTATGCTAACCCTCAATTACCTAATAAGCGATTTCCGAAGAATACAACGCTTTAAAAATCCATGTCAGCCTCTGTTTTCGTGTGCAACCCTTGAGGCAAGAACTAACACCCACATCAAATGCAAATACAAATGTACAAGCCAGAAACATTCGCACGCTTATCAAGACGGGAAAAATGCTTATATTTTGGGTGCAAGAAATTAAATTCCAATAATACAGTTCAGAGCGCAAATATTTATATAGAGAAAGGGTGCATTCCCCTTCCCTTCTATGCGCCGTTATACAAATGCACCCCCTGCAGCTGAACACTAAATAGTTTGTTTAACAAAAAAAAAAAAAACAGGATTGTCAGTTCAGCCGCTTCGAAAATAATTATAGCCAAATTTTGAATATCACAAGTCATGCACAAAAAATATAAATATAAACCGGAAAGGTCGACACCGAAAAGACAAGCGACACAGAACCTCAAGAGCAACCAGTGGCACAAGAGCTCATTCATTTAGTTATCCTTGCTGTATTTTGTTGTTGTTGGTGGTGGATGTTGCACAGGATATGCTGATTTCTGCTTAGCAAAGCGAATGTTTGTAATATTTACAGGTTTCTCTCGGGTTTCTATTTGTTTTGTTGATGGATTTTCATGTTTGTTTTTTTTTTTTTTAATTTGATTTTAGAAGTTTTTCACCCTCCATTCATGCTGCATTTGCCTGAGATGCTATTTATTTGCATGAAAAATGCTGTTGACAGCCGCTGTGAGAAATATGAAGTCTTCTCTTTTTCTTTATAGCAATTTTATGAAATGTATACAAGCTGGAATGCATTTGACAGTTTATTGAGACTCTGGGAAATATTGTACGAAAATATTTTTTAAAAATAGTGCACTGAAATTCATTTGGGTTAACTTCTACAGTCTAGTTTACGATGTAGCTAGATGTATACTATTGCCTTTCCAGTAAATAAGTTATATGTTTGAAGTCTGGACACTGCACACTGGCTTAGAATGATAATTTTAGTGCGTAAATTGGAAAAATTTGTTTTGTGTTGTAAAACTAATTTTGAGACAGTAGTGACAAATTATAATTATTTGAAATTACAGCTGAAAGTGTGTATTTAATTTTGCTATCAAAGTTTTTTGCTGGAATTTTGCGTCTAATCTGTCTATTTCCTATTTTATAGCTAATTTTGAGAAGTACCATGCAATACTAATCGACATTTCCACATAATCTAGCCGGATCTATGAGCCTTTCTTTATAACATCAGAAACTTAACTGTTTTTTTTTTTTTTTTTTTTTTGCCATTTAAAAAATAACGTTTTGTAGAATATATCATATATTTCCCTCATTTTTTTAAAGCAATTTTAATCTGCAATGGCTCATTTTTCTCTCGAATGACCATACTTTGCCTTGAAAAAGAGACCATACTTTGCCTTGGAATATTCTAGACGGAATTTACAGCAAAACTCATTTTATTTTTTTTTGTTAAATTTTTTTAGAATTATGCTGAATTCGCAAAAGCTGTATTAATAACTTCTACGCCGTCATTTTGATTAAAAATGATATTAATTTACCTCTCATTTCATATAAATAAATTTTTAAATCAGATGGGTACATCCAGAGATAGTTGCAAATAAGAGAACTCAAAACATTTAAATCATATTCAGATTTTGCAGAAAATTTTACATACGAAATTATGGTCAAATGCTACAGGTCAGCATTATGTGGTCCGATTGATCTAAAAAAAAACATCTTCATCTTCAATGAATTATATAATATATAGGCATCAAATATATACATATAATACTAGCATGGTCAAAAATTTGGGTCCAAATATTGGAAATCCCCCTAAACACGCCTAACCATCATTGAAATGTGTCCAGATTTAAGTCTCTACGTCTATTCAATCCAAAGATATGACTTTTATTCAAGGCTCCTATTAGGCCCTGGGTAAAAATTTTCTAAATCCCGTCTAAGTACTACTCACCTGTAATAAAAAAAAATTGGTCAAAAAATCTATATTGGATCCACCTATGGGTCCCATGTTCAAATTTTGGAAATCCCTTGAACACACTTAAAATATTTTCTTATCATCTTTCAAATGAGCCCTGTTTCAAGTGTCAACATATATTCAATGCAAAGATATGGGTTTTTTAGTTTCAAGGCTCCAGATCAAAATTTTCTAAAATGTCGTCTTAGTGCTTACCTGAAATCTAAAAAACAACAAAAGGAAATTTGTCAAGTCCCTCGAAAATGTCTTAAATATTTTTTAACCATCTTTCAAATGAGCCCTGTTTTAAGTCTTTACGTCTGTTCAATCCAAGGATATGACTTTTCTGGTTTCAAAGCCCCACCATCACCACTCCTCCCTACACCTTCCCCTGCAATTCTATTACAATCGGTCGAGCCATTCTCGAATTATGGAGTGACAATCAAAATGTACAATACAGCACATTTTTCGAAAAAATTGTTTTGAAAAAACGGTACTGCGTACCATTGATCTTCATGCAAACTTTAATACTTATTTTTACTCATTGAAACTCTTACAAACATTCTTTTTTAAAATATCTTTGAAGTCCCTCCAATAGTTCCAGAGATACAAATTTGACGAAACTGGGTTTAGTTGCGTCAAATTTTTGCTTTAAAAATTCAGATAAAGGACTTTTATTAAACGTAGTTTCAAAGAGTTTGGAGATACGCAGTTAAGTTGGCAAAAGGACACAGCTAAATCGATTCGATTTGTCTCGTCGATATAATCAAGATTTCAAAAGTTCCTATTTAGATTATATGGATTGTAATGTCTCCATCAAAGCTTTAGAAACTCTCCTTTAAACTGAAAAATCAATTAGAACTATGAATTTCGAAAATAAAACAAAAAAAAACTGTATTTTCAGCCATGCTTCCGGAATTGCAAAAACTTTACGATTTGTGATTTAGTAGATTCGTACGATTTTAAATGGATCGTGTTCTGGCAATCGCAGATCGTTATGTTTCATTTCCAAAACGTTTTTTTTTTTGCGTTCTACATGACAAAAACTGCTATCGGTTACATATTAATACGTAATCGCTCTTACCAAATCACTAATTATTGTTGCTTTCGATAAACTTTCTGCTCTTTCGATAAACTTTCTGCTCTTTAATGAGTAGAAAATATGTATTTAAGATTTGAATTCAGAATCAATTATATTAAAATGGGCAAAGATGAAATCTATAAGCATCACGGAATGAAATAAAAATATTTTTAAATCATCGAAAGCATCTTAATTGTGGAATATTATGCAATTACTTTTTATTAAACTATTCATTTTACTCAAACGCTGCCGATTTGAAATCGCAAATATTTTGCGATTTAAAAAGTAATTCGCAAAATATTTGCAATTGCGATTACGAAAACATGGCTGTTAATTTTACATTTTTTTAACTTCAGCTTAAAAGTATAAAACGAAATGAATGTATTTTTTATGTAAATTTCAGTTCATTTTTTTTATAAAAGTATTTCAAGCAAAAAGTGTTCTCCGAAAAGTATTTTTCTGTTTTTTTTTTTTTTTATAGATTCAGGTCACTGCACTCAACGAACTCACATTGCCCAGCAACTTCTTGAAATTCAATACGCATGCATATCGAATTCAAACCATTTTAAACATTTTTATGAAACAATGGAAAAAAAATGTATGTCAGCAGACAAAATGGAATTGTGTGCTCCTTTTTTTCATTTTTTTGTAAAGAAAATATGCCACCAATTTATGCATTTACTTACTTACGATAACAGACGTTCTCAAACTTTTAAGGAACGTATGAAACCAATACAAAATCAATTATGGGAATTTACGCGTATGTGTGCCAGGCAAAGTTTCAGTCACAATTTATTACAAAGGACAAAGGACGAACCGTTCGCATTGTCGCTTTGTGTGTTTGTACGTGCGTGTAAAGCAATCACTAAGCCCCAGTTAAACCCTGTAAAACTAAAAACAACGCAACCCAACAACAGGACGCTCTGGGCTTAAGTGTGTGTGTGTGTTTGACTATGGCTAATATTTATTTCCGGCAAATAAATCCCGGCGGCAGTCATGGGTCGAGCGGCACGGAACACTTGCCTAAGAAAATCCAGGTTATTAATTTCAGAATGTTTTTGATTCGATTTTATTTTTGCTGTCGAACTAGAACCGTGTGACAGTTTCTTTTTGTTTTTTTCCTTTACATTTTTTTTTTTTTTTTATATCCTTTTGGTAATGTTTCGGACAGCGTCATTATTATTATTTCTATAGCCTTTAGCCCACTTACAGCATCCTTTGTTGTATTTGTTGTTGTTATTGATAGCTTTTAGGGATTTTTTTCTTGTTTTAATATTTCTTTTACTTGCCTTTTTTTTTTTCATATAATACTAAACTCGAATATTGTTCACAGCTATTCTGTTGCATACTTTTGCGCTGCGCCCATAAATATTGCGGCATAAAAACTTCTCTTGACATTTCTACTATTAATTCGTATTGTTTACATTTTGCGCTATGCTTTGCCAACTCGTTTTATTTGTTATTTATATTCGAGTGGCTCTGCTTCTTTCGTTTTTCGTTTTTGTTTAAGTTTTGCATAGTCTGCTTTTAGGCAACTTTGTCGTTTACTTATTTATTTATTTATTTATATAGTTAATAAGCGTCGAGTGCTGTACAAATGTTATTCGAAGCACACTTTAATTTACTTTTATACCATTTAAATTATATGTAGCAACTTCAACTCTTGGAATCGGTTTTTGTGGACAACCGCCTTAAGTTATGCAAATAATAAAATGTTTCTACTTGCACATTTGTGTGTTGTGTTGTATATAAGCTGCAAAGCAACAACTTTATCTACTGCATTTGTTGATTTATTTGCATATTTTTGTGCTCATCTTTTAAGTCATTTTTAGTTTGGTATTTATTCTGTTGCCATTCAAATGCACAAAAGCCAAACTTAAGAAGCTGAAAACTTTTTGTGGCATTTGCAATAAAAAAAAAAAAAAAAGTGGTTATAAAACGCAAAACTCTTTGCAAAAGAAAAGTCGTTTATGCCAAAACAGAAGAAAATGTAAATAATTGCAGGTGGTATTTTGTAAGCATTCTTCTACTGCAAGTTCAGTTCCCAATGCACAAAAAACAATGCAATGCAACAAAGCAATTATTTGTGCGGACATTATTTTGGGTCGCAAATTGCCAGACCACTAAAAAAAAAACTATTTCAAGTGGAAAAAAAATTTCGTTAAAAATATTACAATAAACTTCTTAAAATGAAGTATTGTATAAGTTTTTTCAGCTAATCCTATGTAAATCTTATTTAAAATTGCATCAGACTTAGAAACTCTCTGGGAAATGTCGAAAAACGACTTCATAAAAAGACATAATGCATTGTTTAAGTAGTCTTGAATCATAACTGCATTATTGGCTTTGAAATGAAACCGGTTTGGAACACATCGAGAGGATGGTTTCAAAGTGCATAGCGGACATAGAAACCATTTTACTAATTTATATATAAATATGAAGCATTGCATTGCTTTTGACACTAATTCAAATGTTAAGATTTATGTTTCTTAACCTTACTTATCTCTTGTTCAAAAAAAAAATGTAAAAATGCTTTTGACCTAAAAATTTTGTTTGAGAAAAATCGAAAATCGATTTTATTAATGGCCCACATGTGTCTAATGCATTGTTTTAGTGGTCTATAATTATGCTCGCATTATTGGCTTTCGAATGAAACCAGTTTGGTGTATATCGATTGGATGGTTTAAGAATCCATAGCGGACATAGAAACATTTTAACTATTTTTATAAACAAAAATAAGTATTGCATACGTTTTTGATACAAATTCAAGTTTTAAAATTTATGTTTCCAAATTCAATTTAGCTTTTCTATAAAAAAACATTTGAAAATGCATCTGAGTCAAAAAACTTGTATTGGAAAATTCGAAAATCTACTTCACGAATGGACTTAATATGCGAATAATGCATTGTTTTAGTGGTCTATAACTCTACACGCATTATTGGCTTTTAAATAAAACCGGTTTGGAACAAATCGAGTGCATAGTTTCAAAGTGCATAGCGGACATAGAAACAATTTAAATTTTTTTTTATTTTTAAGACCTACAAAAATGTATACAATTTTGTACTGATTAATACATAAAATTAATGTAAACGACTACTCAAGTTCGTAACTATTGTAATTAAAAAAAAATATGACTAAAAAGCCATTTAAAACTTTTATTATTATCCGCGCACGCAAAAAGTATGCAATAAGCGCTACACAAAAAAAATAGTATTTCGTTAGCAATTTTATAGTTTGATCCATGATGCCTTGGCAAACTAGACTAGCTGTCGAAAATTATGACCATAATTTTTCACTTACTAACAAAAAAAAAGAGAAAAAAAAAGCTTAAAGAAGAATGTATGCAAAGATGTGCCGGAAGGAAGTAAAGAAAAAAGTTGCAAATAAAAAAAAAAAAAAAAAAAAACTGAAAAAAATCAAGTGAAGTGCGCAGATTACGTAATAATTTTCACTCACTCAAAGAGTAGGCAAACAGGACAGTAATGCATACCACTTGTACTATACGCCTGAAAGTATGCAACAGCAGCAGCGTATAACTACTTCAATGTCTGAGATATGCGCTTTAAGAGTTTTTAAATTCATGTGTGTTTGTGTGTGTGTGTGTTTATGTTCATTTATATTGTGCCTCTCTGTCTGTGTAGTATGTCAGTCTGTCTGTCTGTCCGTCTGTCATGTTTTAAGTTTAAGTGCGTTGCATTTAGCTGTCAGAAAAGTGTTGCCTGCTGAATGCTGCTGCTGTTTTTTTTAAAGAAAGAGAAGTGGCACTAAGCGCTGTCAAGAGTTGCATCAAAGTTGAAGGCGACGAGAAGTACGATATAAAATCGAGCAAGAAATAAATGCTTACATATATGTTATGTGTAAAAGTGGACCAAACATAGACGTAACTTGCTTGTGGAATCATTTATACCGAACCTTTGGGAAACACGCTTAAATGCCAATGATTTTTTTTTTTTTATAACAAATTGGAATATTCCAAAAAACTTTGTGGTTCAAGACTAAATTTTATTATAAAATTTTTCTAAGTCGACCCTTACAAAAATATTATTTACATACGCCAATGTTTTCCAAGTGGTTCCGCATGTGCTTTTATTTTTTTGTTAAAATACTTCTGTGCACTTTGCTGTGAGCAACAATTTAAAGTTGTCATAGAAAGAGAAAAATAGCAGCAGAGACAGCGACAGAAGCTCTAAGTCGTATAAGGATGCTGCAATATGGCGAGAATGTTTGCTACAACTACTCTTGTAACTGTTGGCTGCATAGTTGTGGACGTTTAATGTGGTTTCCAGTTACTCCAGAAAGTGCGTACGAGTGTTGAAATACTTAAAGTGCCAACTTTATGCAATTGAATTTATAAAAAGCGTGTTTTTTAAATTATTGTAGCATACTTTAAGGCTGAAATAAGTTTTAAATACTGCATTTGATCACATTAATAACGCGCGCGGCCATTAAAAATGCGTATACAATATGGTGCCGCATTTCTTATGATAAATGCACAGATACATACGCCTATATGTATGCAATATTTTTCGCTCAATAAAAAGCGTCGTTATTCAAGTATCTGTGCTGTTGGGTTTTAATTTTTTTTTTTTTTTAATGTAAAAAGCTGCATGTTCATGCAGCTGCCTTCATATAGTAAAGAATTCTGTGCTGGGCAGCAGCCAACAGTTGGTAATAAAATTAACACATATGATACGAACACAGCCATAAGTAGTACATATTTGCCATTATATAACGTGAATGCGTATACATTTTTAATTAAAAACCCAATAAAAACGAATGTGCGCAAATGAAGAAAAGAAATTGGAAAATGTATATAAACTGCAAAATGGAAAAAGATTACTACGCTGTTGGTTATTATCAAAAATAAATGATAATAAATTACAACGCTTAATACGAGCTCGCGCGCGGCTATTAATTTCGCACATTTGTACTTATTTGCATTTTACATATTGCATATTTACAGGCGTCGCTCTCTGGTAAATTGCTGCGCTTGAAATGAAATTTCGAATTTAACACGAACAGAACATACTATATGTCAGTTGATTATCGTTCTGATCAGTTTATAATTTGCATTCTGCAACTGTCAGTGACAATAAATAAATAAATCAAATTTTAATAGCAACGTAACAAAATTATATTGCATACATTTTGGCGCATTTGACATGCAATATTATTTTGTTAATGACTTTCTGTTTTTTTTTTTATTTTTTATTTTTATTGTAATTATGTAAATAGAAATTAAAATGAAAACAAATACTGTGATTTCTTTGACATTATACGGCGTGGAGCAATTTACATAAAGTTAAATATTTGTATTTGTATTTAATGTAAATATAACTGACAGTTATTTAAACTTAAACATTTTTAATTTAAGCTTTTAATTAAAGTAATAACAATCGATTACTAAGAGTTGTTTAATCAGAGCTTTTTAATGATCGATTTATTTTTTATTTATTTTTTTAATGCTGTAATCTTTATTTGCAATCAGTCCCTAAGGGGTCAGCGAATTGTAATGCAAAACATTGACTTTCTATATAATATGTTGTATTCCATGACTTGGGAGTTGTAATTGGATTTCTGCATTAGTCTGATATGGGTGCGCCTCAAAAATAATGCGCTGAACCTTGTTTTGGAAGACTTGGATTCTTTCCCTGTTGCTTCTCTTTGTAGTGCCCCAAAGTGCTATGCCATACGTCCACATAGGTTTAAGTATGGCTTTGTAAATGAGGAGTTTGACCCTTAGTTTGATGGTGGACCTTCTATCTAGCAGCCACAGATGCTTGCGCAACCTCTCGTTCAACTGGGAACGTTTTTGTGTGAGATGACTACTCCAGGCTAAGCGCCTATCCAATACCAGGCCTAAGTACTTTGCAGTGACGCTGATGGGTATGGCAACGCCATCCAGACTGACGGCAGGGCAGTCTCCTCTTCTCAGGGCAAACGTAATGTGTGTGGATTTGTCTGGGTTGACTAGAATATTCCAGCGTCTTAGCTATGTGTTTAGGCGGTCCAGCTGAGTTTGGATTATGCTGGACGCCACGAGTGGAGACTTATCATTGGCTAAAAAGGCAGTGTCATCTGCAGTGAACATTCTAGGGTCGCTGATGGTTGGCATATCTGCTGTATACATTGTTTATAGCATCGGGCCCAGGACACTTCCCTGTGGGACTCCAGCTCTGACTTCTCTTATTGCTGAGCTCTCCTCGCCACATTTAACGTAAAAAGATCTACCGGTTAGGTAAGATCTGAGCAGCAGATAGTGAGGGGCTGGTAGCGCTAGCTTCAGCTTGTAGATTTATGAAATAAAAATGTTTCTTTAGATTTGCCACACCGAGAGGCTAATCTGAATACACTAAATCCGGAATGGTAAAAAGAATGTATTCTGTTTGGGCCAACAGCTAGGCGGAGACCCAATTCTACACCAACTTGTTCTTAGGCCAAACCGGTCTTGCTTTCCTACTTTATACAATTCATGAGAAACATGTAGGGTATTCTGGTTTCAATTCAACAAAAGACTATCTTCCATTTCTATATTAGAAACATTTGGAATATGCCTTAAGCATTTTGCATCATTTGTAAAATTGAAAATTCATTGCAAATAACGCTTCGAGCGTTTCTCTTACTCGAAATTCTTTGTTGGTGGTTGTTCTCTTGCTGTGAATTTCAACTTGGATACAGGTTCTTCACTTATTTATTTCATTGTCAGCTTAATTAAGTGCAAAGTATGTACTTCAACGAAAATGGGAGTTTATGTTTCGAAAAAGTGTCAAATGCAAAGCAGATTTTGCTAGAATATTTTACGAAAAATTTGTATTTGCTACTAATTTGTATGTAAAAAAGAAAAACAAGATACTAGCTCGCATTTTTCCAATTTTCATTCAAATATTTTGAGTAAAATATTTAGGCGTGTGCAGCAGCGTCGTGCGTACACACCGCAATTGCAACAGCAAACATGACACTGACACGCCACCAACACTCAAAATAGTTGTAGAACACTAACAACCTTCTTCTTCTGCTCTACCCCTCCCCCGCCACATCGAATGCATTCAACCACGCTGAAAAATACATTTAAAAAGTCTCAATTGCAAATTGCAACATCGCTCAAGCGTGCAATTTTCAAATAAAACATTTCCTACCCCCCAAACTCGTACACATTCAATGGTTCTTAAATCACTTGACTCCCTCTCCCTACAAAAAAATATTTGAACTGCACCCAGTCCATTCTTGCTGTTGCAATAAAACGTTCGTTTATCCTGCATTTTTCGAAGGCGCTAAGCTGTCAACTGTCAGACGACGACGATATGCCAAAAGGGGGTGTATTGCTCATCGTCGCTGTCTCTTGTCTCTGTAGAATGTAGAATTTACGCTTTAACACTCAAAATACAAAAATACAAAATGCTACATGCTACATTCTCATTTTGGAGTGAATTGTAACAGATTCATTTAGATTGGAACTTACTGTGACTGACTGAGTCTCAGTGCCACTGTCACGTGTGCAGTGCCTTCTTCGAACAAAACAGAAAAACAAAAAAAAAAAAAAACAATCGCGTTAAATGGAAAAACGTTGAATTTTGTTCGTCGCAAATACTTCCGGAGACACAACCCTTAAATTCTTTGTCGCGTGTGGGCTACTTTATTATAGCCGCGTGCTGTGCTGTTGCACTTTACAGCGTGCCTCATACTCCCCCGCAATGCGAAATTTCTGCAGCGCTGATTAGCCCAATAAGTCATAAAAAGTGTGTGTATATGGAACACACACTCATATTCTTGTTGTATTTGTTGTATTTTTCTACTAACTCACATAGTTTCGAATTCTGACATACGTTAATGCGGTGGATTATCATTGTACGACTTTTTGATTTATGACCGCAATAAATGTTTCCCGTTTTACTGCATTTTACTGCGTTTTATAATTATTGGAAGTCATTTGGCTGTGTTCTCATACGAACTTTAGTTGGGAATTATAGTTTATGTTTTTAATTTATATTGTTGATACATTAAAAGAACTATCTAGATCATCGATCATAACTGGCAGGATTATTTGACATATATGGACTAACTCATTTCTGAAAATGAGTTTAGCTTCTGCTCTTAAACTCTCTTAAACGCTCTTTCCTCAACTGCACTGGTTGGTTTTGAGTAGTCATAACCAACTTTGCACAGCAGGTTTTATATAGGAGATTTTGTGACATAAAAAATGCGTATATAACGCTACTTGTATGGGATTGTTCCTAATAAGTTTTAGAATGAATCTAGGTGTGATAAAAGTTAGGGTAGTCGAGTGTATAAACCCTGAAAGTCGACTCTTAGGCCAATAATGGTTCATTCTGATGTCACATGATCTCAAAAACAGCTCAGAAATCTCAGACCAAAAGCTACCACCATTTTTTCACCATTTTATACTTCTTGATTCGATCTTGATTATCTCCAGAAAGATCTTTTAAGAAGTATTTCCCTTTCAAACCTTTTTTTAGTAAGAGCCAGGAAGTGATACAGTAGGTGTGCTACAATTCCTTTTTCTCTTCATTGCCTCTTAACGTCTTAGCATGAGTACCTATGAGACAGTGTCCCGTGGTCACTGTAATCAGTGAAAAAATCTCTGTTCTGTTCATCTGGAGAATGACATATAAGCTCTTTCGATTGTTAATAGGCCAAGTGATCCTACATCGTTTTCTGTTTGCAGTAAGTAGAGTCTTTTCTTTATTTAACAGCATGCAAATTGCTAGGGATATCCTATGCAAGTCCTTCCCAGAAATGATATGAGCTATAGTACCCAGCCTTGCAATTATGCTCAATATTGTAGTAGCCAGGCACCCAAATAACATAGATACTAAAGCGATGAGCCATCTCGATAAAAAGATTTCAAACACAGAGTACTAGATGGGATTGTTGTTGTGAGAAATCAGTGCCTTAAGGTAGGCTTGACTATCAGAGAAGAGAAGAACATGTTCTATGACTCTAGAAGTGGATCAGAGCTTATTCATTACTTCATGAAACACTGCAGTGGTGGAGAGCATAAAGAATATATATGAGTTCCCAGATACGGAGAGTGATTTAAGTGCCTTAAGGGCCGCTTGACTATTGGAGACCAGCATAACATGTTTTAGGACTCTAGGCGTAGATCTGAGAAGATTAAACACTGCAGTGGCATATGTGTTCCCAGATCCGAAGAGTGGATACCTCCTCCGTTTGTTCAGTTTCAACTCATCCGTATATATGCTGATGGAGTTTTCCTTTATCTACTTCTGTATTCAACAGTCTTTTTATACTTAAATCTACAATTGGAATGATGTAGTCGGTGTTAGATGGAATTCAGTCTAGAGATTTCGCAATCATGGAGTCTTCTACAGTTGCAACACATGAGTTTAATAGCAGCTATTGAGGCTGCTTCTATGCCTGACACGTTAGTGGGCGGTAAGTGTAAGAAGATGAAATACTTCAGTTGAAGATGTTTTTAATTTAATTATTCTTCTTTCAAGAGAGACGGACACAGCTCAAGTAAGAATACTTGCGATGCTAAAACGTACACTTCCTCTATGACAGTTCCCAAATGTTTCCAATTCAAATACTAACGACTAAATACAAAATTATGACTACTCTCCAATGAATTTCAATAAAGTATAACAATAAGAAGGGTATAAATACAAATTGCAATTTAAAGTATAAGCGAAATATTCCATTTGTAGCAGAAAACAACAACAAAAACAACAACAAAACAAATTTTAATTATATTCAATTCGGAAATGGTGAGTATCGTGTTCGTCGTGGAGGACACATCTGTGCAAATCGTCTGACTAAGTGAATGCTGTAATTTTCAACACTTCTTCTGCCTCTTCTTTTTTATATTTAACATTTTTTTTTATTCCATTTCTTCGTGAAAAGTGAGTGCCAACATTTGTAAATGGAAAACGCATACGTGCAAGAATAACAATCAAACTAATGCTTCACTTCGACATCAGATGACTTTTCCTTTAACTGAAGTCGAGTGGAGTTACATTGCGTTGCGTTACGTTACGTTACGTTACGTTGAGTGCAGCCAACAAACTAATGAAGCAAACAGGAGGAATACACAGGAAGGATGTATACGCGTAGCAAAACATTTTGTATGTGAATGGCAGAAGGCGACGATTGATTGCTCCCTGGAGGCACAGTAGTAACAGAAACAACAGCAAAGAAAGAGATGGTGCAGATAGATTCGTCAAGAATAAAGAGAAAGAAAGAGAGAGAGAGAGAGAGAGGAACGATTGCATACACTATTGAGACAGATGACGACGCCCTTTAATTTTTCACTTGCAATGCTTATTTCGTTGCAACAATAAAAATGTTTCTTCTTTATTTTGCGAACTGCAAAAAGGACATCTTATGCAATCAGCATCGCATTTTATTTTATTTTATTTTTTTAACACTCGCTCTTTTGTTAAATAAGCAGCAACGAAAAAATCAAGTGTTTTTCACTTGCATCAAAAAAAAAAAAATTGAGAAAATTGGGAAAATAGCAAGTAAAAGTCCCTTGATGATTGGTGTACAAATGTCGCGTTTTCATTTTTAATGGTCTGGTATGAGGGTTATTATGTAGAGTAGGGGTTGCATAGTTACCTAAGGGTGGCGGCTGCACTTGCTCATACTCGCTCATCAAATGTCAACGATAGCAGCAGCAGCTTAGGCTAAACTGCATTTTCATGGGTGCTGATAATTTAAACAGCTTCTGGGGTAGTATTGGGTTCTCTTTATTTCCGTTTGATTTCATATAGTTGGGGTGTTAGATTCGTTTCTTGAGATTATCGTACAATAATAATTTCAGTTGTTAAGACGCTTATGTGGGTTTCGAAAGTCGTTAAGATAAGTGAACCAGAAATGAGTGAGTGCTAAGTGGCAGCTCAGGCGACCAAAAAAAAAAAAAAAAAAACCGGCGACAAGCCGCATGATTGAATACACCCACGCTTTGGGGAAAAGCTTGATAAAAGAAAATAATTTTAGAAAAAGATGCTGAGTATTTTCAATGTAGAAACAGATGCTTATCGGCAAACACTTCGCTATAAAAATATTCATTAAAAAAATGTATGAATAACTAACAAAAGCATGCTACTTAAGTTGATGATTTTTTATTATTTTTAAAAGCTATTGTCTCGTTTTGAGACTAATTTAAGCAACAAATACTGGAAACAAGGGTTGCAACTATACGCGTAATCCATCTTCAAAAGTAGATCCAAGATGGATTTTTTATGCTGCGCTGGAGAGTCTGGAGGAGATCGCCTCGAACGAATTTTAAAAACGAGGACGAACAGATCCGGCTATGGAGTATCCAAACTAATGTGTAAGATATCTCCACAGGAGAGACTGCAGGCTGCTAATCAGTATTTTAACAGGTCATTGCCAAGCGACTACTCATGCTAAAAGCAAGGAATATCCAATGAGGATGGTTGCATGAAGCATGGTATCCTAGAGTTCCTGGAGCCCTTTTTCTGCGGCTGCCCAGCTATCTAAAAATTTGACTTAAAAAACCTTGGCTTACCCTGGATTGCATCACTGGAAGCTAGGGGTAACCACGAGAACGGTTGCATGAAATGCAAGAAGCATGGTACCCTAGAGTCCCTGGAGCACTTAATCTGCGGCTGCGCAGCTTTTTCCAAAATTAGACTGAAACAGCTTAGCTTATGCTGGAAGCTAGGAATACACAATGAGGTAGCTTCCACGAAATGTAAGGAGCATGTTACCCTAGAGTCTTTGGATGACTTACTCTGTAACTGCTCAGCTATAGCCAAAATGAAAGAAGGGGCTGAAACATGTTTTTGCAAAAACTAACTAATTCCGATTGAGTAAACCAGAGAGAGTGGAGAGACAGAGGGAGAGAGAGACTGGACTTAATTCTGTGAACTTTAATATTTTAATATTTTTCTTCAAACTTACCTCAATATATCCTTGAACACTGTCACACTGTTGTAGCACTAATATTGTTGGATTCGAACGAAATTCATCGGGTGAGCAAGGACTTAGAAATCCACTATCTGCATCGCTATGCGTTGATAGTGGTCTCGGTTTGCGTATTTTATATTGAACATTACGACTGGGTACCGGACCCGGATTGAAGAGTACATAATTCGATTCAATTGGTACAGTACGCGCACGCGTTTCACGACTCTCACGATTTTCACGATTGGCATCCTGCAGCATATGCTGCAAATGCAGCAAATGATCCTCACTCAATAATTCGGATATAGCGCGTTTATTGTCAGTTTCATGTTGCGTTTGCGTTTCACTGTGTTTCTCACTGCTACGAAATGGCGAAAGATTCAAAAAGGTCAGCTTTTTTCTTAGTACGTTGCAATGTTGTTTGCGAGGAACTATGCGAGGAACTTGACGACGACGACGACGACGATGACGTTGAAGAATTTGTTGATGTCGATGATTCGACTAAGGCGGTCGATGTTGTTTCAGTGTTTGAATTTGTTGTTGTATTCGTTTCTTTCGATTCTTGACTATTGGACATGCTCGGCGCTGCCTCGAAGGCACTTAGCAGCTTTTCAAGACTTGTAGCCGATGCATGTAATACAACATTGCGATTGGCTGCTAATTTATCATTGACAAGCTGCTCATTTTGTATATGGATTCGGTATGCCTATATCCTCCAAAGTGGGCTCTGCTATAAAATCATCCGGATCTATGACAAAATAATTATGATGCTCAAAATTATGCGCCTCCGTTTCAGCGTCTGGTGCTTCTGAAGTTTCAATGATTATGGTATCTTCGCTTTCTTGTTCATCATAGATAACCTCGGGCACCATTTCCTCCTCATCGAAACCAAATGCTGTCGCGAACTGAACAATGGATCACGTAAACCATGCACCTGTGCTGCAGTGGTCAGCGTATTCGAGGTTTGATTATTATAGCGCATTGCCTTCTCATTGATAAAATCATGCGGATCGAAGAGACAATAATTATCCATATGCGTTGTAGCTGCCTTACGCTGACGCACTGGCAAATTTTTTAACTTTTCGCTATAATCGACAATAACATCGTCATTATTATTCGTACTATGCAGCGCGGCGGCGGACTTAATTCCGGCGCTGGTGGTGGCGGTGAAATTTCATGCGTCGTCGTCGACGGCGGCGGTGGCGTTGCATTCAACGTTGTTGGCAACGTTTGACTCAATGATTTATTTGAGCTGCGATGCAACGAACCAAAAACCACGTGAATTGATCTTTGCAATGCAATTCTTAACTCATTGACACGTCCTTTGTAAGGACTTGACTGTGCACTGAGGCTGATGTCCAAGCCGAGTAATGCATTTGCATTTTGCTGTTGTTGCTTACTCAGTTGTTTGCTCAACTCTTTGCGTTCCTTTTGCTTAAAACAACTTTACCACGTGACGGTGTATTGGGTGCGGATAACGAAACGCCACTTCCTGCCACTGCTGCCGTATTCTGTGCCATTAGTCTTGCCTCTCGCGATGGTATCTGTGAAAGCGGTGGTGGCGTTGGTGGTGGCGGCTCACGATAAGGTGGCGGCTGTCGCTGTGCTGTTGTATTATTTTCAGCATATTGATTGCCTATTTGCGTTGTTGCATAACTCACTGGAAACTCGGAAAAGAGTTCACGAAATTCTGCTTCTGCAGCAGCCGGATATGCATTCGGATCACAAAAAGTCCAGTTCCATATAATTGGAATATCCTGCCGCTGCTGTATGTTTTGATTTCTTGCTGCATTGCTGCTGCGTCGTTGCATTATTAATGTTGTTCTCAGTCTTCGGTTGCAGCACTTTGTTAGTTTTTGGTTTTGTGCCACAGGTTGTGGAGTCGGAATGCCTTCGCTCCTCAGTCTCAATTGGTGATGTTGCATCATCATCATCATCGTAAACGCCTATGCCTATGGTCGAGTTTGCATTGCGATCTGATCTATGCAAACGCAACTTTTTGGGCTTCTCTTTGCTGTTACGATTCAGCTGCTGCTGCTCCTTCTGTTGCTGCTGTTGTTGATTGGACATATTCGTCCTTGTTTTTGTTGTAATTCTTGGCGTTGTATTGCTTCGCAAACGTCTTTGTCTATTATTGTTTACCTGCTGCTGCCTCTGTTTTGAATGATTACCCTTTTTGTTTGATAGTTTGGCAACACCGTCATCATCATCATCTTCAACCTCATTATTGGCTCTTGACTCATCGTCACTTATAGCATTCGTTGTGTTGTTTGCTTTTCTTTGTGTATTTGTTTTTGTTTTAATTTTTGTTGTTGTTGCTGTTGTTGTGGCAATTGAGTGTGGCCGCCTCTTTACGGTGCCTGTAAATGAGCTGGGCGAGTCCCAATCATAAATGGAAGTTTTCAAAGCATTTGTTGCTGCTTTCTGTGTTTGTCTTCGTTGTCCTTTAATTCGACATGAACTGATGACTGGACTGTGTAGAGAGCGTATTTTGTTGGCCGTTATTATTATCCTGTGGGTGTTGCCAATTCGTATTTGTATTTGTTGCTGAAGTTTTGATTGTGCAGACAACTTCATCACTTAAAGTTGAGTTTACATAGAGCATTTTTTTAGACTTGCTGCTGCTGCTGTGGTTGCTGTTTGAAGCACGCCACATAGTTGTTGTTGTTGATTTTACTAATATGACGTACATGACTTTGGCGTTGCTCTATGTTTCTTTTTGGTTTTTAATTTTCACTTCACTTTCTTTTTTTTTCAGTTTTTAATTTGAACTTTTTTTCTTGTTTAAATGCTTTGTTTTATTTTTTTTTTTTTTTTGTTGTTGATTTTTTTGGTCACTCAAAAAAATATGTCCATGGCACGTCAACTACAACATTTCGCGTTTGGGCATTCAAACAAAAATGAAATTAATGGTTTCATAAATCTTCAGCTTTATGTGAAGCTAAAAAAAAAATATACATTTACGCAGGAGTTAATAGGAGGGTTCAAGCAATGTTTTTGCTTTGTGTACTTGAATAGATGATTTTTTCTTTTTCGTATACTCTATGTGTCTGCAGCACACTGTAAGGAACATCGTTTGTTTTGTAATTGGATTTCTGAGAGCTAGAATGCGACGGATGGCGGCTGGCTGCATGTCAAAGTTAAATTAAAAATGACTTTAGACTTGGGCAAAAAGGGTTAAACAGGGTTGTGTGCGGAGTGGTTTAGTGGTTTTCGCTGTTTTTGAAATGTTGTCGAAATAAGTTTTCCAAAACACTTGAAAATGTTTGTATTTCACACTTCAAACTGTGCAACGCCACAAAGTATGCAACACTTTTTTTAACACTTTAATTCCCAATGCTTGCTGCAGCATTGATTCAATGATTCAGAAATAACAAATATAACAGCTTCAAAAATCTCATAAAAATTCCATGCTACTGCTGCGCCTGTTGTTATGCTATGAAAAAAGTCGAAAAAAAATATATGCTGCAAACAAATAACTTGCGCAACCACCTGCTGCAATGCTTTGCTTGTGACAATTCAAACAAACGAACAATTTCATTTTAAATGGAAAAAGTTATATTGCCAACAAATTGAAATTGCTAAAAAGCCATTTCAGAAAAGCGGAAAAGCAAGATTTCGAGCGAACGACCGACCGACCGACCAACCGACTGACTGAAACAACAAGTTGCATAATTGTTGGCGCATGATAAAAATTAAATGGCATAAAATGAGTTGTTCTCGTACAGAGAAACGTACTGCAGCGCATATTGCTTTTTGCAGCGAAACTTACTTCATTAGATACTGTGTACCAAGGTGTATAATTTGTGCAAGTAGAGACGGTGTCTATGGTCGTAAAGAATAAAGTAATTTGCAATTAAAATGTTAATTTTTAATTGAATAGTGTGCCTGTAGCCGGTGCCACTGCCTGCCGACGCGTCGTAGACAAACAGCATTGTTCGCCTACATTTGGCATTAAAATGGAAAATGGCGGAAAAGAAAGAAAATGAGCAAGTTACGTTCTGAACTGAAGAAGATAAGCAATTAAAGTTGGCATACTTTTGGCAGCGCAGCAGAAGATATGCTAATTGGCAACGAAGTTATTATGCAAAAGTGTGCCTTAAAAAGAGAATCAGAAAGAATAAAGAATATAAACTGGACTATAAATTAGCAAATTTAAACTGCAAACTTATTAAAGCTAAAAGCTGCTTAGGTGTGAAGTTGCATTAAAAGAAATATCTTCATTTTTTTCAATTGCAAAAATAACTTAATGCTCAGTTTCAACAAAACATTGCTGAGTAGCAGATTGAGTACGTCTGTGTTTGTGCCACGAAAAAAAAAAAATCTAAAATACAAATAACACTTGAGACAATTTACTCCAAATGTTGAAAATATTTTTATTTATTTCTTTTTGCATACCCTACACTAGACACATCGTTGACAAATACCAAGCTTGGTTTCTGATTCATATACATTTCAAGCTGATTCATTTACAGTATCTCAGATACCTGATTATGTATCTGAGATACTGGAAAGTCAAATTTTCGGATTTTATTTTAATTGCCAAAAAAAAAAAATTGAAATAGCTTGAAGTCTTAAAGTAGGGTTTGTAGTTCTGATCGATTAAAACAAAACTGCATATTTGGAATTTGCGAAAATATCTTAAAATCTGAATTTATGGCTTAAAATCATTTTTTTCGTTTCTGCTTTTTCACATACAATGGCAATAACTCAGTTTACTTCGAGTCGATTTTTATTTTTTAATCAGGTTTGAAAAGAGTAAACGTAGACCTTTCCAGCCATTTATATAATATATAACATTTCAGATCCTAGCTATGTTATATTTTCAAGACAAACATATTTTTTTGTATTTTTTTTTTTTTTTTTTTTTTTAATTTTTAATTTTTCAATAATTTTTACTGTAGATTCGTATTATGATGTAAGATACTATTAAGGAGAGATTTTAGAAAATTTTGACCAGGGGGACTAATAAGGGTCTTGAAACCAGACAGCCATATTTTTGGGATGGAAAGACCTACAGAAATGTTAGGCGCATTCGAAAGGTAGTTACAAAATATTTAAGGGATATTCAAGCGATTTAAAAATTTGGACCTGGGGACCAGTGGAGGAGAAAAATGGGTTATTTTACTTTTTTTTGAATTGAGCCGATCTTAGATGCATCTTTGGACTGAATATAATTATAGACTTGAATTACGTTAGCCTCATTTGAAAGGTCGTTAAAAAATATTTGTGGGATGTTTCGTTGTTTTTCAAAATTCGAAGCTTAGATCTATTTGGGAATCCAAAATCGATTGTTTAAACTAGGTGATGGAGAAAGCTAGAGACTTGAAAGTAGGCGCTTTCGAATAATTAGAAATGTTGAATAAATTTTCGAAATGTGAGCCAGGAACCCAGAATACATTTTTGATAAATTTTTTTGTTTTTTTTTTTTAGAATTTTGGTGAGCACTCAGACATGACTTTTTGACCCGGAGACCTTGAAACCGGAAAACTCATAGAAACTGGGTGCATTAAAAATGGTTAAAAAAATGTTTAAGTGTTCGAAGAGTTTCCGATACTCTATAGTTATGCATTAATGCTTTTTTGGGTTCACTATTTAGCATGGCGACTATGATTTTTTTCATATGCCGGGCGGACAGACGCCGATCTTGGCAAATTCGACACTTCTCCTCACTTTTTTTTACGAATATATTTGGTAGAATAAAAAAAATTAAAAAAAAAAAAAAATAAAATAAATAAAATAAAAAAAAAAAAATAAAAATAAAAAAATATAACAAAAAGTAAAAAATAAAAAAACGCGAGCAAAGCTGCGGGTATTGGCTTGTATTATATATATTGTAGTAAAGGTCTAAGTGTGTTCTTTCCAAAAATGATTAAAAGCTAAAAGTAAAAATCGAAGTATTCTGAGATATTGCCACATAAGTGAAGAGAAAAATTAAATTTTTTAACCAAAAGTCCAAAATTTGATTGTATTTCGCAAATTCCAGATATGCAGTGTTAATTTACTCGACCTAAAAACTACACTGTAAGATTTCTAAGCAATTTCAACTTTTTTTTGGAAAGTATATTGAAATCCGAAAATTTGAGTCTACATTATATCGGGTATACAATCAGGTCGGATTTCAACTTTTGCAGTTTGTAAAGCTTAAAATGTATACGAATTAAGAAACAAGCTTGCTTTTTGTCAACATTTTCATCGAACCTGTAACTGATTTAAGCTTAGTTTGTAAAGTTAAGTATGAACATTTTAGAGAGTTCGAAAAGTGTATTAAAAATTCGGTTATATGGAAAATTTTTCAAATTTCTTAAGTTTTGTAACACGCTTGAGTGCAACTTAAATAACTTGAAATGCAAACAAATGCAGCTTCTTCGAAGAAGTTGACAAAATACTTGTCATCGTCATCATCATCCTTATCAGCATCATCATCAACAACAAGTAGAACGGCATCAATGCGAAAAAACTAAATAAAGTAGTTGTATTAGTAAAGTTGCAGCTCAACTCAGTCACTGACTTAGTTGTTGTAATTGCTGTTCTCTTATTGTGCAACATTCAACATTGTATTCGTACGTCCTTCACTTCTTACAAAATAGTCCTCGTCACACAGTCGATGCGATTGAGTAGAAAGTTGAAGCTGCATGTTTGCGGTTTTACTTTAGAGCACGCCAACAATTTCTTTATTTTATTTTATTTTCCTTTTTTTTTTTTAGTAGTTCAAGTAGAAAATCACAGCTAAGAAATGTTCAAAAAGCACAAAAACAATTCAAAGTACGCTTATGTAACTCACAGCTCCCAACTGAACCTCAAGAAAAGCGAGTAAAGCATTTCTACTTTTTCATGGCATCATTTTATTTGCACTCAATCTCTGTCGCATTGCCACTTTTATAGCGCTTTTCTTCAACTTCTTTTTCTTCTACGTTTTACAACAGCGTAAAAACTTTACTTAACAGCTTGCCCCATATTTCGCTGAGTTTTGAAACTAGAAGTTTATGGCAACCAAAGCAACGCATTCCGTATTTTAGTTTTTGTAGTGGCACAACTAACAAAAAACGTGGTATGACAGCCTTAAACACTTTTTAGGACGACGAAATCAACGTTAAAGTTTTCGTGGTTATCATTCGCGTCTTTGAAATTTGTCTGAAACTTTTTCTTAAGCAGTTCGCCTTAAAGTATGCAATGGTTTATGCACATTCAATTAAAGCGCAATTTGCATGCTTGAATGCAAAACTACATATTTTTCTTTATTTTAGCGCATAAATTCCATAGCAAACTATTATTATTATCGAGCTCAACAGCAGCTCTTAGTATACGCCTGAGTTCTTGGCAAAGAAAATGAAGACATCCAGTTTGAGTAAGCAAAGTTGGAGTAAGATGGAAGCAGTTGTCTCACAGCGTGTAGCCAACGTTACCGCCCCCAATTTAATAAGACTCATCAGTGCAAACGGAAATCGCTTGAGGAAATTGTATGTTTTAAGCGAAAGCATACATAATAAACTCATATAAAAGATTGTTGCATACTTTGGGGAGCACAAACGAATAAATGGTAAAAGAAAGAAATAAAACCATGTAGAAAAAAAAGGAACAGTAAAAAAAAAAAAAAGTGGCCCATTAAATAGGAAATGAGTTAAGAAACGAACTGTCAGGCGGAAGCAACAAAAAATAAAAAAGAAAGAAAATTGGAAAGAGCAAGGCAAATACCTATTTTTGCAATTTTGCAACGAGTATTGAAGTAAAAAGAAAGCTCGAGGAATTGGTTTGTCTGGATTTTGTTGTAGTTGCCGCCGCGCTATGAACATGCAAAAGCATGCCTAGCCTGCGGCGATTCAAACAACGACGATGACGACGACAACGAATGTTATTAAAAAATCTGTAAAAACAGCAGCAGTGGCAGCACTGAGAAGACGCTATTTTTTTATTTTTTATTTTTCGTGCACGCAGCAGAGTCATAAAATATATTAAATGCCTAAAAGTATGACAAGCAATATTTACGAGCAGCAAAAAACAAGCCTTAAAATAAAATACAAATTAAAAATATAAACTGGCAATTTTCATTAATGAAATGAAAAGTGCGCGCTATCTCATTTTTTATATTTTTATTGCTTTACTCTTCTCTTTTATATTTATTTGCATACTTATGGGCGTTGAGAGGCGACATTCATTATACTAATTTAAACTTTCATACGAACATTGCTATGCTGTATGCAATTTTCTTGCCATTAACTTGGACTTTAAATTGGAATTATGTATCTAGCTATTATTTATAGCTAACACACACCTAAAAGTAGACAACTATTTTTATATAAACTCTTCCTAGGCACACAGCGCGCATATGGTCACGATTTAGAAACATAATTCTACTTCTGGTAGCAAGAAGAAGCTATTAAATTTAATGTTCAACACATTTGTAAGGATTTGTTGTAGCAAGTGAAAATATATTCATAGCTAAGACGACGTTGCATATTTTCAGGTGTTAGTGTGCAGCAAAAACAGCAAAGCTTAAGCGTTAAATGTTGCTGCTTTAAGCATTTAAAAAAAAAAAAAAAAAAAAAGATTCGTTGTAAGTGAAATAGACAAAATTGAAATTCCTGCTTAAACACCAAACTGTATGCTACAATATATTTGTTTGCATAAATTACATTGAGCAATCTTAAAAGCAAATCCTTAATTACTCTGCCTCAAGCTTATACTACTTTACAATTTAAACTTATTACAAGTTTCTAATCCGTTTTTATACGTTAAAAAAATTGCATGTCATCAATTCAATGTCAAATGCCTAAAAGCATGCTACACAATGAATGAATTCGCTAGTCAAACGCACATACGCGAATAAAATCATTCGAGTTTGTTTACTTTAAGCTTGTTTTGTATTGTTTTGCGTTGCGTTCTTTCTTGCAACAATTTTCCACTACATCGGATTAAAATGTGATATGTTTCTACTTGTTTACGCACACACACATATCACACACATACAAAAAGAAAGATACATTTTGAGGGGAAAAAGCGAATACGCTTTTGCTTTGGATTTTGAAGTAGCATGTGTTTGCTTATGATCTCTTCTTAGTGTGCTCTTGGAGTTTGGAGTGAGTCTTAATTTCCGCTTTGCAAGCATTTTTTCACAGCTCTTATGCTGCAGTATACTTTTTAGGAGCTTTGGGCGTTTTAGTCAACAACACATACGAAATGTTGTTGTTTATTTTGGATTTGTTTGCACTTTTCGTACATCTTTTTTTTTTTTGTTATCATCTTTGCTTTTGCTTTTACTGTTTTTTTTTTTTTTCTTGAGTACTTCCGTAACAAAAGCGGATACGCCGGAAGTACAAAATGCGTTTATATGTATGTGTATGTCTGTGTTTGTTTGTTTGCTTTGTACTTATATGTGTAAGCAATGTCGCCTATTGTCTGTGTATAATTGTTACGAGTGGCAAATTGAATTGTATGCATTACAGTCTACATTTTATGAAGCGTAAAGTAAGCGCGCCTAGCTTGATTTTTTATATTTGGTAAATGCGTAGCGTGCTTTTAGGTGATTTTACGAATAACGAAAGCTAACAAAAAATAAAGACGGAAAGCTTAAACTAACACGCATAAAATAAACTCACGCATGACAACGCAAATACTCGAAATAATAAATCTTTGCAAATCTTACGCCTACAAGTATGCTTTAATACGATAAGTAATTACTTTATTTTATTATTTTTTTTTTTTTTTTTTTTTTTTTGTTTTGCAAGAGGGTAGTGTATTCAGTTAGAAAAAATAGTGCGAGGTTATGTTAAACTTTAAACAAGGCATTAAAGACTTCAGAAAACTGTTGCAACGAACAATCTTGTTATTCAATCTCTTTGGGCATTAATACAAAATATAGATACATCTAGAATTTCATAACAGATTAAGAGTTAAAATTACTGAACAACGCCTCTCTCAAAAATTCCTCTTTAAGCTTTTTACGAGCAATGAGAAAATGTGTGCTACATGTGGACACACAACTAGTTGTGGGCACCCCTACATAACTTTGATTAGTAAGTATATTATACTAATTGAAGTGTTGTTTCTTTGTTATGATATTAAAATCTTCCGACTTTTTACCAAAAATTTTGAAACACCAAACTATTTAGTCTGTTCAAACAAAATGGTTGACTTTTCCGGTTGTGGGCACCCTATTGCAATCGGTTGTGGGCATCCCAATGCAATCTGTTATGAGCACCCTAATTTTTAGTGTTGAAAAACAAATCACTTCAGTTTTTCTACATGTTTTTTAAATCTTTTCAAGGGTGCCCACAACTGACCCAAAATTTGTTTTCATTTAAAATTTTTACTTTTCTAAAAATTTGAATAAATGTGAAAAAAAATTTCATTTTATCATTAATTGTGGCAGTTTTTCTACATATTTCTCCAATTTTATTAGGTTTTTTAAGAGTGCCCACAACCGACCCAAAATTTGTTTTCACCAAAAACTTATACTTTTCTAAAATTTGAATAAATATTCTCATTGAAGTTAATAAACTGGCTCTCCTCTGAAAGTTCATATGTGTAATATGTTAAGTAAAGCTATTAGTCAAAATTTATGACCTAAAAACCTAAGAATGCCCACAATTGGTACAATTACTATATACAAAAAAAAAGTCGAAAAATGCAGAAGTTGCGTTCTTTACTCCGTAAAAATACACAATACAAAATACTTGATCCACTCTTGTTATTATTACAAACTAAATTTTTTACTCAACATGAGGAGTAGGCTGCGTGGGGCACTACACCGCTACTAGAGAGGTTCTACGCTGATTGGTATTATTATAATTTAGTTCGATTTGAATTTAAGATTTTATAATGACTGCTCAACTTTTTGTCTTAAAGAAAAAACGCCACAAACGATTTTAATAAAAAAAACCTCACACCCATATCATCTTTAATTTCTCACCAACTCATACGACTGATCATGTACAAAGCACTGCTTCAAAATTTATGCATGGTGAACACGTACAGTGTTGCGAAAACTTTTGCTTCCTAAGCCTTCCGCTTTTTTCACAAACAAAGCATGCAGCGCGCCTAAAATTAGGCAACTTTTCTTGTTATGCGCGCGTGCAGCACGTTTTCACCTTATTTTTTCTTTTCTCTCTTTGTACTTGTAACATTTGCCGCATAATAAGCACAAGTTACTTCCGACAATGCTAAGAACGTGTAACGTAAGATAAGTTCTTATAATGTGTGTAGGTGTTTGTTCAAATAGTCAATACATGTGTGCGCTGCGATGCATGCAACATGAATTTTGAAAAGCATCATACATGCTACCAATCAAATAGAAAATAAATGTGGCGCGACAAATAAGGAGCAGCGTACAGCTTCATTATGGCACATCATCTAATCTAATTTTAAGGCACTGAAGCAAGAAATTCGAAAAAAAGAAACAAAATAACACATCACACATATGTATTATATAAACGCGCCAAAATCATAGCATACTTCATGGCGTAAATTTTATGTATTGTGGATTTAAGGCTGATTTTTATTATATATACGTATTGCGTTAAAAGCGCAATAATCGCCACATAGCACGCACACACAAGAAGAAATTCAGACTACCGGAAAATTATTGTATGCCTAAATGTATGCTACACATATAGTTATTACACGGCTTAAGCCTAAAAGACGACATTATTTTTTATTATCTATTATTTTGTTTTTTTTGTTTTTTGTTTGGTATTTTTCGTTGTTATTTTTTCGAAAAATTTCTTCCGATAAGCAAACTCGGTCTGCCTACCAAAAACTGGCCTTTGCCTAGACTAGGCTGCAGCATGCTTTGGTCATAAACAGTGTGCGCCTTTTGCCCTCTATGATATAGAGCAGTCTACTTTAAGCCCATTAGTCTCTCAGTAGAAATTTTGTTTCTTTTTTAATGCCCATTTTGTGTGTTTGAGTTAGGGTCCTCTGTGCTGTGTATTTGTCGCTAAGCAAGTCTGGCTGTCCGTCTGTCTGTCTGTCTGTCTGGCAAAGACAAACAAATGTCTCCTCGGCGCAATGTCTTCAGACATGCATGCGACTGAGGCCGCCACAAAGTAAATAGCAATGGCGTCTTTTTTGCCATTGAAACGGAAGCGGAAGTGGTGCTGCATGTGTGTTGTTGTTGTTCTCGTCGCGGTAGACATTGTAATGTGTATGGCGGTTATGATTATTACGTTATGGTGTGCAGACAGACAGACACATAGAGTATGAAAAAGAGTGTGTGTTTTGGTATTTATTTATTGTTGTCGCTGTTGTTGTTCTTTTTTGTGCTTTCACTTTGCACATTATTTGCTTTCGTGTCGCATACTTTTAGGTGCTTAACACTCAACGCTGGCTGCCTTGGCTTGCTAATTTTTTATGCACAAAGTGTTATATTTTCTGTCGGGATTTGTTTGGTTTACTACGTTTTGCACTTTATTATTAATATTTTTATTTACACTTTTTATTTTTAAATTTATAAAGGAATATGCTGAAATTTTATTTAAGTATTTTTTTTTTTTTATTTTAATTTTTAAGTTTTTATTTTCAAATTTAATATTTTTAATATTTTGCACTTTTTTTCAATTTTATTGCAAGGACATTCTTCAAAATAATCCACAAATGCAAAAGAATGTCCTTTTCACGTCACACACAAAAATTCGTAAAAATAACGCGCGCACGACTTTTGCTTAAGTTTTTGCGTTTAAAAGTCGTCAACGCGTCACAAGGACTCGTTATTATTATTGTCCTTGCGCTAGTAACGCCAACAAACAACTGAAGCGGCGTACATTTTCATAGCAAGCATACAACCAATTTCAAATAAGAATCTTATACGACGCGAAAAGGGAAATTTACTCAATGGAAAAAGGACATTTGTTGTTTGCAGGGGTTGCATTTTCCAAGCGTTAATATGCAATTGACCTTAGCCTTCGTATTGTTGCCGGCATGTTGCCATATACATGCAGCAGTTCGTTGTCCTTATTCTCCTGCTCACTGGAAGTGCGCACATGTTTGAAAAACGTTTAACAGGTTGATTTGTGACGTCATTGTTTCGCAGGGGTAACTAAAAAAAATTCCCTCACGTTACGGGTTAATTTCACTGCTGCTGCGCAACACATCGATTGTGAAACAATAGCAAAGCAATTTCATTTCATAGACAACAACAACAACAAAAATAAATACTAAAATGACATAAAAATTGCTAAACCATCTAGGGAATTTCGGGCAATAACTATAAAGCGTCAGTCTGTCCTGCTCATACACGATTGGCGGCAAGGGCTACAGCGTGTATTTGTCGCGTGTATCCAAGCGCTAAAAGGGTTACTGCTCGACTGAAGGATTAAAAGGCGACACAATATACTATCTCAATGAAACAATCTCAGTGCACTCTTGAAGGCAAAATTAAGCAAAAAAAAAAATTAAAAGTATAAATTTACTGAAACATTCAGACGCTGCCACTGTCCCTGCTGATAAAAAAACAAAGTGAAAATTTATGCAAAACAAAGCGACGCGGAGAGCGCATTAAAATTTGCTAGAAAAACAATACAAATGAATAAGACTGACTGGCAGCCAGGCAGACAGACAGACGGACAGACAGACAGACGGACAGCCAACAAGTCATGCAGTCGAAGTGATAAGTTTTCTTTTTATTTTTTTGGCGATCTTTGTGAATTTTTAGTGTTTTTACAATTAAAACAATAGAAATTTCAATGTGAAAATATTCAGCGAAGAAACAAGTAGAAAAAGTTTTTTTATTTACGACATCGGGCGTGCAGACTAATGTTAATTTAAAGTAGCTAAAGTTTTCTAAAAAAAGAGAAAAGAACTTAAAAGTAAATAAAATATATTTTGAAAGTAATTAAAGCGTTGAATTATAACTTTTTTTTTTACGCATCTCGTCTTTCATTTCAACGCATTTTAATTACTCAGTTTAAGAGATATTGACCTGAAACTTAAGCTATTTTGGACAACGACTCCTTTGTATGTCAGAGCCAGGGTGGCGTGCCAAATTTCAGGTGTACCCCTAATACAAGTCTAACGACAATTTTAGAATTTTTATATGATAAAACATTCTTTTAAAAACTTTTGCTTGTTAAATCAGAATTAATGTTATTGAAATTGAAGTACTTTCAGATATTGATCCCATACAAATCCAAGAATACTCATTATACCCGTCACACATAGTGTGAAAGGCTATATGCAGTTTGTCAAAAAGTTTATAACGCTCAGAAGGAGACACATAACCCCATAATTTATACATATTCTTCACTATAGCACTATAGGACCAATACAAATCTACAACCAAATTTTAAGTTTTTATAAAAAAAAAATTGATTTATTTATGAAGCGATTGAATGATTGATGAAGTGTGTCGAATACGGTAAAATGACTTCTTAGACCAACCCATTTTTTAAGTATTTGTATGAAGAAAATGTTTATTTATGAAGCTAGATCGATTCGTCTCGTCGATATGATCATGAATATATATACTTTATAGGGTCTAATAATAATGACGGGTATTAAAAATATAGAAAAAAATATGTTTTGAGTCACCCAATGGGTCAAATATCGGAACTCCTTATGAACACAATAAAAATATTTCTGAACCATTTTTATATGCGCCACACATAGTATGAAGGGTATTATTATTGTGTCGGATAGTTTGTAACACATTAAAGGAGGCATAGGATTATTGATCAGCTCGACGAGACGAATCGATTTAGCCATGTCCGTCTGTCTGTTTGTTGCAATGCGTTTTCCTCGAAAAGTTGTAAAGGTATTTACCTGAAATTTTAAACTTAACCTTTTTTTTTTTGGTCCTAGGCAGTTTCTATACCAAAACCATGATGCCACGCCCATTTTTAGGTATAGCCCCCATACAAATCTACTGCCCATTTTAGAGTTTTTCTATAAAATCGTTTTTATTTGTGAATATATTTACTCCAATCTGGATAAAATCACTTATACTGTCTTTATAACATACAGACCCCAACAAACTAACCTTCCATTATAATATTTTTTCAAGAAAATTTTTGCTTTATCTCCATTTTTAGCTGAAAATTTTACATACATGCGTCTTTTTTAGCCTAAACTTGAGTTGTCACCACCCAATCCCTTTGAGGAATATATTCTACGTCACTAACAATCATACACGAACTAATTAAAATTTCGTGTGGCGTGTATTTGAGCTTCGGTTCTACCGAATTTTACGCTTTTTCTTTAAGTTTAAATATGTCAAGCATCAAATTTTTAGGTCTATTCCTTCTAAAGATATGGCTTTTTCTGGTTTTAAGACCATATTAAGCGTCAGGTCAATATGTTCAAAAATAGCGTTTAGGTACTCATTTTATTTCGGCCGACCACTGGGCTTGAGGTCCAATATTCGAAAAATTCAGAAACATTTTTAAACATTTTTCATTTGTATTAAATTTTAGGTAAAACTGCCAGTGATATAAGATTTGGTAAAAAAAAGTGGGTAGGCATAGTCAAAAAAAAATAGACTATTATTCCTTCTCCGTGTCTCAGTTACACTCTGTGGAAGATCGGTCTAGAAATCTGGGCATCTATAAAGCGCATACATACATACAAACACACGTTCATTTTTATATGGAGAAATGGAAGATCGATAGTAAGATATTCACTATCTTTAAAAAAAGAACACAGGATCTAATAAATAAAGTCAACTAATGTTATGTTTTCACTAGTATTAGCGTATGCGTTAACCTATTAATATAGAAAGTAAAGCCTACTCCATACGTATACAAAACTACTCATATTATACTTCTTACATGTCAAGGTACTGTGTACGAAAAATATTCGTTATAGTATTTAGGTAATGTTTTCGAGAGCAGCAACAGGTTAACGCGAACTGTAAAACAGTGGAAACATAAAATAAAAAATAAAAAAAATTTGTTTAACTTGGTCGGCACATAAACTCGCTGCAATTGAGTAAGCTTGACAACGAGATACCCTGTAGCAAAGCATACATAAGTGTTTCCAGTCTATAACTCGTGCAAAATTCATGAAAATCAAAATTCAGCGATTCACAATCTTGTTGTTAGGAGCAGAGTTTTTTTTACCTTACAGCAACCCCTTGAACACGCTATTATATTTATACAATATTAAATAGTTACCCTACATATTAAATACCTTCCACATAACAGCACAGTCTCATCACACAAAACGGTTATTGATGTCCTGTAGCTAAGACACAGTCATTTCGAAACTATATTAATTCGAACTAAAGTTCGAAGGACTCCGAACACAAAGAGTTCGAATATTCGAATGGCAACTTTCTTAAGGCATTCGAAGCTGCGGTATTTTTCGAACACCATTGGTTTGCGTGCTATATAAACCTTTCGAATTTGTTGTGTATTTCGAAGGATATGCATTGATTACGAAAAGGGTTTGTGTTTAAGATAAATATGTTCTGGTTTCCTGAAGCTGAGACACAGTAATTTCGAAACTATATTCATTCGAATTAGAGTTCGAAGGAGTCCGAGCACACAGAGTTTGAATGAAAACTTTCTTTAGACATTCAAAACTGCGGTATATTTCGAACACCATTGGTTTGCGTGCTTCATAAATCTTTCGAATTTGATACGTATTTCGAAGAACATGTATTCGAAAATGGTTTGAGTCTTAGATATAATTGGTTGTTGTAAATGATTAACAGATAAAAGATAAACTAGATAACAAACAAAGGACGAAATACGAATATATTTATTCTTAAAAACAAAAACGCTTAAATATTTTATTGCAAAAGAACAAATTTAAATCAGTAATAAGAAGAAAAAACAATAAAAGAGACAGCAAAAAAAGAAGTGCCTAAAGTATAAAAAACCTAACAAAGCATGATTTTGAAAAAGAAAAGCGTTCGAGATAAAAGGTTTTCCCATTGTATTTCAACTTAAGCAGAAAAAGGCGACAAAAATTATTTAACGCTTGCTTTGACACGCAAGTAATCAGTGACCTAAGACATACATACATACGCTATGGTATAAAAAAAATAAAAGAACTAAAGACAACAATAAATCCTTAAGCTTATATTTGCACTCTCTATTTTCAACTAACATCAACGACGACGACGACTTCATGCATGCATATTGACAAATTTGTGTCGCGAAAATGTCAAATAAGAATATCAAATTTGTCGCAAAATAAGCTCGAACACTCAATTTCCGAAAAAAAGGAAAAAAAATAAATTCAAATAAATTTGATGCTGTCAATAAAATGATTTGATTTGATCGGTGTCGCATTGCGAAGGCGGCAAAGCAGTCAATAAATCGCATCAACTGTCGTCGTCAAATTCAGATACATTCCCAGATACATTCAAGCCATGCGAAAGCACAAAATGAATGAATGAGATACACTCGAAAGTCAAGTGGCTGCATTTGGCAAAACAATTAATCATTTCATTTTCCAAGCGACTTACAGAAGTCGACGACTATGATTCCGGCTAGAATACCGAAACGACGAGCTCCTCTCGTCATGGTTTCTGCTTGGTTTTTGTTACCTTTTTCAAAATTTTTTTTTTTTTTTGTTTTCTTTAGTTGCTGCAATAGTATCTACGAAAACTAACAAAGTGTATCTTGTACTAAGTGCTTTCTGACGCAATCCTAAAGCTATGCATGTGTACTAGTGAAGTTGCAATGTCAGCAAATTGAATGTTTTTCCATGTTAGATTCTCTCCTACTTTTGTTTATTTTGTGTTTTATGTTTGTGTGTTTTAGTTTTTAGAAATACCCTTCCAACAATAAACGAAATAATTTATTAGTTTTTGTAATAATAAAGTTGTTTTTTATAGGAGCATATTCCTTAAAAAATCATCATATCCAAAATATTAAGTACTTATCTAATCGACTCTAACTGTAATATTCAACGTCTGATCGCCATTTAATCTGAATACGCTACCCAACTCATCAGCCCGCTTTTAAGCGAGAGTTTGTATTCTAAATTGTTAGCAAACCGTTTCGGAACGCTGGCTCATGAATTATAATCATGAATTATAAATTTATAGAAATTATATCGATACTTCAATTCAATGCAGTAGTTGTTGTTATTTTAAACTTATTATCAATTACAATGCCACCAGCTTCGCTTGCGAACTTCAGCTGTAATCATGCTTTACAATTTTTGGGAACAATAAAATCACAAGCTTTAGGATCATTTTTGCAATTTTGTTTTTTAATATTTTATTTTATGAAACTTTTAACATTTGAAAAGTGACATCAGATTGCGTTGTACAGGGCAGGGAACGGTTATATTGTGGATTACTACAGAGCTTATAAACTTGCTAGACTAGGTACAATAACCAGTATCCTTCAAGGAAAGCGCTTAGTTTGTATACTCTTAGCTACTCGCAAACTGCTCATCAAAGGCAAAACAACTGCTGAATCTCTAGAATAATACTATGTCAGAGAAGTCATGCAATGGAAGTAGGGAAGAAGTCCCATCAACTGTGGCGTAGAAGGAGAAGTTGAAAAAATTATCTCGGCCAAGGACTTGAATTAACTCATGAGCTTTTTCGTGTGATGATTGATTACGATTTTCGATATCAATTATCGAGAAAAAAAGTCCATTTGTCGACATACTTCGATTTTTGTCGATGAAGCACCACACTTAGAAACTGTGAAACGGTCGTAGCCATCGATCTTTGCAGTATAAATTTCGTGAAGGTCATTCCAAAACGATTTTTAAATAAATAAAAAAATATTTCTATGTCCGCTATAGACTTTAAAACCATGCAAACCGATGAGGCCCAAAACGGTTTCATTTAAAAGGCATTAATACAAGTAAAGTTATAGAGCAGTAAAATAATGCATTAGGCACATTCGGATCATGAATTAAGTCGATTTTCAACATTTTCCTATACACTATTTTTTTTTTTTTTTTTGCATTTTCGTATGTTTTTCTACTAGCTCCAATATATTGTGGCAAGTATAGTATGCTTTTCTACAAGTCCTAATATATTGTGGTTTCGCTGCAAAAAAAAAAATCTGGTATTTTTAGAGCATTTTTGTATGTTTTAATGTTAGCCCCAATATATTTTGGTTTCACTGCGTTCAAAACAAAAATACAAAAATGATACCGAAAAGAGCTGAAAAGCGTAGCATACGTCAGATATCCGCTAGTTCGGGACTGGCTCTGCAACTAAAAATGGGAGAAAATCTGTGAGAAAAATGTAGAAGTATCGGAATTTATATACGAAAATATACTGAATATTTGCTTTAAAAAGCTTTGAAAGGTTTTCCAGCTTCGTATATCTTCATATTTTTTCCCAGAACCTCTCTCTCTCTTTCTCTCTCTCTCATTTCATCTGCATTTCGTAAGCGTATTATAAAGTTGACATTTTTAAGTCTTACTCCATTTTTATTTTTATTTATTTGTAGGTACTTTTAGAAACATTTGAAATTGGTTTTACGCCCAGCGCAGCAGGAATAAACCATGAAAAATGCGATGACGACAACGACGACGACGATTGCGGAATGAATTTACAAATAAAACAAGTCAAAACATTTTCATGAAAATAGTGATAGATGCAAATAGTTGAAAGAAGAACATTTGCCACAGGTGTAGACTGGCGACAGATTTAAAATGGCGGGAAATGGAAAAATTGTATAAAATTAAAAAAAATCAAGTGAATGTGGCTGCTTTATTTTTTGCTTTAATTTTTCCAATTCCTCCGAGAGTCAAGCCAATGCAATCAAAATAATAATTCACAATTTTAATTGAATTATTTTTATCTATTTTGTGTTATTATTTTTCTAAAGCAATTTTCCACTTCCGTTTTTATTTTGTAATGCTTTAGATTTTTATCCAATTCAACTGAGAATTGCTACACTATATCTTCATCAATATATACCCGCATAAATTACGCATAAATTAGATGTTGTGTTGCTGTGCATGCTTTGCATATCAAGAAGAGCAATTCAAAAAATCCAAAAAAAAGCACCTAAAAGTAGGCAGCAATATTTTGTTTTTTTTGATAAAGTAGCACAAAAAAATGAAATATGTTTGAATTTGTAGCAAATTACTTGCGCCGCTTGGGCATTAGGAAAAAAAAATTTAAGAAAAACTGTAAAAAGAAAATTGAGTTTATGCTGTCTAGATTTTCTCACATTTCCTTTTCTAGAACTTTGCCGCTGTTTCCCCTTCCAACTAGTCAACGTTGACCGTTTCGCATGAGTTGATAAAACGAATGCTAAACAAATCTGTTTCTCAGTCATTCAGTCTCAGTCTCTTAACTTGCCCTTACGACTTTTTGTTTGAAATTAGCTTAGTAAATCCCATAAAAAGGCTCAAGTCGAAAACTAGAAAGTAGTAAATTTACATGCGAGCTTAAAAAACTTTTACCTATGTAACCTTTTTTTTTTTTTGTTTGGATTTCTTTCTTTCGTTTTTAACTTGTTTCTATACTTCTAAACGATGTTAAACGCTGCTACTGTCGAACTTGACAGTAAACTATAAAAATGTTTGGCCTCCTTTTTTTTTTTTTTGTCAAAAATAAACAAGAAAAGTTTTTGCAGACGGACGGACACATAAACATAAATTGCGGCAGTAATTTCTGGTTTTTGTGGCGCATAGTGGGGGCAGGATTTAAGTTTTTTGTGCCATTCAGAACATTTAAATTCCGATGCTGGTGGTTGTTGAAAAGGGTTGAGTTGAGATAATTCGACTGAATTTGAAGTAAAGAGGAGTTTAGCATTAACTTTAATTTGTCTAATGCTGCAAATGAGCGCCTAAATGTATGCAATAATAAATTGTTTGCCCAAATTGCTTGTAAAGGTCTCAGCCTAAAATGCCTTAAGTCAATAAATTAATTGCACAAAAGCTTATTTTACTCTTCTAAAAAAAAAAAAAACATGTTCTATATTTAATAATATTTTATATAGTCTACTTATAGGCGCAATTTGAAATTAGACATTGATTAACATGCAAATGACAGCGTCGGCACTAGCGTCGACGGCAATTTCTAATGAAATTAATGAAATATGCATGCTTAACTTGACCCTCAAACCTGTAAGAAGAATAACAAACTTCCGTGTGGCATATACAATGTCAATATGCCGCAGGCAAATGTATCCTGCCACTTGTGTTTACTTTCCCGAAGACACAAACAGTACAAAAACAACAATGTCGCAACAAAGACAAACTTGCAACTTGCTATTCTAAAATGCTAAATAGCCACTTTGTGGCAACGCGCGACGACGACGACTTGCTTTGAATTTATATCGAACGCAAACGCAAATATTCTTTGAGCATTTTACAACTTTTACAAAACTTGCCAAAGAACGCCGGAACTGCGGTGCTGTACAAGCAATACATGCACTGATATCGGCTTTGACTTGTTTTGGCGTAGGCGACTACGAGAACTTCGAGAACCATACTTGCCCTCGAGGCTTTGTTATAAAAAAAATTGAAGCAGTTGAGTGAGCGCACACACAAGACGCTTTCTATCTAAGTTAAGTGCTGCGTAAAGTCAAGAATGTCGTCGTAGGCAACAGCACCCAGCACCCAGCACCCAGTCACGACAGTTACTCCCTTTTTATACAAAACAGAATGGCGTCAAAATTTGCAAAAAAAAAAAAAAAAAAAATTGAAAAAAATTTTATACACAAAGCGCACCCAAGGCTCCCAGTCTAACACGTTTGTCTGCCCCACTGCGCTCGAATAAAGCTGCAAAAATGTACAAAGACGTCGTCGGCAGCTGTCTATAGCGCAAAACAATACCGGATATCCGCCTCATGACAAATGCTCCTAAGTGTTTGGAGTTAAAGACGCAAATACACAGCACAAAAAAATAGATGATTTAAAATTTGTTAGAATTTAAATTTAATAAATTATAAAGCTTTGTCATTGCAAAAAGATCTTACTGAATGAAAATTAATAAAATTTCAAAAACTACTTCGTTCTAAAAACTCCCAGAAATAATACCAGTTATCCAAAAACACCAGGCCTAAAATTCCAAGATTTTAAAATACCTGCTCCTAAAATTCCTTGACAGGAAAATGTTAGTGTATAAGAAACCATTAATTTTCAGTTGAATTTTGATTAAAAAGCAATACAAGCAAGCAAAAACGATAACTTCGGTAGCACCGAAGCTCGAATACCCGCCACATGAAACTTTAATCATTTTTTTGAATAAATAAAAAAAATGGAAGGTGAGTTTGTATGGGGTCTATATGTTATAGTGCCCGATTCTTGTCATATCGGTAGCATATTCATAGGATAACAGTAGAAGTGATTTTATCCAGATTGGAGTGAATAAATCCATAAAGTAGAACTATTTTCATACAAAATCTGAAAAATGGGCGCTAGAATTGTATGGGGGCCATATCAAAAATGGGCGTGGCACCTTTCTTTTCATATTGATGTCATTAAAAGTGTTTTTACCCAATTTGTAGTAAATACATTCATAAATAATTACTATTTTCATACAAAAATCGAAAAAAAAGTGGTAAGTTTGTATGGGGGCTATATCTAAAAATGGGCGTGTCACCTTGATTCTGACATAAAGACTGCCTAAGAACAAAAAAAAAGCTTAAGATTAAAAATTCAGGTCAATATCTTAAAAGCATTCCGGAGAAAACGCATTGCAACTGACAGACGGGCTGACAGACGGACATGGCTAGATTAACTCGTCTCATCGAGCTGATCAAGAATATATATACTTAATGGGTCTACGACGTCTCCTTCAATGCGTTACAAATTTTCAAACAAACTGAATATACCCTTCACACTAAAAAAACATGATTGTTTGGAATAAATGGGCGCTGGAAAAGGCAGATAAATGTCACAAAAACCGGGGTATTTCGACTAGTGTAGTATATTTTTCATAGATTTTGTATAACGTTACCCTAACTTATTTTTGAGGCTGTTTATTAAAATTTTGATTAATGTCATGCATGACATGTCTTGAAGACGTCTTGTGTGTTTGCCATGGGTATGCCTTCTATTACTAATCAATCAAAATAAATAATTTATCAGCGAAGAAATACCACTGATTTAAATTCATAAACCAAACGAACAACGACACTACTAGGGTCAGTATGATGGAATGCCCAACAACGTTTCTCGATTTCAATTATATCATAAAACAAGAGTTCATCCGGTGAGTGCTACTACGTTGAACGGACTTTTCGGCTACTCTTTCGGTTATATTCCGTTTCGCATTTGCTGCTTTTTGTGCAATTGCAGTTCTATTCGATGTCATTTTTGTACTTTTTATTTTGTTTTGATTGCAGCGTAACCTAAAAATATCTGCCTTTTTAATTTTATTTATTTTTTCATTACAACGAGACCACAATTTTTTAAAGCTGGTATAAAAACATACTAAAATGGAGAAAAATATATTATAGGAAAAGTCGAATATCGACTTCCTGAATGTACCGAGTGAGTCTAATACCTTGTTTAAGTGGTTTATAATCATACTTGCATTGCTGTCTTTCAAATGAAATGGGTTTGCGACTCATCGGTTAGATGGTTTCAAATTCTTTAGCGGACATAGAAACATTTTTACTATTTAATATATATATGGATGGATAGTTGTTATGTAAATTATGTTAGACCCTACGCTTAGAGATTATTGCGAATCGAATTTAATTTTCAAATTTGAAAATCAAAAACGAGATCTACAAAAAATAAAGAAATAACAGGGTGAATTAGTTGAGGACTTTAAACCATTAATGAAAACATGTAAAGCCATTAAGTTCAACAACGTTATTAATTTACACAAAATTTATTACTTCGTTATGAAAATTAATTTGTTTTATTTTTTCGCTGTGTATGTATAAAGCCCATTCAATTCAGAGGGTATTGGCTTCTTTCTGCCTGCCTGCGTGCATACTGAACACCCCCGACCGACGTAATAGTGCCGGCAATGAAATTCCTTCAATGGCAGCACGTGACTGCGCTTCGGCATTGCGCGCTCGTTTCGTGACATTGAAATATGTGCTCGTACAGATACGCTCTCTCTCAGCTCTCTTGGGGTAGTTTTGCGCATGCGTTACCAACAACCGGCAAAATATATGTTTTAGCTTATTTTAATGAGAAATCCATATTTATGTTGTGTTTCGTTTGTTTGCAGCAGCTCGGTTTTTAGAGTTGGTTTGCTGTTTGGTTTGGTTTTGCTTGTTTGGCTGTTTGCTTAAAATGTGCTTCTCTTGCAGCTGCGGAAAGTGAAAACACATTAAATGCCTTGCAACAGACTGCCGGAATTTCGTAATAATTTTTAATGAGTGTCTGGTCGGCGGCAGTCATTGAAATATGAACAAACATTAAAGATAGAAGGAGATTTTGCGTTCGAAAGGACATGCAATTACTCACATTGGGCATATTGAACTTGAAATTGAAATTAATCATAGAACGAAAATAATTAATATTTTTCAAAATGATGAGTTCATTTAGTGAAATATTTTCAATTTTAACAACTTTTTTTTTTTATAGTCATAACTTCAATTTTTTTGACGTCATAAGTCTGTGCTGCTAATATTGCCACTTTAGAGCAAATATCCTGGGAACAATGCCAATGACAGCAGCAGAGATGCTAGATATAACGCCTGAAAGCAGGCAACAAGCTGCAAGAGCAGCAGAATGCTATAAAATGTTGTTGCAGCATATTTCTTTTTTGCCTTGGAGCAAATTTTGTTGTTGCGTTCTTTTTTGTTCGTCTTGCTTTATTTACTTTTATGTTTTTATTGTACAAATAAAAACACGCGGAAACTACTTAATCAAGTTGCTTACTCATAAAAACGTACATATACATATGTATATGCGCGGGTCACCATATAAAGTTTTGAAAATTGTAAAACAAGCAAAAACTTTAAACGAGATACTGAGACACTGCTTGCTTGGAATTTAGAGGAACAGGCATAAAATATTGATTTATGGTAGAAAAACTAACATCCCCTCTTTTTTACTTATGTGCCTTTATCTCAGTAAACTACGAACCGATTTTTATTTTTTAAACCGTTCTGGAAAGTAGAAATTTAGAGCTTTTAGATGTTATAATTAATTTTCTGGGATCATAGACAGATAAGAAAAAAAAGTATTAGGATTCCGATCCAGGGAAATCTTATGGTGAAGTTTGTAGATCTGGTCAAATAAAACCAAACTGCATTCTTGATATTTAGGGGACAACCACAAAATCTTCATTTATGGTTAAAAAACATCTTTTTTTTTCGCATTTCACATATGTGGCTATAACTTAGTAAACTTCGAACCGATTTTAATTTTTTTTTAAACTGTTTTGGAAAGAAGAAATTTAGAGCTTATGGCTGTTATATAAGCTATTCTGGGATTTAAGACAGAAATGAAAAAAAAAAGTGTTAGTGATTCCGATCCTGGAAAGTCTTATGGTGAAAATTACAGATCTGGCCGAGTAAAACTCAAACTGCATACTTGAAATTTAGGGAACACCTACAAAATCTTTATTTATGGTTAAAAAAAATGATTTTCCCTCTTCTCAATTATGGTATAACTCAGTTGACTATGAATCGATTTCTATTTTTTAAACAGTTTTGGAAAGAGGAAGTTTAGAGCTTTTGAACAATACAAAAAGTATTCTGAAATTTCTGACTGATATATCAAATATTTTGACCCTAAAGACAAAAAAGAAAAAAGTCTTAGTGTTTCGGATACATTGGTTAAATTTGCATTGGTTCCATTTATATAAAAATATTACCATTTAAAAAACGTCATTTTATTTTGTTAGTTAAAAAAGATATTCTTTAGCTCCAAGATTGCAGTAGAATATATCACGTAATTTATGATAACCTAAACTATTATTGTTAACCTCCAATAAACATGAAATAGACGACGAAACTTAACAGCACAATAATGGCAAATAGCAACAAGGCGGAAGCGCCGTTTTGTATGCACAACAAAGTGAGTAACGAAACTTTACACATTCTGCCACAGCAGCAGACTTAACACATTTGTGCGGTGCGACATGTGTGAGTGTGTAGTGTGAGTGTTAGTAAGCTAGAAAGAGAGAGAGTATATGTGAAAAAAAACAAAAACACAAATGATATCGCAAATAAAAAGCGAAAGGAGCACAACAGTAACAGAGAGATAAAATAAAAACGGAAGTAAGCGAATAGTTAAAAGCATGCGAAATATGCGGGAAAGAATTTTTCACACGATAAGCACAAAGCAGACAGCACACAGCACACAGCACAACGTAAAGTAAAGCACACTTTCAGGCGCCATAAAAAGCAGTCTTGAAAATTTATTGAAGCAATTAGCGCCATTACTGGGGCGAAAACTTCAATTAAACAAAAACTCAACAAAAAATTAAACCCAAACAAGCTCTTTTTTTTTGGGGTTCGATATCAATCAAAGCTTGAGTAAACAAAATGAAATGAAAGGAAAGGAAAGGAAATGTCTAGCGAAATTAAAAAATACTTTAAATGGTGTGAAAAGTCTTGCCACGCTAGACACTTTTATTTCCCCTTCAAATTCGGCACGCTTTAAAAAACTGACCGACGAATTCCATCCTGCGTCCTGGTCGCGTGCCGCTGTCAAAGCTTAAATGTCAAAGTTGAGAATATTCAACATAAATTTTGAGTCTCATTTTAATTATCGCTCTTAAGGCAACTAATATAAACAATAGAGCCAATAATTTAAACATTTGACTTAAGATGTCGGTTTTTTAGTTTAGGGGAAAGCTTCACAAATTACTAACGAACATGACAATCGCCACTTACCTGTATTGTTTCCTGGGCGGAATATTTCCGATTGTAGTCGACATGATGTAGGTTTGGCATTTTGTTGTTGTTGTTGTTGTTCTGGTTGAACGTCTTGATAAGTCTTTTTGGATAAGGTTTTTTGGTTAACACGTGTTTCGAACGTCGTTCACTTTGGAGCTTTTGTTGTTGTTGTTTATTTTTGTATTTGGTGTGAGTTGTGAAAGTGTGTTGTGCAGGGTTGAAGATGACAGCAATGTTGTTCTTGATTAGAATGACTATGTTGTCGATGTGTATCGAGATATGTCAGTTTATGTTGCATTTGTGCTTATTTTACTAATATTTTATTGAGGCTTAAATTATACGCCGGGCGTAGTGTTAACACAAAGCTGCAATGAGAAAAAAATCAAATATTTAAAAGTGCTCATCTACTTTGCATAACTTTAAAAAATCTTTTAATATGAATGGTTCTAGCAATGTTTTTTTTTCTTTCTTACAACAAAGAAGTCTTCCAAGTCGTACAAATAATCTTAACACCATCTAAAAGGGGTTGTAGTACGGAATTTTGTACAGCCGTAGACAAGATATATTAAAAAAATTTTTGAAATACCGTTATCCGCAGAGTATCGTATATGTGGCAATGTTTCGAACGCCAATCTTCGATATGTCTGAAATGTTCTCGAAGAAGAAACACTACGAAACCCGAACTCATCGATTTGAGGGAAGCAAGTCTATTCTTTAGAAGATTAGTCTAGAAACAATTAATTAATTTTAAGAAAAATAGATCTTTTTTTTTGGTTCATATAGAACAATTCTAGGGTGTGAGGAGCATAAAAATTACGACTTTGCTTTTATAGGCCATCCTAGGCTACAAACCTACCTCAAAGTTTACTTCTCAAGGGCTGATTGTTTTAAAAAAAAATCTTGATACGATCGAATCGGTGAGTCCTGGTTCCGTAGTGTTCCTTGTAAGAAGTATCGTATTTGCCCAAGTGCTGAAGTCGCGGGAAAGTTCGAAAGAATACCCCAAGTCAACTAGTTTTCGTAAATCACTGGTTCTTCGTCGAACAAAATCAGATCGCTACTTTTTGCAGGGTTCTAGGTTGAGGTGTCTAGGTTGCTTCACTTTCCTTTTGCAGCCTCAATAGTTCTTTGCTTCAAACCACGTTCTGCTCGTTGTAAAACCAATCAAGACTTACTTCGATATAGTATTCGTCTTATTGCACGTACCGACTACCCTTTAGTGCAGTCGATGAGTTATGGTCTTTCTGAGATTCACTTCTTATGAAGATTAAAAACAATTTTTCGATTTAGGATTGCTTCAAAAAGTTTCCACAAAATTTTTTGTTTTTTGAGGTTAAAATGAAAATTGGAACCAACTTGAATTCCAACCTAAGCCCTCTGGTCCGCCGCGTACAATGTACAAAATTTGCTTGTTGAAAAAATTGGATTGACCCTGAACTCTTTTCTTTCTCGAAAATTTATGTACGCCACTGATGATCATTATAAAACTAAGTAACTAAAATTTATGGTTCACCAGGTGAGTTTTCAGGAGTTTTCGGGATAGCTCGACTCGATAGTCGAAAATTTTAAAAGTTTCCCGATCCCGCCCAATCCCGATAAAAATTTCGGGACCCGCGGGATCCCGCGGGATTCCCGCCCGACGCCCATCTCTAGTTCACCTATTTTTAATTATATTTTTTAGAGTTTTGAATTTCAAAAACTCGAATTAAGTTAATCTCAGTCATAGACATTTATAAAAAATATATAAGCTTCGGTTATAGTTAAACCAAAAACAAGGTAACACATTTACTTCGGTAGGATAGAAGTTCTGAAACTCTACACACTAAAATTCCCTGCCCATCCTAACACAAAAATAGTATCTATACAACCGATGAGTCTACATATATAAAGTCATAATAAAAACGGTCCGGCCTCTGTCTGTGAATATGAACATTGGAAGTATACTTTTAACTTGTTAAGAGTTTATTGGTTACTTTAAATCTATGAGATCTGATCCAATGAGGAAGCAGCACGGGCGAAGAAAATGGAACTAAAAAGTAAAAAGTTCAGAAATGAGAACAAAAAATTTAACATGAATATTAGCCCTTTTACGGAGTGTTAAAAACTGAAAGCTTCTTGTATGCCCACTTCTCCCCACTTGGAGGCAAACGAAAACTGGAACTGGAATACGACATTGGCAAAGGTCACTGTATAGTCAGCAAAAGATTGGAAATATTGTTTGATATTGTCGGGAGATGAGCGAGAACAATCTGTGTGTGTGTGAGTGTGTGCGTGGAGAACATCGAGTTCGTTGTTAAAGAAAACTTTGGCTTTTTTTTGACTCAAGCGAAACATAGATTTTATTGTAATTTTAAAGTTTTAATTTTGAAAAATAAATACAACAATGAAATAAATTTTGTTAATGCATTTTAAAGAGTTGCCAATAAGTTGCATTTAACGTAGAGCCTAAATCCAAATTTCCCAAAACAAAATTAGATAATTTTTTATGGAATCAAAAAACAAAATTTTTTTGTCAAATTAAGACTTTCACATTATTTGATAATTATTTTGTCTATTCTTAGCTGTACACCCAGCAAATGTTCACCATTGCTAGTCATACTCTTCAGTACAGGCGCAGTTAGCATTACTGGAACACCACTCGCATAAATCGTTTTTACGTCTTGGGATTGCTCTAAGGAATAAATTCTGGTTGTACGCATGATAGAGTTCTTTGATTGCCCGGATATGACAAGAGTTGTAGTGATCTTTACATTAAGCGGCATAAGACCTGTAACCCAAATTAGAAGATCTACAACAACATCCTTATTATCGTTACGCAGTAAAGCGCTGGAAGCGTTAAAATCCAGCAGATTTACTTTGCACGACATTATGCATAACGGCATTTGGACATGAGGAATACTATTGTCGGTAAAAATATAACATGCATGGCACTGCGGTACACCATTACTGAGTTTAGTGTCGAGAAAAAAGTTTTAACTTGACGTGTCATTATTCTATCATTAACTTCTCGGGAATGATCTTTTGAAATGTGATCGGCGAAATCTGATACAAAAGTAAAACGCTTGCAATTCGTTATTGGACAGTTAATGAGTTTAGAATTGTATTTAAACTTCTCGGTTGCCTTAGTTTCCAGAGTATTTTCAGTTACCGCAATGGACTTTTGAACATCATTTTTCTCGAAGGTTGCTAAATTTGACTCCAAGACTGGCACTGGCACTACATCTGGAACTGGAATTTCGACATGCGCCATTATGTAGCTGCGCTGCCTTACCACCGGCAGCACTGAAGCAGTAGACGTTGGGGTTGGATAGATGGAAGAGGACTGAGTTCTTGATGCATCATCGCCTGCTTCCAATGCTTCTCTTGCTTGTTGATATCTATTGATTCGTTGCTGCTTTAGTAACAGCAGCCGTTTTTCTTTCAACTTCAGTTTCTGATAATCCAATCTTCGAGAAACTTGTCTTTTGAAATGTGCCAGTTGTTCTACGCGTTGTTGCTGTTGTTTCAGCAGCTCTTCTGGATCTTTGAATTCTTTGAATGAGAGGCGCGCTTGTTTACGTAGTAATTTTCGAGTATTTCTATTTATTTCAGAAATCTTTGGAATTGGTCCCTCCTTCATCATCTGAGCGTATTTATTCTTTATTTGAATGCTTGTCATACTCCAGTCGTCTTGGTCTAGGACCACGCCAGAAACTGTACCTTCTTCCAGCTGGACCTTGTTAGCCTCATCCAATGTACTAGCCGTTGCATATTCTTCTTCTTGATCCTCTTCGCGCTTTAACTTTTCATCCGCTACATTGTCCTTGTCGATATTATGCCTCTCAACAAGTCTCGTAGCTACAAATGGCTCCACCATTACCTCGACATCTCTTACCCGCTTTGGATCAACTTTATTATCTCTATTAGTGATAGTACCTGCTGTTGTTGCAACCTCTGGTTTTGCTTGATCTTTGCTGTGAGCTGGAACTGTTCACGCATTTCGCGCATTTCCGCAGCTACAGCTGCCTTGATCATTCTTTTCCAGCTCATCTAGTGTGACCGGAATCGTAAATGCAATCTCTCGCTCTGGAAAGTATTTTGGTTTTGGTGTCACCCTTTCCATCTTATTATCTTTGACCGCAGTGACCAGTCCCTCAACGTCCTTACTATTTGCCATGATTTTAACGAAAGTCGTCGGTGCACGGCAGACGCTGCATAGATTTTTGTATTTCTCATTGCAGGATTCGCATTGACCGTGTTTGTTGTTGCAAAAAAAGCACCCATATGGTGGATCAATTGGACTCATGCAGAATGTATCACATTTAATACAACTCATCCTGTCTTAACTTACACCAATTTGTCAATTATAAAAAATATATATTTTTAATTTTGCGTAAATGAAAAAATTGAAAATAAATTCTGAGAGAAAAATCAATGCATTGCGACCGCTTGAAGCTTCAGTTTGTATGGTTTTTAATGTCAAAAATTTTAAAGATATTAAATTTTACGTCTTGAGTTTTATTTTCCAAAATCTTTTTGCAAATTTTGATACACGTGAGCATTTGTTGTCATTGTTATTTTTGAGGGTTGGGTGCGTGACAAAAAGTTTTATTTCGGATAAAGAAAAGAAATTCGTTAACTTTACGCTACGTGCTTCGACTCCACAGCAAATCATTATCGAGGATTTAAATTTGTATTTCTGTGTGCTGTGCTTAGTTTTGTCGAAATACAAAAAAAAAGAAAGGCACCACAATTCATTTTTGTATGATTTGCCAATTCATCACTCAAACGTTGACTAATTAATCCACAGACGCGATGCTAGTTGGATAACAAATCGTTCACTAATTATTTTATATCATTACTATATGTGAAAGTTAACTTCACTTATCGGACACAAGAAATACTTCGAGCAATTAATGTTTGTTCTTTGAATTAAAGACAGCCCATTATGGCAATTGGACTTTGTGTTTTTTTTTTTTGCTTAGTTTTGTAAGTTTATATTAGAAAACTTTTTTTAGATTTAAGGCTACTTTTAGCTTCAGGTTGAGAATAAATTTTTAGTTAAATTTCTTAAAGAACATAATCAAACAGAGTTCTAGCAAGTTTAGCTATATATACATATATATACTATATAAAACCCTTCACCTGACTGTCTGTCGAAAGACACGAATATAGCCCAAACGGCTGAAATTAGGAAGCTGAAATTTTTATTGTAGATTATTTTTATAATGAAATACGACTAAGAAGGGATTTTAGAGACTTAATTTAAGGCACATTTGAAAGGTAGTTAAAAATAGAAACCTAGGGCCTAAGGCCCAGTGGGGGATTAAAAATTTTTGTTTGGGCCGACTGAAGATTCATCTTTGGAATGAATACATTTTGAGACTTGAAAATAGGTGAATTTGAATTGTCGTTAAAATCTTTTTGAGGTGTTTCGGTTTTTTCGAAATTCAAACCTTAGACCCCATGAGAACCCAAAATCGAATTAATCATCTTTTTAAAACTTTTGTTATAACTCGGTAACGGAAAGGACTAGAGATTTGATATTAGGAGCCTTTTGAAAGATGTTTGAAAAAAAAAATGTGTGAGAGGGGTTTCCGAAATTTGGACCTGGGGCCTAGCGGGGGACAAGAACAGATTTTTTGACAAATTTATTTTTACTTTTTTTTTAGGTTTTAGGTGAGCACTCAGATTTGATTTGGAAAATTTTCCGACCCGGATCCTAATGGGGCCCTTGAAACCGGAAAATCTATATCTTTGGAATAAACAGACGTAGAGTCGGTGGCCGCATTTCCAAGATGGTTGGAAAACATTTTTTGGCGTATTAAAAGTATTCGAAATGTCCTGGGGGCCCCTTTTTCTTTTTTTTACCCTGTTCCTCTTTTTTTTATATAAAAGTTGAGCTGTAAAACGATTTGAAAAATTTTTGAACCGAGGTCTAATAGGCTTTAAACCGGATAGGCGATGTCTTTGAAATAAGTAGACGTTGAGTCTTGAAACTGATTTCAAAGTTGGCTAGAAAATTTTTTTGGCAGAATATTGTTGGCGGGGTTCAAGGATTTCCAAAACTACCCATTGGTAGACCAAAAATAGAATTTTAGAAATTTTTTTTTTAGATAACGGTTGAGCTCTCTAAAAGGTGATCTTGAAAATATTTGACCCAGGTCCTAATGGGGGCCTTGAAACCGAATAATCGATATCTTTTTTGGAATGAATTCTCGTAGATACATGAAAGATGATTTGAAAGATGATTTGAAACTGTTTTTGATCAAAGGTTTTTGGGTCCCAGTGGGGACGCAAACCCTTAACTTTAACAATTTCTTTTTTTTTTTATTTTGCCGAAGATAAAAAAGTAATCACTTAGTTGAGATTTAAAAAAATTCCAGGGGCTTAATTGTGCCTTAAAACCGAAAGAGCGGGTGTTAGCAAGTATGTTTTACTACATTTTCTTTAACTTGTCATACAACCTCCGTATTTATTTCTCATTGTCATTATGCAAATCTCACGTTTACTGTTGCCATATGTTATTTAGTTAATCAATTTCCGTTTATTGCCATTCATATAAGAATTTACAGCGTGTACTAACTTTTTGCTTTTATAGCTATCTGCAGAAGGATGTGTGGCACACACACACATTAACATTTACAACTGAATGCCTCGAATGCTGTTGATATCGCCTTGCTTTTTGTGTCTGTGCAATCTTTTTGCTCATTTATTACAACAGTCAAGTCATGTTTTGCTCATAAAAACCAGGCCAGTTTGCTGAACCGGATAATGAGCTTAATTGACTTTTACTTCATAGCTGTTGCCATCTGACTTCTTTTAGACTTGTCGTTTGGCAAATATTTGCATTTCACTTTAGCTTTAGACTGAAAATCAATAATAGCCAACTTTGATAGCAGCTGACGTTGATTTTTCTTTATGAGAAATAAAATCGAATCATTCTAAAAGTAAAGTGAAATTTTATTAAATTTTATGCACGATTTTACAGCCTACTTTTGGGCGTAGGTAAGCATGTCGTAAAAATGTTCGAAACCTTGCTATAACTTTGTAATTTGATCCAAAGAAAGTTCATATTAAAAACACGTGATGCTGTTTAAAGCTCTTTTTTACGCATTTTGAAAATATCAACCATGATGATATTGTTGCATACTTCAAGGCTTAAATGCTCGTTTGTTCGCTCGTTCGTTCGTTTGTTGAACATGCCACAAAAGCATTTTGTTAATTAAGCAAACACTCAAATACCGCAGACAGCGTCCTTCAAATCGACTCCAATACTCCACTAACTCGCATACATTATGTTTTGAATGGTCGCTCATAATCACAGCCCTGTTGGCTCTATTGCCTTCATATTCTTCCCTCAATGTCCTGCTGCTGCTGTTGTCGTTGGCCTCATTTTGTTTCATTAAATGAACCGCAAAATTTTGCGTACATTTTCATAAAATGCTGTGAAACGAGCAAAACAAGAGCAAAAATGTGCGGGCAAAATAAACATATAGAAAATTTATTTTCTTATGTTAGCGTAACATCGAACCGAAACGACGACAGAGGCGTTGTGGAGTAAAGACATGTTAATTTCAAATCACTATGGTGCCATAATCAAAGACATTAAAAAACAAAATACACATTCTCCCACTCAAAAAAAAATAATGGACAATAACGTCCGTCCGCACTAAGTTTACTTCCTACACATATTATGTACTATAAATGTATGCATATCGAAGAGTAAGCACAAGATCTGATTTAAATTTTAAGTTAAATTTTAAATGTGCCAGAGTGTAGGAAGGCCATAAAAGAAAATATGGTCCGCTTTAAGCTAAGTTTTAATTGATTAAAGCAAAAAAAAACAACTCCCAGTCATGCATCAGTATCGAACCCGGATAGACAGTCAGCCAGCATCTTACTTCATCCTTTAAAATAAGTACAAGGCACGAAAATTAAGATTTGGCAAACTATAAATCTTGTCGTTTTATTGGTGAATCAGTGAAAGGTATTTTGAAAAGATTCCAATAGGAATGGGAGCATTAGAGAATCGACTTAATGAATAAACCGAATGTGCCCAATGCATTGTTTTAGTGGTCTATAATTACACATGCATTATTATCTTTCAAATATAACCAATTTGGAACTCATCGGTTGGATGGTTTCAACGTCCATAGCGGACATAGAAACATATTTAAAATTTTATATATATACAAAAAAATTAATCACCATTTGCTTAGTCATGCCATAATTTTATAATGATTTCACCGTTTTCATTCATTGGAAAGAAAAATTATTAAAAAAATGCGCAGAAAATTGAGAACCTTCTGCGTTCTAATAAAAAAAAATATGAAATAATCCCAGATGTTTGAAAAATAAGAGTCGTAAAAACCATAGATTTCGAAATACCTGTTCCCAAAAATATTAGGAAAATATTAGGGCATGAGCAGATTTTTAGTTTCTATTAATTATTCAATTTTTTTAAGCTAAATCAAAAGAAATACAAGAAGGAGCGGAAAAGGTATGATTGATTGGAAAAGAGGGCGCTGAAAAATTTTTATCAGATAGAGATGGCTAAGGAGAAAACCCTAACTGCCGTTTTGCTACCACTAAAAATATCTCGGAAGTGAGCCTTAAGCACATGATAAGCTCTGGAGGATCAAAGCCAACCAGTACAGTTAAGGAAAGACCGTAGTTTTGAGGGACATAAGAGAGAGATCGCTCAGAGATTCCAATTGCCAACGTCCAAAGTACCATAGACTACTCGATCTAAGTGCAGACCACACACAGAGAAAGTGTGCTAACGTTTCTGGAATATCCTCTTCTTTACAGCTACTGCTTGTGCTGTTGTAATTAATACCTAACAATAGAGTTCTGGTACGTTTGAGGACAATCGTGGGCCAAAAATGCTTAGCTTTCCTGCAGCTATTCATATTTTGCCAATTTTTATTGCCTAATAAGGGGAAGTGATTCCTAATGAGGGCGACCATAGCGCTCATTGGGATCTGAACCGCAACTGACTGTGGTTCACCCGATGAACCTCGTCTAGCCAGTGTCTCTGCTTGCTCGTTCCCAGAAATATCCATGTATCCAGGCACCCATGAGACGCAAAGTGTGTTGTGGCGACGAACAAGATTTAGGTGATTTTTACATTCCCTTACTAGCTTAGATTTGGTAATCTGGGTATCCAGCGCCTTGATGGAAGCTTGGCTGTCTGAGAAAATAAAAAACGGTCTGTCCCAAATCTCTAGCTGCACTAATAGCACGCACGTCACTAGTAGAGCATGGCCTTCCGCCTGGAACACACAGCAGAGATCCGGCAGGCGAAATAACTCTTCCACTGTCAAGTCCTTTGAGTGTAAACTAGACCCCCACACCGCCATCTTGGACCCATCGTTGTAGAGCGGACAGACCAGCTTCACTTCCCAGCAGCTCCGCCATTTAGTCTTTCCTTGAAGTTATTGTGGTTTTAAGGGATTTACTCAAATCCGATGTTTTGGACAGGAAGTCAGTAGGGCCAATTAAATCAGTCGGGATTGTACATAAAACAACATTGACCAAAGCTTTGTGAGGACCACAAATAGACAAAAAAAATTGGGTAAATTGGTACAGGAGTTATAGCTAAGTTGCGATATTTCATTTGGACTATTTTGGTATAATTCATACAAAATTTGGAGTTAAAAGATTACATAACACAGAAGTATTCATGAAAGAGCGGATCATTTTGGGTAGGGGTACCTCTTAAGAGAAAAACCGTTTGTAAGTGATTACTTGACATCTTTGGAGAGTCTAAGTTTCGAATATGGTGGCCCTATCTCTTATAGTATCCAAGTTAGTCGTTTTCATAAGGGCGAGGTCAGGACGAACGGACAGACAGTCATAGCTTATATAGCTCGCCTTCCAACGCTAATCAAGAATATATATTTACTTTAGAGGATCTATCAAGCCTTTCTGCTGGTTAAATGCATTTTACAAACTCAATATAACCTTTCCGCTTTGGGAACAGAATGCTTTTAAAACCAACGTTTAGAAGCAAATGCAACTTAAAGATATAAATTAAATTTCTAAATTTTTGAACAGTTTAAAAGCTTTTAAAGAAGACCTTGTACCATCGAAGTATATGTACTATTCGTAGTTGTAGTACGCAAAATAAATTAAATTGTTTAATAATTGAGTTCGGCAATATTTAAGGCATGCAAAGCAAAAAGGTTTATCGATTTGAGATTTTAATCGTATTAAATTGCCTCGGGTGCATTAATTCTTAAGCTCAATTGCTTCGAAATTGAAATTGAAAATTTCGTAAAGCCTTTTCGATTGCAATACAAATTAATAATTGGATCTAAACTGCTATTTCGCAGAAGTCAGTTCAATCGAATAGAAGGGGATGGAGGCGCTTAGTTCGAATTGTAGTAATTAGAACGCGTTTTCACATTGCAGTAGTAAAGAGGCACGAAACACATTGAACAGAGGTCACTAACACGTGTTGCCAACTGCATAGAACAATTGTAATAATAACAGGAACAACAACAACACACAACAAGGACAACAATAAGCAAAACAAAAAGCTAACCAAGCGAAGCGTAAGAAATCGACTACAAGTTGCGACAACGACATCTCTATACGTGAACAACATATTCTTGCAAATACGTGTATAGTGCAAGTCCTTATTGCTACTCTGCAAGGATAACAACTACATACTTCAGTCATAAATTATGCAGCAACAGAGTGAAAGGACACCGGCGGCAAGAAACAAAACAGCAGAACTAAGATCCCAACGACGTTGGTAATACTCGTGCAAGGACATAAAGCAACTTAAAAAGGCTTTATTAACTGTGTGCAGCGCGTGGTGGTATGTGTGTGGCTGAATTTTTAATGCAAAAATAAGCAAATGCATACACAGACTGAAAATGTGCGAAGTTAATAAGCCAAAACCATTGCGAAAAAAAAAAAACAATTGTGGAAGTAATTCAGAGAAGAACGTCGATGAAATGGAAACCATAAATTTAATAACAATGAGAAAAATTATTGGCGAAGTGTTGTATTTAAGAGCTACAAGGGTCTTAAAATTTTTGAGAAAACTTGGGAGAGACTAGAGATAGACTCTGAAAGACTTTAAGAAATCAAAATTGTTTGGAAGATAATGCTTAGTAGTACCAGATTCCCACATCTCGACAACCACAAGGCAAGACATCCGCACCCAAATAGATATCGCTTCAAACGTGCTTCATATAGGACCCAACATCAACTCGGAATATTAACTTGTTTAAGCCTATGTACGAACCAAACTCAGTAGATAGAGGACTTCGAGCGTGGAAGCATATCTCAGCAGCCAAAGTGGTTATAGGCTATACTAGGCCTCGGACGGAAATGTTGTATCCCAGAGAAGAATATTAAACAACAAGCGAACTCTGCAAGCGGCAGCAACATGATCTTTTGTTAAGCGATACAGGAGACATGGAGAGTAGAAAAATGCATTCTCGTGAAAGAAAGTTGCGGTATAGTATTGCAGAAATGAAGCTCGGGAATTCTATCAAAAATTTCGGAGTATGTCGGGAGGAGTCCCATTTTTTAAGGATGAACATGGAATCATGGTTACAGTAGTTCAGGAATCCCTTAGCTTATGAAGAAACCACTTTTCAGAACTACTTGGTGGCTACCACCTTTCTTCTTTCTGCTAAAATGAACGTAAGAGACAGATGTTCACTGGTCTGCTTTGAGGCGAAGACAGGAACACTGACGCCAGCAGACAAGAAGAATAACTAAAACCCCAAGCGAAAAGGGGTTCACAGTACGGCCACAGGTTTAAAGAGAGGTTCAAGGTGCTATTAAAATGATGAAATACCTTATAATGTTTCTATGTCCGCTATGGACGTTAAAATCATCCAACCAATGAGTCCCAAACAGGTTTCATTTGAAACACCGGTCTATAGAGATGTTCTCGATGACATTAAAATGCGTAAATTTTAATAATGTTTCTATGTCCGCTATGGACGTTCAAACGATCCAACCAATGAGTCCAAAACAAGTTTCATTTGAAACACCGGTCTATTGAGAGGTTCTCAATGATATTAAAATTCTTACATTTTAATAATGTTTCTATGTCCGCTATGGACGTTCAAACCATCGAACCTATGAGTCCCAAACAGGTTTCATTTGAATGACAACAATGCCAGTATAATAATAGACAACTAAAACAATGTATTAGGCACATTTCTACATACAATATTTTTTGTTTTTTTTGTTTATGTTTTTATACTAGTCCCAACATATTATGATCTCAATGCAATAAAAAAATGGTATTTTTTAGTGCTTTTTGTATGTTTTCATACTAGCCCCAATATTTTTGGGTTGCACTGCAAACCAACAAAAAAAAAAAAAAAAATTACAAAAATGCCCTTACAACATAGTAGCAAACGCCGGGTATTCGCTTGTTAAATACAAAAGGAACAAAATGGCTAGATTGAACCAAATTAAGAGCTTCACTTGCAGTGAATTGTAATACATCGGCTCTTCTTTTTATTTTTTTTTTTTTTTTTTGAAACCCTTTTAAAACGTTTGAAATATTTTTCTTAACATCGTCAAACTGCATTTAAATTTTTTTCGATGCACATCACTGTCGACGAATAAGCGAATTTTTTCTTCATTTGTTGTGCTTTTGCCGGTGACAATGAACTTTCCGTGGGACAAATCAGTAAATGCAATCAAGCAAGAAATCTTACAGTAATATTTCAAGGCAAAAACTTGTTGAAGAAACTTCATATTTATTTTTTTTTTCCTTTGGCATAAAAGACGCAGACCGAAAAAAAATTATGAAAAAGAAAAATATTATTCTTTGTCAACTTTAACGAAAGTGGAATTAAAAAAGAGGGAATATTTGAAAGAAACCAACAAAAAAGAGAAAAACTAAAAAAAATATGCAACTTTTCACCCCATGCAGGTTAAGAGAAGTCCTCGAAGCTAATTACGCTGCACGATATTGCAGTAAACGGCGTCGTAGTTAGTCAGGATGTTGCTGTTAAAGCTTCAATATCCTGTTTGCCAGTTATGGTATTGCCAGCATAACAAGCAGCCAAGCAAATAGCATGTTGCAAGTATTAACTTCATTTCGAGACAACCAACTCTTTTACATCTTTTGCATACTAAAATAAACTTGTGTGTTCAACAACATTAACTTTCATCATTGTTATGATTACAAAAATACAAACAAATTTGCATGGAAAAACTTGGCACAGCATTCCTCCTCTGTACCAGCAGAACTCATCTTTGTGCCGGCTTAACGCGTGCAAATGTCGTCTGTATTTCATTCTAAACTTTTCGGGCGGTGTTTTTGCGTCGTGAATAATGTTTATATTCTCGAGGATTACTTTGGAGAATGCAATGCAATAATGAAAATAATTTTCTGCTGTGACAGTTGCCACTTTTTTTGTTTCTTTTTGAAAATTAAGTTTAAAGTTATGTGCCGCAATCTAATTAGAAAATTACGAAAAGAGACAACAAAGCCAAAAATAGAAACTTCGAAATCAAAAAGAAAAATAAGCAACGAAATGTAATCAAAATGTCAGAGTAATATCAAAGAAATTTTCAAGCAACACAACCCCGGGCGAACTTAGAAGAAAATCAATAAATAAGACACTTGATAAGCCTGCTACAGGAAAAATAAAACACGAAAAGCGAAAAAACGAAAGCACGCAGAAGAAAATGCGTAAGACAAACAAACAAACGTTTTTTATGCTTAACGATAAAAATTTATTGTTATCCTTAAAACAAGTGAAACAATCAGCAATAAAAAATAAATAACGAAATAAAACAAAGACAAAAATGAAAACAAAAATGAAACTGAATGAATTTATTGTATAATAAGAATAAGAAATGAATATAGTATGTGCATGTATAAGAATCGCAAAGCGTGGCACATTGTCAAACCACAAGCGTAACACAATTGCATACTTATAAAAATTAGGCCGCAAAATACTTAAAAAACTCAACGCGGTTAGCGACAATAAACCTCAAGGACTTAACACATACATACAATATGCTTAGTTGGTATTAGTAAGCATGTTTGCGTTTCTCTTTAGACTTCAGCATTCTTGACTGTTCGGCGTTTTAAGACTTTCTTGATTAAGCCTAAAAGTAGGCAACTTACTGTGTTGACGTTATTGTAACAAGTACAATATGTACTTAGCTGTGCGTTTTGAGAAGTTTTAGCCATGTTTCAACAAGAAAATCGTTTGATTTATTGCACAATTAAGTTGAGTACAAGAATTTAAAAACAAAACAAAAAAAATAATGAGCCAAACTTTTTTTCATAATTTAAAAGTTTAATAACGGGTGATTTTTTTTAGGTTTTTCTTTTTATGCATTAGTATTTGACAGATCACGCGGGATTCAGACAAGGTGTCAAAGAGAAAGATGCTCAGTATACTTTGACATTTCATCATGAATAGACTTACTAACGAGCAACGCTTGCAAATCATTGAATTTTATTACCAAAATCAGTGTTCGGTTCGAAATGCGAAAATCCGCTTTTTTATCGACAAATTTTGTTCAGCGATGAGGCTTCATTTCTGGTTGGATGGCTACGTAAATAAGCAAAATTGCCGCATTTGGAGTGAAGAGCAACCAGAAGCCGTTCAAGAACTGCCCATGCATCCCGAAAAATGCACTGTTTGGTGTGGTTTGTACGCTGGTGGAATCATTGGACCGTATTTTTTCAAAGATGCTGTTGGACGCAACGTTACGGTGAATGGCGATCGCTATCGTTCGATGCTAACAAACTTTTTGTTGCCAAAAATGGAAGAACTGAACTTGGTTGACATGTGGTTTCAACAAGATGGCGCTACATGCCACACAGCTCGCGATTCTATGGCCATTTTGAGGGAAAACTTCGGAGAACAATTCATCTCAAGAAATGGACCGGTAAGTTGGCCACCAAGATCATGATTTGACGCCTTTAGACTATTTTTTGTGGGGCTACGTCAAGTCTAAAGTCTACAGAAATAAGCCAGCAACTATTCCAGCTTTGGAAGACAACATTTCCGAAGAAATTCGGGCTATTCCGGCCGAAATGCTCGAAAAAGTTGCCCAAAATTGGACTTTCCGAATGGACCACCTAAGACGCAGCCGCGGTCAACATTTAAATGAAATTATCTTCAAAAAGTAAATGTCATGGACCAATCTAACGTTTCAAATAAAGAACCGATGAGATTTTGCAAATATTATGCGTTTTTTTTTTTTTTTAAAAGTTCTCAAGCTCTTAAAAATCACCCTATATTTAAGATTAAATTTAAAAAAATTAAAACTGCGGCATTCATGAACATATTCGATGACTTAAATTCTCTAATTGGTTTAAATATTTTAACAATCGTAAATCGTAAGACAAAGTAAATAAAAAAATATATTTTAAAAATATTCTGCAATAACGTCAACAAACCAACTTGGTGATCCTTATGAGACAACACACGGTAAAGTATGCCATTGTGTAGCAGTTATGTACTAAAATACTTGAGCTAACTATTCTGAACCTAATCAGCATAAGATCCAGAAGAACTATCCGCCTATTAGGTGGATTCTCCTCAATTAATAAAAAAGATTTTGGAAAACAATAGAGATGAACTATTCACAGCTGACGGTCATACGTTTCACTGGCGATATAGTTTACGGTATGAGGCATTGATCTAATAATTATCACCTTCACAATCTTTTAGAGACGACTTTTAAAGCTCATTTAACTCGGCACATTATGGATGCATACAGATGCTTGAGAGTTACCTAATCGATATTTTATTGTAATTAAGTTCATCCATTGAACTTTTCTGGGTGGGGTGCGCAATTCTGAAACTGAGCCATGCTGTACAAGTTGCGTGTGTGTCTGTTGTGGGCACCCTTATGTTTATAGCTCATAACGTAGATCCCATTCTAATGGATAGCTAAAAAGTTATTCCAATTTTGGTAAAATAATGCACCCCCTTGAAAAATCTATTAAAACCACTGTAAAGTCATCCGTCTATAGAGAGGTTCTCGTAGCTTTTAAAATGCTGAAAAACTTAAAAATATTAAGTATAAAAAAAGAATCTAAAATTTAAAAATCTATTCTAATCATTTAATAATAAAAAATGTTTCTATGTCCGCTATGGACGTTGAAACCATGCAACCGATGATTCCAAAACTGGTTTTATTTGAAAGACAACAAAGCAAATATAATTATAGCCCACTAAAACAATGCAATAGGATCATTCGTTTCAATCATAAAGTTGATTTTCGCTTTTTTGTACGTTTTTATACAAGCTCCAACAAAAAATTTGAGGTCACTGCAATCAAAAAATGGTATTTTTTAGTGCTTTTTCGTTTATTTTCATACCATCCGCAACATATTTAGGTAAGGCAGATGAAATACCGTTACACGACACATTTAATAGTTTATATGTTCACCAGCTTAGATAACCTTTAACTATGAATTTGGTCAAATTTGTATGGAGGCTTATATTTTATATTAGCCCGATCCTTACCATAACGAAAGTGTTTACTTAGGTGGACGTTGGAATTGATTTTACCAAAATTTAATTGAATTCAATCAGAAAAAATAAATGTTTTCATACAAAAATCGAAAATGGGCGGTAGATTTGTATGGGCGCTCTATCTGAAAATGGGCGTGGCACCTTGGATTTGATATTGGATGACATAAGAAGTGTTTTTTACCCGATTTGGATTAAATATATTCATAAATAATTCCTTTTTTTCATACAAAAAATCGAAAAAAAGTGGTAAGTTTGCATGGGGGCTATATCTTAAAATGGGCATGGCACCTTGCTCCTTGACATACAAACTGCCTAGGAGCAAGAAAAGCTCAAGTTTAAAATTTCAAGTCAATATCTTAAAAACGTTATGAGTAAAACGCATCGCAACAGACGGACAGACGGACATAGATATAGATCTATTCGTCTCATCGAGCGGATCAAAAAAAAAAAATTATTTTTAGGGGGTCCCCAAACACCTCTCTTATTGCAAACTTTCGAACAAACTGATAATACCCTTCACAATATGTGTAACGGATACTAAAAACCGAAAAAAAAATGACCGTACAAGGTAGTAGCAATATGAAGAAAAGCCATTACAAATTAAGAGAAAATGATAATTTATTTATTAAAAATATACCCTTCTAAAAAATATAAAAAAGTATATCACGCTTTTACATTGCTCATTATCTTCGTAATCTCTATTTTTGGTTTGGTGCGCTTAGCTGATAGTTCAGTTGGTGTCGTGGATTTGGATAGTGTTTTCTTCCGTTCATGCTCTTTCGAGAGAGAAATAGCTGCCATCTTAGATGCTTCTTGATTCAAGGAGAAATAAACACAGTGATTTGGAAAGGCTTACGACTGCGAAATTCAGGGTGCCCACAACCGGTTACATTAGGGTGCCCACAATCTGGCAGACATTTTTTAAAACAGACTAAAAAGTTTGCTGGTTTAAATGGAACCTAAAACATGTTTCTACAACACAAACGATTCGAAATCGGAAGTATTTAGCGTTTGGCGAAACACCAAAATGATGACAGGAGTATGGCTAAGAAGTTAAAAAAATACAATGAGAAAATCAAAATAAGGAATAAAATATTTAAATTCAAATTTAAACTTTAAATTTTAAAGTACATTTAACAATAAAAAAAAACCTTTAACAAAAACCTTTCAAAAGAAATAATTCGATTAAATCAAAAAAAATTTATGTATTTCAAAATTCATAAAATTCTGCACAATTCTTAGCTACGATAGCAAATGGCGTCATAAATTTTAAGAATGCAACATATGTGAAATGCTGCTTTAATGTTTTCGCACTTTACACTTTACAATAGCCACAAGTATGCTTCAAAAACTTCGATTTATGTTTACATATAAAATACATTGCATACTTTTGGGGGTTACAACAACTTGACTTGTTATATTTACCTGCAAACTAAAAAAATATCGGTTTTCCTTTTTATACCCGTCACGCACAGTGTGGAGGGTATTATCATTTTGTCAGAAAGTTTGTAACGCATTAAAGGAGACATCGTAGACCCTATAAAGTATATATATTCTTGATCAGCACGACGAGACGAGTCGATCTAGCCATGTCCGTCTGTCTGTCTGTCCGTCCGTCCGTCTGTCCGTCCGTCCGTCTGTCTGTCTGTATTTATGCGATTCATTCGCTCAGTTTAGAGATATTGACCTGAAACTCGGAACTTAAGCTTTTCTCAGTCCTAAGCAGTTCAAGTGTTAAAATCAAAGTGCCACGCCCATTTTAAGGTATAGCCCCCATACAAACTTATCGTTTTTTTCGGATTTTTTTGTATGAAAATAGCAATTATTTATGAATGTAGTCACTAAAAGTTGGGTCCAAATACTTCTAATGCCATCCAATGTCAAATCCAAACTGCCACGCCCATTTTTTAGATATAGCCCCCATACAAACTTACCGCCCATTTTCGAATTTTATATAAAAATAGCTAATATTTATGAATGTAGTCACTCCAAGTTGGGTAAAAATACTTCTCATCTCATCCAATATCAAAAGCAAGGTGCCACGCCCATTTTTAGCTATAGCCCCCATACAAATTTAACGCCCGTTTTCGAATTTTATATGAAAAGGTATTATTTATGAGAATATTCACTCAAATTTGGGTAAAAACACTTCAAATGACATCCAATAACAAAACCAAGGTGCTACGCCCATTTTGAGCCATAGCCCCCATACAAACTTATCGATTATTTTCGAACAAATGTATGAAAAGGTAATTATTTTCCAATATATATTTATAAATGTATATAAGCCGCTAAACTATTCAAAAGATTCGTGTGACGGGTATTTAAGCTTCGGTTCCACCGAAGTTAACGTTTTTTCTTGTTTAAACTTGAAAAGAAAAACACAAGTTCAAGTGCAGTCAAGTGGCGTTCAATATAACAAGTAAAAGAAAGAAAAAAAAAAAAACAAGGAAAAACGTTAACTTCGGTGGAACCGAAGCTTAAATACCCGTCACACGAATCTTTGAATAGTTTATGTGTGATCATAAGTGGCTTATATACATTTATAAATAAAAATGAAATGAAAATAATTACTTTTTCATACAAATGTTCGAAAATAATCAATAAGTTTGTATGGGTGCCTTAGCTAAAAATGGGCGTGGCACCTTGGTTTTGATATTGAATGTCATTACAAGTGTTTTTACCCAAATTTGAGTGAATAGTTTCATAAATAATACCAATTTTAATACAAAAATTCGAGAATAGGCGGTAAGTTTGTATGGGGGATATATCTAAAAATGGCCGTGGCAGCTTGAATTTGATTTTGGATGACATAAGAAGTATTTCTTTCCAACTTCGAGTGACTACATTCAAATGCAAAAATTAGAAAAAACGGTAAGTTTGTATGGGGGCTATACCTTAAAATGGGCGTGGCACTTTGATTTTAACACTTAAACTGCTTAGACCTGAGAAAAGCTTAAGTTCCGAGTTTCAGGTCAATATCTTTAAAACTGAGCGAATGAATCGCATAAATACAGACAGACGGACAGACGGACGGACGGACGGACAGACAGACGGACATGGCTAGATCGACTCGTCTCGTCGTGCTGATCAAGAATATATATACTTTATAGGGTCTCCGATGCCTCCTTTAATGCGTTACAAACTTTCTGACAAAATGATAATACCCCTCCCCACTATGTGTGGCGGGTATAAAAAGGGCATAACAAAAGCCAAAATACTAGAAATACGACAACACAATTGAGACTGAAAAGAGAAATTCACTTTTTATTTGAAATTCTATAAAATTTTCAGTTCAGTTGCAGCATTGCGCTTTTCAAGGCATTAAATTATGCGCAATGATGTTGGCTAATTCTATTTTATACTGAAACCGAACGAATTCTAATAAAAAATTAACAAAGCGCAAACACTATTCTAAGGAACATTTGGCCCGCATCAAATACAATCATCCAATTCTAAAGTTAAAGTCCAGTAAGAATCATGTCTGACATGTCTGCTGTTGTTGCGTTTGTTTGAATTAACCAAACAACAAAACCTCACAGTACATACATATGTACATGTACACAGGTATTTGTTTTACCTGCAGGACACATGCAGCAGGATACAAGTTGTCGACAACTCACTTGAAACGCCACAGAACATGAAAAATTTTTTAAGGAAATAGAAACAGAAACAGTATTGTGGAATAATATGTATATACAGGACCGGATTTAGAAGACTTGAGGCCGTGGAGCAAGGAAGGAGTGGAGGACAGCTAAGAGCGTAGCAACAAAAGAGAGATGAGCATATTAATCTCTAAAATTACTTAATCTTACAAACTGACAACTTAAACAGACATAAGAGAGACAAGTAGAAAGAGACAGAATACGAATACAGCACCTTGTCTAATTGCAACTAATGGAACTTTACAAGCTTTTCTTCGAAGAAAAGCCCTTGATAATTTCGCTGAAATCTACTTCTCGGGGTAAATATCGTTCTATACTAAGTAGGGTTAGCTTCGATAGTCATATTTGTCCCATTCGTTCATTTTTGAAAACGAGTTCTCTAAAGGGCAATCCGAGACCATATAAACCAATGAATGTTTGAAAAAGTAGCTTTAATTTTTTTATTTTCAAAAATGTGTCTAATAAAGATACAAATTGAATCAACTCGTTGCCAAGGCAAGCATACAAATTGGTAGCGTCCATCTCTTCCAGGTGATTTATGAAAATATCGACAAAAACCAAGCTTGACTCTTGATTCGTATACAACTGCAAAAATTTAAATCCAAATTTTAAAGTTAAATTTTCAAGGTTCAATGAGCAAAAAAATTAAAATATGTGGAAAGTCCCATAGTAGGGGTTATAGGTCTGGTCGAGTAAATAAAACTGATAATTTGGAATTTGCGGAACACTCCTTAAATTTGGACTTATAGATAAAAAAAAAAAAATTTTCTCCTTTTTTACTTTTGTGGCAATAACTCAGTCAAGCTTGACTCGATTTTTTGTTTAAAACAAGTTTTGGATAGAAAATACTTACACCTTTCGAACCATATATATTATATTAGTAGATACCCGGCAAGTGCAACTACATGGTACGGGCATTTCGGTTGCTATTTCGGCTCTTTTCCGTTTTGTATCTGGTGTTTTTTTGTGCAATTTCAGTTCTTTTCGATGGTATTTTTCATCTTTTTTTGATTGTGGCGCAACCAAAATGTGTTGGGGCTAATATAAAAACATACTAAAAAATACCAGTTTTATATCGTACCCAAAATATATGGGGAAGCGCTGCAATCATCTGTTTTTTTTTTTTTTTTAAGTTAGGTTAGAATGGACGACGCGAGTTCTCGCGATACCATATGATCCCTCTTTATATCCTGCCACTCGAACCAGCTTGATTTCCTTATGTAGGCGGCTACTGCACCAATCTTGACTGATGCAATCTCCGCCAGACTATCGAGAAACGACCTACCAAGTACGGTAAACCTTATTCTCCCAAGGGTTGGGCAGTGGCAGAGAAAATGTTCTACTGTCTCCTCCTCTTTCTCGTTTCTACAGCTCCTACAGAAGTCATTTGAGGCAATGTTCCGTGAGTGGTCCAACCATCATGGAAAGAGTCTGTCTGTGAGTTGGGCGGTTCGTTTAGTGCTATACTCTGGCCACGTCAGTTTCGAGATATTACATGTGGTATTTGTGGTCCACCTTGTCTCTGCCAGTCTGATTATTTCCTCTTTTACTCGCAGCTTCAGAGAGGCCATGAGAATTCCTGTCGAACTTTTTCCAACAGGAATAACGAAATTTGTATATTCTCTGGCCAATCTATCTGCTTCGCAATTACCAAATCTGTCTTGGTGATCCGCAACCCATGTGAGGCAATTATTCTTGTTGAGAGTTGCGCGGCACTGGGAGATAGTTTTGGAGGTGTTATTGTAAGAGTCAAGTGCTTTTAGTGCAGCCTGACTATCCGAGAAGATGTGAAATTTTTGCTTACAGCCTGAGTGGTGCCCTAGATAATGCAAAGCTTCCTGTATAGCGATCATTTCAGCTTGAAAACGTTGCAGTGTTCGGGAGGTCTAAAAGATTCTCTAAAAGATACCTCCTCCGTCCCTTCCTTCGAGTTTGGTCCTGTCTGTGTAGATATTTATGACGTTGGTTTCATAATGGAGTAGGTCTTCCCATTCTGGTATAAAAATTTTGTACTTCTTACCAAATGTTGGGTATGATGAACAGTAGTCTGTAGCTGGTTCGAGGACACTAGAAAGTTGAGTATCTTCAAGTATCGCTCATAGCTGTGTTCGCTGCCAGTTCTTTAGCTATGAGATCTAGAGGTTATAGATATAGGAGAGTATTTAGTGCATCAGTTGGTGTGATACGTAGTGCACCACTAATGCAATTCCCCGCACTTCTTTAAGCCTTCTGTAAACGTTTGCGGTTAGCCCCTTTATCAAGTGCTGGCCAAAAAACCCATATTCCATACTATGGATATTTTTTTCATCTTTATTGTGGCAGCCCCCATTCTTGTGGAGGCCCCGGACTACTAGCGCCGTCTGCTCTCCCCTTAATCCGGCCCTGTATATATATAACCTGTAGACAACGACGCTGCATAAATGGACAACTTGGCCAGAACGGCAGAATATTTGGAATCTGTTACCTTTAGTACCCCCTCTCTCTCTTTCACTCTTTCTATCTATTTATTTTTCACTGAATGTCTATCTAGCTGCTGTTCTGTGCAAAATTGTAAAATTTATTTATAAGAAAAAAAAAACACACACACAAAAACAGAACACAACATAAGAGTCACCCTTAGAGGTATCGCATTAGTTGCAAAATTTGAGTTTGGACGGCGTTGGGTTTCGAGGGTTGGACTCGCGCCCGGAAGAACTTGAAACGAAATCAAAACGCGTGCAAAATGCAGGCCAAATGGGGTTACAACTTCAATGCCAGACGACGTCGTTTCGAGTGACATGTGAAATTGAAGTCGTCGACTAAGGGCGGAAAATCGTATTGGAATTTTTTTTTTTTTATTATTTGCTCCTTTTTTTTTTAAACATTTGGCAAAATTTTTCGTATTAAAGTAAAAAAAAAAAGGAGAAAAAAATATAAAATAAAACAAATATTAAATTCCCATACAGCAAATAGAAATTTATGTGCTTTTGCTGCCGTTTTTGCCAAATTCGATTTTGGAAGTGCTCTGTCCAACTGAAAATTAATATTGAATTTCCATTTTGATTATTGTATTGGAGGAGTGCTCCTACACATAAATCTCTTCAACGTAGCCGTAGCCAAATGAAACTGTCAGCATTGAGAAATGGTAACGATACGATTTGGCTTCAGTTCTTTGGCAAATGAAATAATTCGTAATAAAATATACGAAAGTCGCGTGCCAAAAATGCGTTCAACAGCGAATTTTCATTCATTTTTGATTTTTCTCCGCAAGCTATTCAAGTGAAAATTTTTGATTTTTCCTATTTTACGAGGAGGACGGAGGACGCCAAAAAAAACAATGGCGGAAATAATTTTATTACACAAATGAAATGAAAATTTACATAGGAAAAACATGACAATGGCGCATTTTATTTGCTGATTTGAGTGCAACGTTTCAGCGGCTTTTAAGTCAAAGTTAAGAAATAAGGTCAAAAAAAAAAAAAAAAAAAAATATAAAAATAAACAAAACGAAATAATTTTGTTGTTGCCAGCGCGAAAAATGCGATTACTTGTTGAGAGAGATGCTTTAAAATTGACAGAAAGAAAATTTATTTTTGCTTCGTTTACTTACAGCGACAGCGACAGACAGCAAAAATGGATTTATGCGACTTTGATAACTAATTCCCATTGGGAAACTGTCAACATGGAGATAAAACGAAGCCCTATTAAAAAGTATATCATGTGCGACTAGACAAAATGGATGTGAATGTGGATGTGTGATTTGTTAGCTGCGAATGTGTAATGAGATGTAGTCAAGGACAACGGTTGCCGCCGGCTTCCAAGCAATTCAAGGAAGAAATAAAAACAAAATAAAACTATTTCAACAAAGAGCATTGGTAACAACAAAGAGAAATACACTCAGAAAACTATGCTACTCGAACTAACAATCTTATAATAAACCAACCGAAAACAAACCAAAACCGAACCCAAACCGAACCCAATAAAAGCTTGAACATATTTTACCATCAATCCGCACCACCAACGCCAATAGTTAAGAAAGGGTTTAATAAACTTCATTGTGTTCGTACCAGCGGAAAACAGCTGTAAATATTATTCTTGGTTTTTTTTTGGAAATACTAAAAACTCCCCAGCTTTGGTATTCATGAGTTCTAAATTTCAGCTTAGAACTCATAAATTCCAAAACTTGTAATTTTTTGTGTTTCCATAAAATCATGAAGCATAAATACAGCTTTTTAAGAATGTCTTCCAAACAACAACATATGCATTTCATTGAGACATGCATGCAATTTGTAAAATTTATAATTCAAGATTGTAATTCATGAGTTAGCTTTCCAGATCAGTATTTTATAAAAAAAATAATACAAATTAGATGAGTGCAGCGAACTGAGGAGTTATCGTGGCGGACAATGAAATAGCGCAGTTAATTTTTTTCAACATTTATGAGGTTTTTGTTACTTTTCTCTTTGAAAATTTTTGATGTAAACATTTCTTTGATCGGACCTTGAGCCTGCCAAATTCTTAATTTAAATAAATATTTTAATATAAAAGAGTTTTTGGACCGTTTCCTAACCGTAAAGAAAATATGAATCCAACACAAAACACCAAGCACCAATGAACAGTCAGTGAACCAGTGAACTTTTCCGGATGAACATGTCATGAATTCAGTTTTTCACATTGACAAAATTCATTGATTGATTAACTTCAAAGTGTACAACGATTACCGGAGAATATTGTTCAATGCTACTGGACACATTCAATGTTGAATGACCACATTTGGAGAGGAAAGAATTACTTTTTTTACCAGGACAAAGCTGGAGCGCACGACAATATTTGTAAAATCGTCCCGTTTTGACAATTGTTTTGTTTCCAAACCTTAAAAAATGGACTGGTGAATCGAGGTAAAGACTTATCACTAAAATCAACGCCTATTTTTGAGGACTATAAACAGAGTTACTTGTTTGAAAATAATTGAAAAAATGCTAAAAAAAAATTAAAATGTTTTGTTTCATCAAGAAACTTCATAGGCATTTTGTCATCTAAGAAGAAATTTGAGAAAGAAACTTAAACTATTTCTTGATTCATTGTATATTTTGAAATTTGTTTTTAGAATAAAAATTCCCTTAAGAACCGTTTTAAATTCTCTATTTAATCTTTCATAATTTCAGCGAAAGGACCAGTCAAAAATTTTTTCGTACTCCAACATTAAAGAGTATAATTTAGAAATGATTTAAAAATGATTTCAGTCAATAATAAACAAAATTACTCGGTGCAACACTCCAAAACAGCTTGGAAGTCTTATGATGGAGGTAACAGGTCTCGTAGAGTAAGAGCGAACTTAAAATTTGGGGAAATCCCTAAAATAACAACTTTTTCCCCAATTACGAACCGAATTTTATACCCGTTTCACAGAGTAAAACTGGGTCTATTCAGTTTATATAGGGTATATAGTTTTATTTTTAATTAGCACGAGGAGGCGAATCGATCTAGTCATGTCCGTCTGTCCGTCTGTTTATTTCAATGCGATTTATTCGGAGACAGCTTAAGCTTAACAACTAAGTCAAGTTTTTAGGTACAGCCCCGATACAAAGCTAAGGCCCATTCTCAATTTTTTTATTGAAAATAGTTTCTATTTATGAATGTAATTACTTATAATATATATTTGGACCTTGAATTAATAAGGACCTTTTTAGAGTTGCGTCCGATAGAGTTCCCACCTAATCGTATCAATCGGTTTGATAAGTTCGTAGTAGAGCACGCCATGCAGAGCATAAGCTTCAATCGAGGAATATTCGGCTTTGGAAAAAGAATGTTGGTGGCTGGCCCGGCAAACGCTTTACATAATGGACCCACTTTTCGCCATTCCCAATTTAATAGAAAAACCCTTCTTTTCTGCCAACTAAGCAGCTGTCCACCGGTAAAAAATCGCCTCTTCTCTTCTTTTCTCTTCGATTCGTGCGGTGCCCAATTTCCTTGTTTTTGGATCGATCCAAAGGCTTTCAACGCCTGGAAATGTTTGCTTAATCAACTCCCAATGAATCTGAAAGTTTTTGTTGCGTTTGACTTGGGGATTTATTGAGTAAAGCCTGTAATTCTTCGTCTTCAAACTTTTTCGGCTAACCTGGATGTTCTAAAAGTCACCAAACCACATCCGACACGATTTTTCAGATAGAGTATAATCACCGTAAGCTTCCACTATTATTCGATGACCGTTTACCGCACTTTACATCATATTAAATTAGTGAAGAACTCCCCCGCAAAAACTTCCCCGAACTTCGACATATTTGTATTGTTGTTGTTATTGTTTTTTATGTTTCACCTAAACGATACAGGGTGCAAAAGATGCTCATAAACAAAAGATTTTAGCGGCAAAATGTTGAAAACTAAAATATTGTTTCATATACTCGTGGCGGCCTCTTATGTGAAACGGTCATTATTAATTCAAGGTCAAAATAAACACCACCGATTTGATAATGATCGGGTCACTAAATATTTTATAACATTTATTGTTATATCTGGAATTTCAGCTTAAAATTCGATATCCATATTGTATCTAAACTTGGGTTATATTAGATAAATTACACCCTCACGAAAACCCGTATAATAAGACTGTGTGACACTTCAAAATAACTCAGAAGTTTGGGAAGTTCCTAGGTAGAAATCTAATAGTGCGAGTTGATTGTTGTTAATTTTTACAAATTTAATTCATATTTTTTCCCAAGTGTAAAAGTAAAAACTAATCAGTAAGATATTTAAGGCGCAGCTGTCGAAAACTTTTATACGTTGCCACATCATTCAATAATTTTTTTTTTTTTTGGTTTTCATCGTTACTATTCCACTATATAGCCTAAAAGAAGTAAGCTACTAATTTCTTATTAAACGTTAATCCCCTCAAACTTCATTTTTCATATAATATAGCTGCCTACTACTGCGCCAAAAACAAAAGCAGATTTCGTTGATATTCAGCTCAGCCAAATGCCAAATGTGCAGAAAAAATTGCGAAAAACAATTTAAGGCAATCAGTCATATCATTTTGAAGCTAAACAAAAGGAATGTGAAGGGATGTTAAGGCGTGCTGGAACTATTAGTACGTGACTGGTACGCACAACTGCGCAAATAAGATAAAGTTACTTTTTTAGATGCCACAACTATTAAAGATACAATTTTAGCAATAATAAAAACTGGTAAACACAAAAATTTAAGCAAAAAAAATAATAATAATCTTTTCAGCAGCATATCAGCCCAGCCATTGACTTGAGAAGTTGACATGAAAAGGCAAACTTTAAGATACATTTTTATCTGCAAGTCTGCATCTCCAATATAAGAACAGCTGCCAATTGAATGGTGTCAATGACCAGCAACAAGCTCCTTTTTTTTTCCTTTGACTTTTTTCTTTGACTGCAAGGAATCAAATCATGTCCTTTTCTTATTTCTTTCCTTTTTGTGTATTCACTAACGAGCACGTGAGTGTATTGAAACGGAAAACGAGCTAATTTGCGCTTGAGATAAGCAATCAAGTGTTTCGACTATTCAACTAAAACGCACTTTTCGAATGCGTGCTAACGGGCAGGAAACAAAATTTAGCAGCCGCTTAAGATAGAAGATTTATTGATAACAAAAAAATGATGTTTAGTGTGGCTACTTAGTAGTGACTTTTAACGCGTATCTTTTTTTCAACATTTTTTTTTAATATTTTCAAAAAAAAACTTCTTCATTTACAAAATTACTTTAAAGTTTTCCAAATTATTTACCACTGACTTGACTATTTCTTAGCTTAAGGCTGCACGTGTTTGTCTCACGCCTTTGGTATGCTGCCGCAGCATGTCAAAAAATACCAATTTTAACCATAAATCATTGAGTGAAACTAGGAATTTCCGTTGTGCAGAATCTTTCGGTTCGTTCATTCGTTCAGTCTTTCGCTTGTCATGTTTCAAACGCATTCGAGTAGATAAAACATGTAAGGGCAACAAATCAGCTGTTTGTCTTAGTCAAAGCATGTACAGAACTTCAAAACAAAAGCCAGTCATGTCAATCATGCCGTGACATGTCGTGTAACTTTAACCCATTATTTGCAACTAACTCGATTAGCTTTTTTTTTTTTTTTTGGCTTTTGGGTAGATATTTCATGATTAATTTTTATTTGGTTTTAATAGACAGAATAGACTTTTAAAACGTTTTGGATTTGGACAGTTCTTTCTGATAATAACCGGATGGAATAATAGAGAGGAAACTGGCTGAAATTTTTTTAGAATATAAGAATATGGAGAAATTTGGTACATTGAAAAGAATCGAGAACTTCCTTCGCATCAATCAAATCAAGAAGTTGGTAGTAGGTATATAGTTCATCTCCTTAGACAACCTACTTTGTGCTGGAAATCTCCCAAATCTCCCAAACATTAGACTTTCAATAGACAGAGCAAAACTTAAGATCTTTTTTCTAGTCATGATAAGACGTGGCTGTGGGGAAAACCCATATTCCCCGGACAATAAGCATGTAACTGCTTTTTGATACCAGTAAAAAATATCGGTAGGGAAACCTTTGTACGTGGAGGCCTTTGTAGGATCATAGCCAACCAGTACAGTTAAGGAAAGACCTTAGATTGGAGGGACTAAGAGTGTTTTAGAAAGTGTTTTAGTCTACTCAATTTAAGTGCAGGACACACACAGAGAAAGGGTTCTAACGAATCTGGGGTGTCCACTTCCTTACAACTTCTGCAGGTACTGTTATAAGGGATGCCTAATCTGGCTGCGTATTCCCCGATGGGCCAATGCCCAATGATGGCAGTTTTTGTCGTCTTTGCGGTCTTAACGGAAGTTTAACAGTAGTGTTCTGGTACATTTTGGGGTCAGTCGTAGGCAAAATAAGCTTAGCTTTCCTGGAGCTGTTCATATTTTGTCATTTATAATTACCTAAAGAAGTAAAGTGATTCCTAATGTAGGTGACTCTAGCACCCATTGGGATCTGAACCGTGACTAGCTGGACCCGATGAACCCTGTCTAGCCAGCGTGTCAGAATATCACAATGCTCTGGGAACCTTGAGAGGCAAGATGTGTTGGGGCGACCATCAAGATTTAGCTGGTTTGTACATTCCCTTACTAACTTAGATTTGGTATGGTGAGCATCCGGCGTTTTGACGGCAGCTTGGCTGTCTCCACTACCAAGACCTCCGAGTGTACCCCAGACCCCACACCGCAATCTATCTTACCCCCTTGGGTGTATAGCGACAGTCCAGCCTCACTCGCCATCTAGTCTTGCCATCAAGAAACTGTGGTTTTAAAGGACTTACTAAAATCCGTAGTTTCGGACAGAAAGTCCGTAGGACCAGTTAAATCTGTCGGGATTTCGGATTAAACAGCGCTGTGACCATAGCTTAGTGAAAACCACAAGCCTTGTTCTTCTAAACGAAGTGCGCTGATCAAAGCCAACTGCTTTTCTAGACATTTTTTAAAACAAAAAATTTTTTTTTAAAATTTTTTTGGAAAATTTTGCTAAATTCTTGAAAATTTCATTTATATCTGCTAAACTGTCGGTTCAATTGGAAAGTTTTGAACACAATTTTGATAGGAAATTTAATTGTCTTTAATTTTATGCATATTACTTTGAAATCAGTTAGGTACAATCAGAGATATTTGAAATTTAATCAAGTCACCTTTTTCAAAAATTTTATATTTAGTTATATCTCGAAAAGTGGTCAACTTTCTTAATAATTGACTTCATAATCGTATTCAGCCGAAAATTTTACGAGATAAATGATCTGTCAATTTTCAAAATTTTTCGACCAAAATAAGGAATTTTTATGGAAAAACAAAAGTTTGGATGGATCTATACGCCTCTCTCGCCAAGTAGAGAAGAGTTCTGGAGCTAAATATTATTTTGTACTTTTTAATCTTTTTTCGTACATATTAGAAAATATTAAATATTGTACAAAGTGCATAAATGAGTTAAAACAAATGCAATAGATCTCTCTCCCTTAGCAGCTGACATGCAGCACCTTGTTCGAGTCGCCCCCAGGGAATGATGCACGCACCAACTGACGCCACACTATACACGTACGCACACCACAATTCACAGACGACAGATACCAAACACTCACGTACACACACATACACAAAGGCCACAACACTTGTCTCTCTAAGCGGTAAATGTGGCATTGGTGGTATGATTGCTGCATCCACTCCACGCTACGTATACGAACATGCATGGAGCTGGCTGTCCGTCTGTCTGAGTTCGATATGGCATCGATGAGCTAGAATACGCAGCACTACTCTTTCCAGCATTGTCATGCCTGCCGATGCTGCGCTTCTGTGCGACGCAGGCGATAATTTATTTAACAATGTGGAATGCGATGCGAATGCGTTTCAGTGGACTTCGTCCTGGCGTGTCCTGTCCTGTCAGTCTATGATGATGATAATGTTGGTGGTAATGGTTGTGTAGTGTTATTGATTTGGAGTTGGAGCAGTGTGGCAACACTTGTGCCACAATTTCTTTTCATTGTTAAGAGTGTGTGTGTGTGTGTGTGAAGTCTGTGGAGCAGAACAATCGGTTGCATTTTGTGGGGGAAATACTCATATTAATGTTCAACGCCATTCGTTTGGAATCGAAGTATCGCAATCACTCCTTTATTTGCAGTGTGCAAATTGCGAAATGATAGCGAGCGGGGTTAGCAAATCAAATACAGTGCGGTGCGGTGCGGTGTGGTGGTGTATTCTGTGCGTCTCTATTTACACAAAAAGAAAGCAAATATGTATCTTCGCTTTAGTGAAAGGCAAACTGGAAATGGTTAGAATTGAACTATTTTCCAAACTATTCTCGTAGAATATTTTTTTTGTTTTTTTTTTTTTTTTTTGTTTTTTTTCGACTTAGCCGCATGGCACAAATTGACCAGCTGAAATATAATGAGTAAATTTAATGTGATTTAAGCGGGGGTTGACTCTTCGATAGCAAAATACAATAGCTCGTATATTTAGGAGCATTCGAAATGTGTGTGGATATGAAACAAAAAAGAGTGCCAGGACATTGATTATGTTTTTATCTTGTTTTTGTATGTTGCTTTTGCTTTTGTTGATGTTTCAAATAATTGGAGTGCCTTATGTCTGTCTGTCTGTCTAGTATAAAATCGTACAGTTCATTTAGCAAATACTATGGGCAATTTGTTTTTGGGTGTTCAAACTGAACGGGGAATGTGTGAGAAAGTAGTTTAGAAATTTTCGGTATTGTTTATTTTCGTAAGTATACAAAAGAACATTTTAAAATAGATTTCTATTTGAGCAAAAAAGATACAAAATCGCAACAACAATAACAAAAATATTTTTGATTCAATCAATGAAAAAACACAAGAGAGATATTTAGAGTTCTTAAAAACTACAAAAAAAAAAAAAGACACATTTTAAATTTTATTACCGCAAAACGTGAGTTGAAAACCCAAGCAATAACCTATTCTATAAGAATTCGATTTTTGTAGGTTCACCATACTCTAATTAAAAGTTGAAAGACAAAGGAGTTGTATGTTTGGTCGTGTAAAACGGAACTGCATAGTTTAAATTTGAGTAACACTGGGTCTTACCTCTTTTTTCACTTATATGACAATAACTCAGCAAACTTCGAACCGATTTTTAATTTTTAACCAGTTTTGAAAAGAAGAAAGTTAGACCTTTCGTTGACATTGAACGTTAGTTTGGCAAATAGGTCAATAATGAGGCTTATGATATGATTCAACACAAATTTTAAAGTGCATATAAAAACAAGAAAGAACGCTGAAGTCGAGTATGCTCGACTGCAAGATACCCTGTACCCAACCTTTATGTACCTTAAAAACTTGAAAAATTGGGTAAATATGTATGGGGGCTATACCTAAAATTTTGTTGGTCCTACCCATATTGGGATATTTTATTGGGACTATCATAGACATAATTTATACTAAGTTTGATCTTCCTAGAATAAAAAAAAAAAATTACGTTTTTATGCAAAAATCTAAAATTTTGGGGTATATTTGTATGGGGGCTATACCTAAAACTTTATTGGTCCTACCCATATTGGGATATTTTACTTGGACTATCATAGACATAATTTATACCAAGTTTGAACTTCCTAGAATAAAAAAAAATTACGTTTTTTATGCAAAAATCTAAAATTTTGGGGTATATTTGTATGGGGGCTATACCTAAAACTTTATTGGTCCTACCCATATTGGGATATTTTACTTGGACTATCATAGACATAATTTATACCAAGTTTGAACTTCCTAGAATAAAAAACAATGACGTTTTTATGCAAAAACCCAAAATTTTGGGGTATATTTGTATGGGGGCTATACCTAAAATTTTGTTGGTCCTACCCATATTGGGATATTTTATTGGGACTATCATGGCGTTTTTATGCAAAAACATAAAATGTTGGGGTACTTTTGTATGGGGGGTACCCCTTAAAATGGGTCTAGAGAAAAACCGTTTGCAAGTGAACACTTGACGGCTCAGGAGAGTCTAAGTTTCAAATATGGTGGCCCTATCTCTTATAGTCTCCGAGATAATCTCTCTCATACGGCAGACAGCAGGACAGACAGACAGACAGACAGACGGACAGACAGACGGACAGACATAGCTATTTCGACTCCCCTTCCAATGCTGATCAAGAATATATATACTTTATAGGGTCTATCTGGCCTCCTTCTGTCTGTTACATACATTCGCACAAACTTTATATACCCTTTTACCCTTTGGGTACAGGGTATAAAAATAGTTTGCAATTTGTCAATATAAACTCCTTTTTAATTTACACTCTCATTTAGATATATTTTCCGATAATCTGAGCCAATTCAGCCATGAGCAGGGAGAAAATTTGATCTCCGAGTAATCTTGGTCTATGCAAACCGAATTTTTTTTATTGAAAATACACGTTTATTGTGAAAAAAAATGACGAGACATATTTTATTCATCCTCACATTCTATACATTTCGTCCATTTTTCAGATGCAGGTCCCATCGATGCAAACAAGCGGTAACCAGATGGCTCCAGCTTAGGTGAGTAAGCCGCATGAAGAAGTTATTCCCAATTGAGCATCTGAACGTTTTCTTTGGCCGGTTTTTCATTGTGTGGCAGTGCATTGGCATGCCTCTATTAACGTTCTTTGGAGCAAAACTTCAAGTTAACTTCGGATATTTGTTGACGGTACCGCTGAAAATTCACCGTCTCAACAGGTTTGAGCAGCTCAATTGAGCAATTCGGCGTCTTTAAATTTTTTTCGGTGGTTTTCCGAAGTCTTCATTTTCTACATCAAAACTGTAAGTTTTTAACCATTGGAACCAGTGCCTGCAAGAGCATAGTCATTGTAAACTGTAACAAATATTTGTCGAGCTTCTGCCGTGGGTTTCTTCAAAAGTTATTACCATATAAATAAAAAAAGAGGAAAAATTTTTTTTTTATTTTTGGTTCCAAATTCCAAGTAAGCAGTTTGGTTTTACTCGTCCAGGCCTACAACCTCTTCTTCTTCTTCTTCGGTTCCTGAAACCCTAATGGGTCATAGGGCGTCAATAGCTGCTCTCCACCCTCGTCCTGTTCTCTGCAAGGGCGGCAAGTTGACTCCATCCTGGTATGCGAAGTCCTTCTCGTCGCTCCCTTGACTCTCCATGTTTCGCGGGGACGTCCTCTTCTTCGACCTCTACCATCAAGAGGATTCCATTGCATGGCTTTTCGTGTGATGTTGCCCACGGGCTTACGAAGTGTATGCCCAATCCATCTCCACTTCTGATGCATGATCCTTCTGCTGAGCGGCTCGATGTTAGCCCTACGGTGCACCTCCTCATTGGGAATTCTATCCCTCCAATGAATTCGGAGAATGCTCCTCAAGCAGCGGTTAACAAACAACTGAAGTTTGTTGGTGATGGTTGTGGTTACCTTCCAAGTGCAACATCCGTAGAGTAGCACAGAAAGCACGATAGATTTGAACAGTCTGACCTTAAGAGTTGTACTCAAATCGTTGCTTCGCCAGATGGGAGACATCATACCGTAAACAGCTCTGGCTTTGCTGATCCGGTGGCAAACATCCAGCTCAGTTCCGCCTTCTTCTGCAAGAATGCTGCCTAGGTACGTGTAGTTCTCAACCATCTCGATTTGTCGTCCGTCGATTACAACTCTACTCGTGGTCGGTCCAGTAAGACTGAGGCTAAGGGTTTGTGTTTTCCGCGTGTTAATTTTTAGTCCAGCGGAAGAAGATGCCCTCTCAAGCGCTGTGGCCATTCGGGATAAATCCGTCATGGTATGCGCGAGAAGGCAAATGTCGTCAGCGTAGTCGAGGTGCTGGAGTTTGTCAGTCATCGTCCATCGTATTCCGGTGTTCGGGAGTGGTTGCAGCGCCGACAGCAAAACATCCCCTATTACTGTTAGAAACAGAATTGGTGAGAGGATGCAGCCTTGGCGTACTCCGCTTTGGATGTCGAAGGGTTCAGAAAGACTTCCTCGATGTAAGACATGACATTGCGCGCCATTGTACGTTGCTTTGATTATAGCGATAATCTTTTCGGGCACATTCCTTCGGCGTAAGGCAGCCCATATACAATTCCGGTGAACACTGTCGAATGCCTTCTCGAAATCGACGAACAGCAGGTGCAGATCCGACCTAAACTCTGCACACTGCTCGATGATCATCCTCAACGTGTTTATATGGTCGGTGCACGATGAGGAAGGCCGAAAACCGGCTTGTTCGTCTCCGATTGTCGAGTACAAGTGCTCTTTTATTCTCTCCAGAATGATTTTCGCTATAATCTTCGAAATCGCAGGCAGCACACATATGCCTCTCCAGTTGTCGCATTCCTTTGGGTCCCCTTTCTTCGGTATTTTGACAAGTATTCCTGTCGTCCACTCAGTGGGAAAGGCTTGCGTTATCCCATGTTGTCCGAATAAGTGGATGCAGGAGATCAGCGGCAAGGTTGGGGTCCGCCTTATACAGTTCCGCTGGAATACCGTCAATACCAGCTGCCTTGTTGTTAGGAAGCGACTTGATAGCAGCAATCACTTCGGCGCGACTGGGGGCTTCGGTTCTTATTCGGGAATTGATGTCCATGCGGAGCAAGTTTTCACCAAATGGGGGGCATCCTCGTTCAGAACATAGTTCAGAACAGTGGAGAAATGCTCCCCTCCACCTAGCTAGTTGCTCCTCATCCGAGCTAAGTAGGCGACCGTTTACATCCTTCAATGGGTGGTTTGTTTGAAGGTCCCTGTCGACCAATTTCTTGGCGACCTTGTAAACGGTGGCACTGTCACCTTCATGTGCTGCCCTCTCTGCTTCTGTTGCCAGTTCGAGGATGCGATTTCGTTTATCACGTCTTACGCTACGCTTGACTTCTCTTTGCTTTATGCGATATTGCTCTTGGAGATCTCTTCTCTGCTCAACTGAGGTGGCCACAGATAACTGTGATTTTAGCGTTATCCGTTCGTTGATGCTTCTCCAGGTCTCTTCAGACATCCACGGTCGGTGTCCTCGTGGTGGTCCGCCGATAGCTTCCTCTCCTGCCGCGCGGTAAGCTTCCTTGATCCCAACCCATCGGTCTATCGCCGATGCACCGTCAGGGACAGTAAGGTGGCTCGCACGGTCCATGAGCTGCTGCCTGAAGTTAGCCTTAACTTCAGGAGACTTCAGTCTATCAGTGCAGAGTCTGGTAGCACGCAGTGTGGTGTTCGGTCGGCTCACTGCGGCAGTACGAAGGCGCAAAGTTGCCACCATTAGATAATGGTCTTGAGAGCTTCCGATGTCTGCACCTCTCCTGTTTCGGACGTCCATCAAACAATTTCTAAAACGACGGGAAATAGCGAAGTGGTCAATTTGATTGGCCACCCTCCCGCCGGGAGATACCCAGGTGATTTTGTGGTGGAACTTGTGCTGAAACATGGTTCCGCCAATGACCAGCCGATTGGTGTTGCAGAAGTCCACAAACCTCTCGCCATTGTCATTGCGGTCGCCGACACCATGTCTCCCCATTACATGGTTCAGCAAGTTGTTATTCCGACCCACCTTGGCGTTAAGATCGCCCATCACGATGATAATATCTCCTCTTGGTATGCTTCTATAGGTGGTCTCGAGCATACCGTAGAAACTGTCCTTCGCGTCCTCAGGTTTCTCCTCCGTTGGTGCGTAGCACTGCATAATGGTTACGTTTCTGACTCTACTCCGGAAACGGGCCGTTATCAGTCTGTCTGATACCGCATTCCACGACATCAATGACCGTCTAGCGTCTGGTGATAGCAGAAATCCTACACCAGCATAACGACCTTGTGATCCTCCTGAGTAGAGGAATACAGTGCTACCCGACGGGGAGCGGGCCTCACCACTCCCAAGCCATCGTGCTTCGCTCACTCCTAAAATGTCGAGCTTGTATCGCATAAATTCATTTTCGAGTTGTAGGAATCTAGAGCTGTTAGTATCTTGCTCGAGATCTTCGAGAAGAGTCCTAACATTCCAGAAACCAATCGTTGTCCGGGTACAATATCCAAAGGTCGTTGCCGAGTATCCAGTCCGTATCCGAGGCTCTATTGACGTTTCGTTGGCAATATTAATGTTTTATCGAGGTGTTGGTCGCCGGCCGCTCACCTCTACCTTGGGTTTTAGTAGTCCAAGGCCTACAAGAGTATTGTGCGTACTCCCCCACCTTCCCTTTCTGCTACTCCGCACGGTTGTGCCTCGCATTGCCCGGTTTACACCTCGAGGAGGTAAGGGATAGGAGGTTGATGCTGTAGAAGTTGTTGCTATAAAAACTACTATCATCTTAGCAGCCAATAGCAATATTTTCCTTCACGCAGCACCCTTTGAAAACCCAACCTCTACCATAAGATTTCTCAGCTATTCTGGAGTGTCGAGTGTTATATTAATTATCTCTAGATTGAGGATAATTATATGAACTAAACTAGAAAACAATTTTGTATGTGGGGGATGCGATATAGAAACAAGAAAAATTTAAAGTTAAATAGAATTTTTAGTCTCGAAGTAATACTTTAAAATTGAATGCATTCTAAGTTTGTATTTTGTGACGGTAAATTCAGTCGATCGCCTACAAGTTCAATCGGTTTGATTTCGATATTCAATGAATCTTTACAAAATAAATCTTTATAAAAAATTGGTTTGTATAATATTTAGGTTTGGTATATCCGCAAAGCGTTTTATAACTCTTCATTTAAGGAATTTCTTATTATATAGAGTATTAGATTATTATAAGATACACAAAATAAAAATGATTTAAGTCTACTGCTACCAAATCATGATCAATTTGACTCGACTCGTTAAATTTCGATATGAGTCGACTCGAGTAAGTCAACTTCAACTCAAATCGAGTCAGATACTCGAAGAAGTTGATCGCAAACTCGATTGAGCTCAATTATTTAGTACTAGCATGTATAAAAATTATAGTACAATCTCTCGGCTCACTTCGTTCGTATAACCGAAACTTAGAATAATCTTTTAAGAGATTACTCGTTTATTTGAGTAAAAATATAAACTAAATCGAAGCGTTCGGTTATTCGACGCATCGGCACGAGTAAATTAAGACTCGATTATATCTGTTTTTCGAGATAATCGATGCAGGGCTCTAATATATAAATAAAAAAAGTCTTTCATAGAACTTCCAATGTTTTAAAGTAACAAAAACATGAAACTTAATTTTTAAATTTTTTGTTTTTCTTATTTAAATATTTTTTGAAAACAAATAGTGAGTCTTTTTTAAATAAAATTGTCTATTTTCCTCATACGATGCCAAATTCTCTTGTTATGCCTTCCTTCCATCACTACTTTTTTTCTGCTTTATTTGGCTTTTCTATGTTCAAACATAGACGCCAGCTGTCATAGACAAGAAAATTTCACTTCATTTTCCTAAAGATTAGCATAAATATGTTTTCACTAGATTAAACCAAGCAGCAAGTTGGAAAATTTTCATCATTCACACTTTTCAGGAACAAAAACAAAAAGCGGAAGCAAAGTTTTTAACCAAACTTATTGTTTTTCCTTCATATTTTGTGTTTGTTTTTTTGTTTCTTTGTGAAAAACTTAAATTATACAATTCATAAAAAACATGACCAAAGTTAGTTGAGTTGTGACGAGCCGAAAAGAAGTTGGGGGCGCGCTGGATAAAATGCTAATTATAACAATGATGGGGCATGTTGCAAACAAAAAATAGGCAAAATGTTGCCACTATTACTATCTGAGAAGTGAAAAGTTTAACTCCATCCACAAAAATCTGTCTACGCCTTCGGCGGGTTCTTTTTTTTTTTTGAGGGTTGCTGCACTCAGGTTGGTAAGCCTCTTCTGAAATGAAAACTTTTCGTGTAACTTTTTACATTTTGATTAGCTCTGAAGTACGTCAGGGCACTTAATTTTCAAGTCTCTTTGTGGCAATTTGCTATAAACTTTAAAAAAAAGAAAACGAGTGAGAGTGAAATGCTTTAATTGTATTTGGAAAAAAAAAACTCTTTAAACTGTTTGTCAGGGTGCATCGCAAAATTAAAGCTGTCAAGTGTCGCTTTTAAGCAGCTTAAAACCAAGGCAAATTTTGCTATTTGATTTACTCTTGATGCTTTACATGCTTCATAATTTGTCTGAGTAGGCTGAATATCATAAATCATAATGAATTTTTCATTAAGTTTTTGGTCAACAACAAGAAAATGAGCGTTGTAATAACATATTTTATCAAGCAGACAGGTTCAGGTTCAGAGTTTTTCCGAAAATAAAAAACAAAAGTTTTATTTTGTCACTCATACAGCGTGTAAATATGTACCTACATTTGCCCATGAAGTGTCCATTAAGTATATTTGTATGTGTATAAACAGAGGCATGAGTGTTATACAGTGGTGGGCTGTGCTTGATGAACAACATAAATAGACACTCGCTCGACAAACGCCCGACCGACGCATAGAAGATTCAACTGACCAAATGTCAAATACATAAAATTTGTCATTCATTTTCAGATTTCATTATTCATCTTTTTCATATCCCCACCACATACTTATGTATCTATACATTGAAATGATATCTATACGAGGGTTATACGTTTAGTCAGTGACATAACAAGCACAATAATAATATGTATAATGTAAGGAAATGATGAAGTCACGTGTACTATAAGTTTTTATGGAAACAAATTAATCTAAAGGCTCAATTAAGAAATAAATTTAGAAACCTTTTTCAGTTTTTGACGTGTTTTTTTTTTTGTATCAAATTATCTGAACCAAATCCAAACATTAAATATTTTGAAATTGGTTTGGTAAAACCAGAACATCAATTAGAACTGACAAACAAATCAATAGTTTATAACAAACTTAGAAACATGATAGACAGAAATATAAATTTAGAAATAGAAATAGAAGTACAGTCGCGCATACACAGCTATGAGATATTTTGTACCCAATTTGTGTGTAATTTTAAGTTCTCACATCCGTCCTTTTTATGGTTTCTAACTTCTATTTCACAAAAGGAGTAAGTTTGTAATTTGAGAAAGCCCTAAGTTTTCAAAAAAGTTACAAAAAAGTATCTTATTGATAATCATATATTCCATATCGTTGAAGGAAGAAATACCTTTGAAATGATTTACAGATCAACTGTTTAGAACTATCCATTTCTGAGATATCTAATAAATACTGTTCCAAAAGCTTCGAAAATCGACTTTTTTAGGATATCTTAATCTTCGCTCCAAAATACATAAAAATAAGTCCATGAGAACCCAGAACCTTTTTTTTTTTTTTTTTTTTTGTACAAAAAATGTTTAAAAATGTTACTATTTCAGAGGAAATTCTACCTATAATTTTTTTTTTAATACCCTGTACCCAAATGATAAGAGGGAGTATAAAGTTTGTGCGATTGTATGTAACATACAAAAGGAGGCTAGATAGACCCTATAAAGTATATACAGTGGTGTTCGAAATAATAAGAACAACTCAAAAGTTCAGAAACGAACCTGACATCGTTTGGCGCTTCATATTGTGGTCAGAGGAAACAAAAGTACAGATTGGTACAGATTGATACAGGTTCAGATAAACAGTACGTAAGACACCCTCTTAAACAGGAATTCAATTCTAAATGGACTTGTAACACCGTTAAGCACCTCGTTAAGGACCTCTGGTGAAGATTGTGGGTAATATGGATGCCAACTACTATGTTGACAACATATTGGAAGGTCTTATGTTACCTTACTCTGAAAAAGAAAATGACGTTACGGCAGTTTTTTCAGCAAGAGAATGGCCCGGAACACACATCTAAAGGAGCGAATGAGTAGTTCCTATACCACAAAATCAATGTTTTGGAGTGAACTGGACATCGAAGTCATCAAAAATAATGGAGTAGCGACTTCTTACTAAATGTACGGGCTTAAATGTGTATTTATAGTCTGTTAACGTTAACAAACGATTGTTTTTTTTCGTGCTGTTCTGGCAAGGGACAACCAGAAAATAAATAATAACGTTTATACAAAGCTTATAACCTAAGCTGTTAAAGGAATAAAAGAAAAAATTGTTTCAAGAATTTTATATGGCGAATTGAGTTTTAACTTGCGTTGTTCTTATTCTTTTGAACACCACTGTATAATCTTGATCAGCATTGGAGCGGCAATCGAACTAGCTATATCCGTCTGTCCGTCCCTTTTTTTGTCATGCTTGTATGCTGTATGAAAACGATTATCTCGGAGACTATCTATAGCCCTATTATAAGGAGTACGCCCCATACAAATCCTTTCCAAAATTTTGTGTCTTTGCATAAAAATGTTTTTGGTTCTTATTCTAGGAAGTCTTAATTTAGTAAAAATTATGCCTATAATAGTCCCAATGAAATATCCCAATATGGGTAGGACCAAACTAAATTTTAGGTATACAAATATAACTTATTTTTTAAGTTTTTCAAAATGAAGATAAGACTTAAATTAAGGTACTTAAAGATTGGGTACGGGGGTGTGTTGCAGTTCAGCATACTTGACTTCAGCGTTCTTTCTAGTCCTTATTTCTCTAGCGTTTTTCTTCCGGTCTTGGCTTTGTAGAAGCTGCAGATAAATATTTAGTGAAACTTAAGCACAAACTTGAAAGTTTTCCCCAAATAAAGTTAATTTTAAGCACCTTGCAACCCATATAAACTGTCACACCCACTATAAGACCCCATAGAAATCCAGCATCAACCTACAAGCTTTAATATCAAAAACTTTCTAATTTTGTAAACCCATCTCTCATAGTGTGAGCGGGCACTATTACTTTGTCGTACGTTTTGTAACGCATTTTAGAAGATATCGTGAACCCTAAAAAGTAATATAAACTATATTATTGATCAGATTAATGAGACGAATCGATTTAGCCCGGTTTTTTTTCTATACAATTTATTCACCTTAAATTTCAAACTTTAACTTTTGTAGGCAACGACTGCTTGCACCTTCCGAAAAATAGCCCCCTTACAAAACTACTGCTTATTTTTGTATGAAAAAGATATTATTAATAATTGTTTTCACTGGATAAAAACTTTTTAATATCAACCCATTTACTTATACGATACAGATTTGACAAGGATTGGGTCACTATAGCACATATTCCCCATACAAACTCTCTTTCCACTACTTGGTGTTCTCAATTACGGTCTTCTTCGCAATTTCACTTTCGAGAAATCTATCGAAAGTAAAAATAATAAAATCATATTCGGAAATGTTATACAAAATCTCTTTCGATTGGTTTCAAATCGCTCATGATTTAGCTAGAGATTTGGTAAAAAAGTGAAAGATGAAGCGTTGCGTTCTTCACATAATATAAAGAACGCAAAGCCTTATCTCTTCTCCCTTTTTTTTTACCAAATCTCTATCTAAAACTTGAGAGATTTGTAACCATAACACCCAGATTAATTCGTAGTATTTCTAGGTTCTTTCTTTATATTGACGCCAACACAGTATGGCCAAGTACGGCATTCATTCATTTTTTCGTTTAAATTTTATGTAAATACTTTTGGATGATTTTGTCATCAAAAGCATTCCCGAAATATGCTTGTAGCTGAGTTTTAGTTTAAAACTAGCAAAATATTTACGTTCCAACCTAAGTCAACTTCGGCATAACTACAAAAAAAAAAAATAGAATGTTTTTTGGCGTTAATCTAATTTTCCACTCAACAGTTTTCACCCTAAGCGGCGCAATAACTGCCACCCACTTTACTACCAGTTCAAGTTATTTGACACTTTCACACACATACATACATACACATATATGTACTTGTATGTATATGTAAACACACACAGCAAGAGACATAAAAAACTAGAGCAACATTATACATAATCAAACCGTAGGGTGCTTTTATGTGCATCCATTAATTTATTACCCCCTTAAAAGCGACACCTCATGCTGCCTGCCACTGAATGCTGCCACTGAATGCTGCGTTTCATTCCAATTCCAATTGGAAGCCAAAGTAAACATTATCAGCAGAGACAATAGCGACATTATTATTTCATTATTATGCCAAGTGCATCATACTATATGCGCGGTGGTCTGAGCTCTTTAAAAGTCTCTTTTTTTCTACCCCGCCCCAAACGTTAACAGAAGTCGGGGCAGCTGGGCTTTTGGTAAAAAAAACCAATATCAAATTACGCCTCAGCTTCATAACAGCGACATGAATCATGCCAGCAATTTTGACAGAAACAGAAAAAAAAAAAAATAAAAGAAGTAACAAAAACAGTCATAAATAAAAGCAAACATGATTCATCCGGAGCAGCAGCAAGGACACATAACTTCCGTATATGGCAAAAAGCTGAACTAAACATATGTTCCGGCGCGTTTTAGAAACACCAACTTCACCAAAATGATGCAGCGACGTGCACAGCCTGCCAAAAAGAAGAACTCTACGCTTTGTACGAGTTCAAACACCTTTTTTTTCTTCTCAAATGGCGCTTGGCAGTTGTAATATTTACTCGTAAATATTTTTTATAGCCAACTTCAACGTTCAGTTTTTGTTGTTGCTGCTGTTAAAAAGGATGAATTTGGCTGTTGTTGTTGTTGTTGTTGTTTTTGCTGGAGGGGTATAGGCTGGTATTACGAAGATTACTTCATCTTTTTCGCACGTGATAAAGCTGCGCAGCATAGAAGAATTCAATTTTACTTTAGTGTCGCTGTACTTTCACTTTTACTTTTTTTTTTTGTTTTGGTTTTTCTCTTATTAAAAACATCGATTTAATATTTAATTTTTTTTTTTTAAACGAAGCTTTTATACACTTCGTTATTTTCTTTTGTATACATTTTTCTAAAAATATATAAATAAATTAAAGAAGGATTATACAACCGTGTTCTCATTTTCACTTTCACAAAAATTGATCAAAAGTGGAATTAAAAACTTAAAAATCATAAATTTTGCTTAATTTGGATTCGAAAAATATAAAATTAATAAAATTTTTTAGTTTGTTCTATCACGCAGGTCGTCATAAAATGACCTTTTTTGTTTTGATTCAAACATTGGACTAGGTTTATCTTATAGAATTTTTATTGCTGAATACGAATCTTGCATTTAAAAAATTTTCCTTCGAGTCGAGATTTTAATTTTGACTGTTTTTGATCATATATAGCAGATTAACATGATGTAAAAGATATCCCGTATAGATATTAAGATTAAATTAAAGTTTCAACCATCCGTTACAAGAGCCTAAACGAGAACTTCCTAAACCAATTGCATATATTGGGTGTGCAACTAAGTTTTAAAGGTTTTTTTTTTCGATTTCAAAAATTTATTGTGAAAAATTGGTACAACCTATTTTATTGAAAATACTGTCCATCACTTTTGGAGGCGAAGAACTCATCGAGCCAATTTTGGATACCTTCAACCGAAGTGAAGCGCACTCCCGTAAGGGCATTCTGCATCGACCGGAACAAATGGTAATCTGATGGTGCAAGATCTGGGCTATAAGGCGGGTGGGGGTAGAACTTCCCATCCGCTACCATCCAGATAGGTTTTTGACACTTGATGCGACATGCGGCCGAGCATTGTCATGATGAAAGATCAATGTCTCATGTCTGGTTTCCCATTCTGGACGTTTTCCGCAATTGCTCGCTTCAATCGCATCAGTTGTTGTCTGTAGAGTGCCCCGTTTATCGTCTGACCACTTTTCAGTAGTTCGTGGTAAACGATTCTCTTCTGGTCCCACCAAACGCAGAGCATTACCTTGCTGCCATGGATATTTGGCTTTGGCGTCGATGGTCCGGGTTCGCCACGCTTAACATACGCTGCCTTTCGCTTCGGATTGTCGTAGTGAATCCATTTTTTATCGCCAGTAATAATGCGATGCAAAAATGACTTCGCTTTGTATCGTTGAAGCAGCATTTCGGAAGCAGTGACACGGCGTTCGATATCCCTTGGTTTGAGTTCGTAAGGCACCCAGTTTCCGACTTTCTGGACCATTCCAATGGCTTTCAGCCGCTTTGAAATGGCTTGATGAGTCACACCTAACGTTGTCGCAAGTTCTACTTGGGTTTGACACGGGTCTACGTCCAAAATTGTCCAATTCGGCGTCTTCAAAAATTGGTGGCCTTCCTTCGCGCTCCTTGTCGGCTGTGTCAAAGTCACCACTTTTGAATCGTCGGAACCAGTACATGCAGGTTGAAATTGATGGAGCATTCTCACCGTAAGCCTCACACAGCATCCGATAACTTTCCGCTGCACTTTTTTTCAGATGGAAGCAAAATAGCAATGCTTCCCGCAAATGGAGTTTTGTAGGCACAAAAAAGCTGACATAGTCTTTGTATAAAAAAAAATTTTTGTTTACACTTCGACGAAATGACACAAACTAAGAAACGACACTTAGTGATGACGCTTTAAATCGTTTAAAACTTAGTTGCACACCCAATAGCACAATATTTTATTAGTTTTTTTTTTTTTTACTTTTTCCGGTAATAGAAGAGTAATACTTTTTTGTAATTCGGCAAGCGGAATCTTTAGAATGCAATCCGCACTTCTACTTAGTTCTTTACTTTTAATTAGTTACAATTCTAAAACTCAAGGATATGAATATTTTTGAAACTCCAATTCGGAGAATATTAAACGATTTTTAACTGCAGTCCGAACCATTTTTGAACAGTTTCGGGACAGTGAAAGAAACATGTATCGATCGAAACACACCAGACACCAAGGAAGTGACTGTAGTGTATTCCAGATGAATGGGCTCAAAAAGAGAGGCCATAGTGAGACTCCACAGTTTTTTGATTCTCTTGAACACCAGGACTACAGATCGGTTTGAACCGAACTTGTTTTTTAAACGAATCGTAGCATTTTCGAACATTTGTTTCGAATCATAAACCGAAAACCAAAAACCATGCCACAGGCGGTTCGCTGCAAACCGGTTAGTTACTTGTTTCAAATAACTTTATACTGAATGATGTGACATTATAAAATTAAAAAAGCTTTCTTATCACGCTAATCAGTGCCGGAACTATTGTTCTTTTAATCAATTATTGATTCTCAAACTAATCGATCACTTGATTCTACAAAACAATCGATTGCTCCTTGATTAATCAATTAATCGCACTTTCCTGTAGACCTGATTCCAATCGACAATTTTTTGCTCCAAGTTAGCCGAATAAAAATAAATTAGAGGAAAATCAATCATTCTGAACTTTATTAGTTGGAGTAAGGCTACCATAACATTCGTATTACTTGAATCGAATCGAGCCGTGATTCGACACTGACTAAAACCGATACATGAACCGAAGCAGCGGTTCAAAGGCATCGCGAACGATTGAAACCGAACCACTACCAATTTTTTAGTGGCTTGCAACCCTGTTGAGTACAGTAAATCGATCCCAAGCGAATATTCTTCAGGAAATATTCTTCAGATTCGAAAAAAAGTACTCTTCCACTAAAAAGGAATACTACGGAACTCGAACTCACCGAAATGAATGAACCAAGATTTTTCTTTTAAAACAAATTTAAGGGTAAAAAATCACCCCTTTGAGAGTAGGTATGATAGGGTGTTCAAAAAATCCCTTTTTTTCTAAAATTTTTTAGAAGATATTTAAAAGGTTTTCTAAAACCCATTAATTCTCTGTGGTGCCTACATACATGAAAGTTTACTACTTAAAGACCCCTTTACCCCAACCCTTAAATTTGAGCCTTTTCTCATAACAAAAAATACATATCCAATATATTTTCCATATTTTAAAAGAAAAACCTTTGAAACACTCAAATCCGTGAGTTCGGATTCCGTAGTGTTCCTAGCATGAGTAGCATTTGTGAAAAGCGTTTATATAATCGTGGCTGGCACATATTATTACCCGAGCAGAATTCATAAAACGCACAAAAAAATGACATAAAAACTGAGCAGCAGGTGTTGTTTTAAGAAAATTGATTTTCGCGAATTTCGCCATAAATCAAATATAAAAAAATTAAAAATCTTATCGCTTATTAAATTACTCACCGTTTTACCGGAAAACTCATTGTAGTATATCCATATAAATTGTTTAATCCAAACAAATTGCGAATATTATCGCACAATCCATTACATTTATAAATTCATTCACTGAGATACAATCACCAACATATTCCAATTAAAACTTAATTGCGACAAAAGGCGCGCTGACAGACGCCATGTAAATCATTTTACACTCAGCCATGTATGCTGTCGAGAAGAGCCGCAAACATGGCCAAAATCCGATGCAAAGCTGGTATTCCGGTGTTCAGGAACACGGTGCGAAAAAAATTAAATGCAAGCGATATAATCTGCAATGTAATGCACGCTTTATTCCACTTTATGCATTCCGATTGTGTAATTTTAACAACAGCTCAGTACACACACACACACACACACATACCACAGCTGCACTTTCACAGAATGAACACGGAAATCAGATATGAAATATTTAATATTTCACTTTCGTATTTAAAAAATTAATTTATTTATTCGATTTTTTTTTTTTTTTTAATTTTTCTATGCCTAATTTCGTTACTCAATATTGCACAAATTTAGTTATTTACACTTTCGCCGAAAATTTTCATTTACGCGCGTTACCGTTTTTTCGTAAAAGAACACAATTTGGGTAAAAAAAAGAACGAAATTTACTTCAGTTCGCGACGCAATACAGTTGCAACCCCCGCACACGGTAAACAGACAACCTGCTGAACCGGCGTCAAAAGAGCGACTGAATAAATTCGAGCTGCTGAAGTTTGCAAAACCGAATTGAAACGAATCAACAAAACAGGGTGTTTCAATACACCCACACAATAATTTAAGGATGCGGGTATATTAGTTTTATTACAGTTTTGGTAGCATTTATAGAATATGATAAAAAAAGCATGAATATATTCTAAAATAAATTTGAAAAAAGTCAAAGAAAAAAAATTTGCTATTTTTGTTTTTTATATAAAATATTCAACGATTTTGAATAATATCTAGACAAAGTAATAGTCGCACAAAGATTTCAATAAAAGCCAAAAACCGTCTAGGATTACCTTCAATATTTACTGACGAAAAAAACGCTAGAAAATTCAAGCGGTGGGAACTTCTCAAAATATATTGATATACATCGATATAAAAGCTACTATATCTATGTCAACTCTTATAGTATGTGATATAACATTGATATTTATCTCTGCATAAATAAAATATCAATATTTCTAGACACCGCCTGGAACACCGTTTTGATTTGATTAAAGAGTTAAGGTAACTAATTAAATAATAATATAGAGAGCCATCTTAGAAAAGAAGTTTTCAAACTGTTTCAAAAATTGGAAAATGCTTTTCGCCACATAGGGAATAAGTGAAGAGTGCCACATGTGGGCACCACCTCTAAGTTGTGGGCACCTCTACATATCTTTGGATAGCAAGTATAGTATACCGATCGGAGTATTGTAAATCGTGTACGTTGACAGTGCATTATTATTGATATGATAGTAAAACGAATACTTGCATTTGCGAGGTATCGAAGACCAAAATAAAAACACTGTGCAATACAAAAATAAAAACACATTCGAAAATCGCCAAATCAGTGTGAATTCTTTTTAAAAGTTAAGTGTTTCAAGTATTATGAAGTTTTTTCATTGTACTTTCAATTTCAATTCAAAACTTGTGGGCACCCAAATGAACAACACTAGCCAAACCATAAACTAATCGCACCTAACACAGTGCTTCTAATTATGAAGTTTATGAGTAATATGAAAAAAAGGTATCATAATTTTTGTTATTTGTTTTTTGCCAAAGCTTGTGCTACTTTTTCTTCCCAAATTTCAATTTTTATTCGATTTTTCAAGGGTGCCCACAACCGGGTACAATATTTTTTTCGACAAAAATTATTACTTTACTAAGATTTCTAATTAAAGGTATTAACTTGCTTTCTTCGCAAAAAGTTCGCTAAAACATCTGCTGCTTCATATTATGCATTTGGTCATAGGTTATGAGCTAAAAAAGTAAGGCTACCCACAATAGGCACACTTCCACTACTGATATTGATTCAGACTAACGATTTTCAATCTTATATATAAAATTCTCGTGCCACAGTGTTTGTAACAAAACTGCTCCGAAACAGCTTTACCGACTTTTGAAATTTTATATGTAAGTATATTCAGTAGGTCTGATGATAGAATGTAAACTATTTATCATACCCCAAAGTGGGGTGATGGCCGTGGCCACCATAGAATCGATCATAAATTCATCGAACATTTCCGAAACAACTCAACCGAATTCAATGAAATTTTGTAGATGTGTACTTTTTGATCGTGGTTCCCATAGAATCGAAAGGCGATCCAAAATAATTGAACAAGTGAAATGAAATTCGGTATACATGTTACTACACCGAGAAAAGTTAAATCTATTGGACAAATAAGCGGTGGCACTAAATAAACGAACTAAAAAAAAAAATCGTCACATTTTTGCAAATAATTGAACTAGACAAAATAAATTTGGTATACTATATATAGTAACTGATCCGAGCAAGGCAGGGTAGTACAACTAGTTTTATAATAAAATTAATTTTTCAACACGAAAGTGCTTACGACCAAAAAACTGAGTTTCAAATTTAAATGCATTTTTTTTTATTTTATTAAATAAATTAAATAAATGTTAAGTTTATCAAAATAACAAAAAGAAATGCATAAAAGAACACCCTGTAACGCACGAGCACATGACAACTAAAGAACAAAAGAGGCAGATTCACAAGAGCAGATGCTGCGAGAGAAAATTTGCAACAACAACAAAAAAAATTTCACTTTCGATTATTCGTTTGGTACTGCTGCTTGTTTTTGTTGTAGTAGTTTTGTTTATTAAATATGAAGAGAAAGCATGAAAGCGTGAAAGCGCGCAAAATACCGGCAAATATTTTTTTTTTTTTTACTCTTTACTTTACCAAACCTTTTGCTCGTCTGTCTTGCTTATTTCTCTCATTTTTTTCATTAACAATTTTTAAATTGCTCAAACTAAAAAAAAAAAAACACTTGTTTTGATTCTTTGTTTATTTAGGCTCATTTCGATATATTTTTTTGACTTTAATTCTATGCTTATTTTTATTGCTCAGCATATGTTTACCTTCATTCATAAAAGTTTTTCTTTTATTTAATTCTTCTTTTTCCTACCACACCACTTGTCCGTCGGTCCGTCCGTCCTCGATTCGATGTCTATCATTGCAAACAATTTTAAGTTTCTCCACGAACATCAATGATAACGCAGCAAATATATCCTTTTTGTTTTTGGCCGTAGTATGTAGTAGTAACGTAGGCATCGATTTTCTATGTGGTTCTTGTTGTTGTTATTCATAGCACGTCTACGCCTCCGACTCTTTACTACGCTCAATATTTGCGACAACAACAACAACAAAACATGCTGCTTGTCAAACCTCCCGCAGCAAAAAAAGAAAAACAAAAACAAAAAAAAAAAAAAAAAGGTAAAACAACAATTGAAGCTGTGCAAAAAAAAAAAATAAACTTAGAGAAAGTGGGGAGAAGGAAAGAAAATTGCTTCGCTATGTTTTCCCTTACTTCTCTGTGTCACTTATTATTTTGCATATTTTGCGCGTTTGATTTTATGGTTTTTCTTTAACTTCTTTGTGCAATTTTTGCAATGAATGCGAAAAAAAACAGCTGATGTTTGTTTGCATAAAAAATTATGGTGGCAAAACGCCTCACACATTGAAACAAAAAACAGTGAAACCTCGACAAATGATGTGCGTTTAAAACAACTTTTGCTTCACTGTAAATTTTGCAAATGCGTCACGCACAGGAAAAACAAGAAAAGAACGCTAAAGTCGAGTATGCTCGACTGTAAGATACGCTCTACCCAATCTTTATGTTAATTCGTATCTTAATACCATATCTCATTGTATTGGATTTTTTATACAAAATCTTAAAAAAAAGTGGTATACTTGTATGGATGCTATACCTTAAATTTGGTTGGTCCTACCTATATTGGTCTATTTAATTGGGACTATCATAGACATAATTTTTACTAAATTTAGACTTCCTAGAATAAGAAACAATGTCGTTTTTATACAAAAACCTCAAAATTTGGGATATATTTGTATGGGGGGTACCCCTTAGAGAAACCGTTTACAAGTGCACACTTGACGGTCCAGGATAGTCTTAGTTTCAAATATGGTGGTCCTATCTCTTATAGTCTCTGAGATAATCTCTCTCATACGGTAGACAGCAGGACAGACGAACAGACAGACAGACATAGCATGTTCGACTCACCTTCCAATGCTGATCAAGAATATATATACTTTATAGTGTGTATCTTGCCTCCTTCTGTCTGTTACATACATTCGCACAAACTTAATATACCCCTTTACCCGTACAGGGTATAATAAAGTGTTTTTGCGGGGAGTTTTTCTTCATTACTTCTTCATCACCAAATATTAGTGAAAGTTTACGGCGAGAATGCACTATCTGAAAAATCGTGTCCGAAGTGGTTTGGTCGCTTTAAAAGTGGTGATTTTGAGTTCGAAAAAGGAACGGCCGACTCAACTCAAAAAAATTTTAAAAGGAACTAGAAAAAAGTTAACTTCGGTAGCACCGAAGCTCAAATACCCGCCACACGAAACTTTAATCATTTTTTTGAAAAAAAAGAAAAAAATGAAAGGTGAGCTTCTATGGGGTCTATATGTTATAGTTGCTCGATCCTTGTCATATCGGTAGCATATTCATAGGATAACAGTAAATCCATAATAAAACATAATAATATCCATAAATAAGAACTATAGTATTTTCATACAAAATCTGAAAAATGGGAGCTTGGTTTGTATGGGGGCCATATCAAAAATTGGGCGTGGCACCTTTCTGAAATTGAATTAGCATATGGATATTGGATTTGAAGTGTTTTTACCCGATTTGTAGTAAATACATTCATAAATAATAACTATTTTCATAGAAAATAAATCGAAACCAGTGTGAACAAGAAAAAACGTTAACTTCGGTGGAACCGAAGCTGAAATACCCGTTACACATCACTTTTAATAGTTTATATGTTCACCAGGTGCTTACATTAAATTTCACGATGAATTTGGTTAAATTTGTATGGAGGCTTTATGTTATATTTGCCCGATCCTTACCATATAGAAAGTTTTAACTTAGGTGGACATTGGAATTGATTTTACCAAGTTTAATTGAATTCATTCAGAAATAGTAAATGTTTTCATATAAAAACTCGAAAATGGGCGGTAAGTTTGTAAAAAATCGAAAAAAAGTGGAAAGTTTGTATGGGGGCTATATTTGAAAATGGGCGTGGCAACATTCTTTTGATATTGGATGCCTTTAGAAGTATTTTTACCCTATATTGTAGCAAAAGCATTTATAAATAATAACTATTTTTATACAAAAAGTCGAAAAAAGTGGTAAATTTGTATGGGGGCTACATCGAAAAATGGGCGTGGCACCTTGGTTCTGGTATACAAAGTAACTAGGAGCACAAAAAGCTTAAGTTTAAAATTTCAGGTCAATATCTTTTAAACTTTCCGAGTAACAGCCATCGCAACAGACGGACAGACAGACAGACAGACGGACATGGCTAAATCGATTCGTCTCATCGAGCTGATCAATAATATATATACTTTATGGGGTCTCCGATGTCTCCTTCAATGCGTTGCAAACTTTCGGACAAATTGAATATACCCGTTTACACTTTGTGTAACGGGTATAAAAAATGGTAAGTTTGTATGGGGGCTATATCAAAAAATGGGCGTGGCACCTTGGTTCTAACATAACAGACAGACGAACAGACAGACAGACAGACGGACATGGCTAAATCGATTCGTCTCGTCGAGCTGATCAATAATATATATAATTTGTGGGGTCTCCGATGCCTCCTTTGATGCGTTACAAACTTTCCGACAAACTGATAATACCCTTCAAACAATGTGTGGCGGGTATAAAAATGGTAATCATTGATTTATGTGGGCCAATGCCAAATGCTTCAGGATTTTTCAGAATCATTGGAAGTGGAAGCGCAGACAGTCATCAAACGCCTAAAAGCCATGGGAAGGTTACTGGATGCTATACGAGTTAATACCGCGAGATGTCGACAGGCGATAAACAGCTCCTCGAACACCAACAAATAAAGGGATTTTTCCGTCGTATTTTGACTGGCGATGAAAAGGTGATTGCGATAACTCCAAACGTAAAAAGTCATGGGTTTTGCTCGTCCAGCCAACAACATTCTTTCGCAAAGCCGAATATTCATGACAGGAAGCTTATGCCCTGTACTTAATCTACTATGACCTTCTCAAACCGAATGAAACGATTTCGAGGGAACTCTATTGGCTTACATCTACAGACATCGCTTCTTCCAATTACCACCTCTATCTGTCGCTGAGTCAAGGCCTAGCAGAGCGCAGCAGTTCACTCATTAAAAAGAAGATTTCGAAAAATAGTTCGATTCATGGATTGCCTCAAAAGACAATTCGTTCTTCCGTCATAGTACTCGCAAGTTGAAAGAACGAAGTAAAAATTCCAATTTGTAAAAATTTGATTCAAAATATTTGCAAATTATTAAAAAATATAAAATTTTTTGTATTCACTTGTTTGTGCGCATCAAAAATTCTTCCCTTGGTATTGTATAATAACAAATAATCGTAAATCAATTAAAATGTCATCGATTTCGATATTGAAACCAATGTCAGAGCCCATTTTAACAATTCTACGTTTTTTTTTTTTATTTTTTATTGTGGATTACATTTTAAGCAAAGGATGCGGTTAGAGGCACTCAAAAATCATTGATTTACTCTGACACCAAAAAACGATTTAATCCGAAAGAGATTTTTATTTGACTACTTGTGTCGTTACGCTTCGTTGTAGAGTTGTAAAAAAAATATATGAAAAAAGAGGATGGCAAAGGATATGCTTGTAAATGGCCGTAAAATCGAGTTGCAAATACATAAATTGTGGTCAAAAATGTGTGTTGTGTTGCTATTTGGCAAATGGTTTGCAGTAGTAGCTGACTACTACGATTGAAAAAAAAAAAAAAAGTAGAAGGAAAATTCATGTAGAATATATTCAAAAATTATTATGCATGAAGATATTATTTGCGGTTTTTTTTTTTTGGAAATCCTTTGAAATTGCTACAATATAATATCACTGGGGACGATTCTTCAATTCTAAATATTAAAGCTGAAAGATAACTTTATCAGTGAGTGTAATTTAATTCATATGTGGAACTTTAATAAAACAAAAAAAGTAGTATTTATGTTTTAAAATAAATCTTCAAATAATTGTTTTTTATACCCTGTACCCAAAGGGTAAAGGGTATATTAAGTTTGTGCGAATGTATGTAACAGACAGAAGGAGGCAAGATAGACCCTATAAAGTATATATATTCTTGATCAGCATTGGAAGGGGAGTCGAACTAGCTTTGTCTGTCTGTCCGTCCGTCCGTCCGTCCGTCCGTCTGTCCGTCTGTCCGTCTGTCATGCTGTCTGCCGTATGAAAACGATTATTTCGGAGACTATAAGAGGTAGAGCTTTCAAAATTGAAACTTAGACTCTCCTAGGCCGTCAAGTGTGCACTTACAAACGGTTTTTCTCTAGACCCATTTTAAGGGGTACCCCCATACAAATGTACCCCAAAATTTTAGGTTTTTGCATAAAAACGTCATTGTTTTTTATTCTAGGAAGTTCAAATTAAGTAAAAATTATGTCTATGATAGTCCCAATAAAATATCCCAATATGGTTGGGACCAACAAAATTTTAGGTATAGCCCCCATACAAATTTACCCCAAAATATTGGGTTTTTTAAAAAAACGTCATTGCTTTTTATTCTAGAAAATTTGAATTTAGTATAAATTATGTCTATGATAGTCCCAATGAAATAGACCAATATGGGTAGGCCCAACAAAATTTTAGGTATAAACCCAATCAAAGATATACCCGATTTTTTAAGTTTTTCTATGAAAATCCAATTCAATGATGTATGGTAGTCAAATAGAACCTAACTTAAGGTACATATAGATTGGGTACAGGGTATCTTGTAGTCGAGCATACTCGACTTCAGCGTTCTTTCTTGTTTTTTTTGCCTAACTGCGAAGTGAAGTGATTGTAGATGTTTTTAACCAAAGTCAATATTAATATTAAGATAAGTATCGGCGAACCAAAACGAATGCAGCATGATAAATTCAACCTGGCTTTTCGTTAATATACTGCGAAAAGCCAAATGCTGCAATTTTGTTTTTTTAACTATTGTTTCTTTTTTTTTTTTTTTTTTTTATTTTGTGTTTATTCGTTATCGGGTATTCATTTGGCATTTTGATGTTGCTAACCATGCCTTTCTGTTTGTTTTTTGATTTCACTCGTTAATTCTGAATAATTTGACTTTCAACCCCATATGTATGTATGTATGTATTTAGGCAACAATATTCTTTATATTTTAAACACTAATCTAAACGAACAATTTAATTCTTATCGCATTTGACCCGCCTTGATCAAAGATTTTCAAAAACATTTCGTCGTAGCTTGAAAGTTTCTTAATATTCAGTCGAAAACATTACTACCAATTGAACGCACGCAATGGCGCTGAAAATAATTATAGCATTTCTACTAATCTTTGCGGTAAGTCCTTGAAAAATATTGTATTTCTTATTCATTTTAAAATATTTATTTGTAAATATATTTCAACAGTTGGCAAACGCATTGCCTACGCCTGACGACCGTTCATCCTCGGAAGAATCTGCCGAGACGAAGATTATCTCAAAGGATAATAAAAAGGATGCATCGTCTAGTGAATCAAATGAGTCGAATGAGCTTGAAGAATTGTATATGTTCGCAGTAATAGGACATATTAATTATTACGATTTTATCATGACGGAAGCCAAAAAAGTTCTTCAAGGCACTGTGAAGGATCTCAGCTCAGTGCAGGATAACAAAGCAGTGCTAGAAAAGAGGATCAGTAACTTTACACAGTTAATCGAAGCCGTTGACGATTACACACAGAGAAAACCACAGAATGTTCCAAGGTGTGAGAAATTAAAAAAATTGGAAAATATATTCACTATTTTTAAGCACTACGATGCAACCGAAAATAAGAAACTCGACACAGTTGATTTGTTGATTTCTTTATCGCTAAAGAAAAATGGTGTAGAAGGTCTTACAAATGAGTTACCATTCATCATAGTTAACTTCTTGGAGGAATTCAATAAAAAAATGGATGCTTTTGTTGCCTCACTGTCAACCGAAGGACGCAAAAAGGATGAAATATTAATTAATTCGTATAATACTGCAAAAAATAGTTTATCTTTGCCAGAGAAACTGTTGAATTTTAATGAATTCTCCAAACTTTTTATGCAATATTTCGAGCATTATTCAAATAAACCGCAATCTTTTTGAAATAATACTTTTCGTTTCTTCTACATTATTTCTTATCACTTTTTTTATTATTAAATTCTGAGAAAGTTTTAATCTCTTCTTATGAAATAATCTTGACCCTGAAACAATTTGTCATATTCTGTTTAAATTAATTTAGATTATTATCTCGTACAGTTCGACAAATCGTATGTATGTGTATGTAAAATGTATCGATAGTGGTTCAAACTATTACATTTCAGAAGCGTAAAGGAGCCAAATATCAAAGCTACTCAATCACTCTTTACGCTTTGGACTGAATTTCATTCTGGCTCAATAATGTTTTGATCTTCATATTTCTGTATGGCGTTTTTCGAGTCAGTCGCTGTAAATTTTTTGGTGGAAATAATGCTCGAATAAGAGCCGGTTGCATTCTACTTAAATATTGGAAACTATTTACTTACCCATTGTTGGCTTAAGTTACGCTCAGCTGCCTTTTGACGACCAGTGTGATTGTTGTACAGCTTTATTGGATTTTGAAGGAGATGATCATTGCTGGAAAAATGGAATTAATGCGAGATTTGTTGTTGTTATTGCTGTTCAAGCATTTTATATTATTTCACCTTAAGGAACATATTTCTTTTTTAATGTTTGCGTTAAAAAATTTTGAAGAGAAAGAGGAAGAAACTATGTATGTCCAATCCTTATGACTTTGGCGAGCACCTGTATACATTATTTATTAGAACTGAACAATATTAATTAAACCGAGAAAAAAAAAAAATAATAAACTTCTAAAACTTTTAAAAACAAGTCTAGCAGTTCAAACTAGAGATGGGCGTCGGGACGGGTATTCGGTAAAATCTCGTAGGTCCTGCTGGTTCTCAATAACTTTTAAGTACGAAACTGAAAATTAGTATGTACTATTACACAGCACTGTTTAATTTAAAGCTCTTTATGCCCTGTACGTTAAGGGTAAAAGGGTATATTAAAGTTGTAGGAATGTATGTAATAGACAGAAGCAGACTAAATCGACCCTTGATCAGCATTGGAAGAGGAGTCGAACTAGTTATGTCTGTCTGTCCGTCATGCTGTCTGCCGTAAGAAATCGATTATCTCAGAGACTATAAGAGATAGTGCGGTTATATTTCTCCTAAGCTGTCAAGTGTGCACTTACAAAATGGTTTTCTCTAACCCCAATTGATGGGATACCTCCCATACAAATCTACACAAAAATTTTATGTTTTTGCATAAAAACGTCATTATTTCAGTTTCTTATTCTAGAAAGTCTTAATTTGACATAGATTACGTCTATGCTAGACCCAATGAAATATCTCAATATGGGTAGAACCAAAAGGTTTGGTATAGACTCCATTCAAATATACCCCATTTTTTTAAGTTTTTGTATGTTACTTAAAATACATAAAGATTGAGTACAGGGTATCTTGCAGTCGAGCATACTCGACTTCAGCGTTCTTTCTTGTTATTAATAAATCAAACAAATATTAGGGTTTTTATAATTAAAAGTAAGCGGGACCCACGAGATTCCCGTACCAACGTCCATCTCTAATTTAAACTCTCTAATGAGGCGAAAACTAATTAAAAACAAGATAAAACGTTAACTTCGGTGGAACCGAAGCTGAAATCCACACAATACTTTTAATAGTTTATACGTTAACCAGGTATTTGATTAAATTTCACGATGAATTTAGTCAAATTTGTATGGAAGCTTAATGTTAGATTAATCCAATCCTTACCATATCGATAGTGTTTACATACGTTGACATTAGAATTGATTTTATCAAATTTTAAATGAATTCAATCAGAAATATTATATGTGACACCGAACTTGGAAACGAGTGCTTAAAAAAGCCCTTAAAATGAATTTTATTAAAACAAAAGTAATCGATGAATAAAGTCTGTTCATTTGACATGTTTAGTTTATTAAATAATTATTTTAATGAATACTCTCTTTTCAATTTCACACGCCGTCGCAGAGCCGATAGAGTTGCAAGGTACCATTTTCAGTTCGGCGGATCGCAAATTTTAATATTTTTTTGTATAGAAATGCAATGAAGTATTGGTGTGGTGTGATGTTGTAAATTTTCCAGTATTTACACCAAAACTCTGAGTTTTCGGTGTCAACCCTGTATCAGAGAACGGCTTTCGTTGCGCCTAAAAACGTGATCAATGATCGTGTTGAGTCAAAAACAAAAATCTCTAAATAGCAAACTCAACTCGAGAGTTTGATAAAAATACGTAATTTCACAATATATTTATTAACTTCATACTTAAATTATATATAACATAATTAAATAATTCATTTTAATTAATTATTAAATTTAAATATAATAATAACCATAAACATGCGCAAATGAAATTATTGCAAAAGCAATGAGCCGAATGATCCGTTCTTGAGAATAGGCTGAGTTTATTCAATGCTTAGCTTCGCAGAGTGAGCAAAACATTAAGGAACGAAGGCTGTACGTTGTGCACGATTGATGTGTTCGTCAGCACGATCTGATTTTCATTCGACGCTCTGTTTCGCTCAGGTAGGAGCTGACTCAAGAAAAGTGTGAGTTTCTGCAGTTCTCTGCCCTGTTTTTTTTTTTTTTTTTTTTTTTTTATACCCGTCACACGAGTTGAAAATACATAAATTGTGGTCAAAAATAAGTGTTGTGTTGCTATTTGGCAAATGGTTTGCAGTAGTAGCTGACTACTACGAAAAAAAAAAGAAGGAAAATTCATGTAGAATATATTCAAAAATTATTATGCATGAAGATATTATTTGCGGTTTTTTTTTTTGGAAATCCTTTGAAATTGCTACAATATAATATCACTGGGGACGATTCTCCAATTCTAAATATTAAAGTTGAAAGATAACTTTGTCAGTGAGTGTAATTTAATTCATATGTGGAACTTTAATAAAACAAAAAAGAAGTATTTATGTTTCAAAATAAATCTTCAAATAATTGTTTTTTTTTTGCCTGACTGAGAAGTGAAGTGATTGTAGATGTCTTTAACCAAAGTCAATATAAATATTAAGATAAGTATCGGCGAACCAAAACGAATGCAGCATGATAAATTCAACCTGGCTTTTCGTTAATATACTGCGAAAAGCCAATTGCTGCATTTTTGTTTTTTTATTCTTGTTTTTTTTTTTTTTTTTTTTTTTTTGATTTTGTGCTTTTTCATTATCGGGTATTCATTTGGCATTTTGATGTTGCTAACCATGCCTTTCTTTTTATTTTTTGATTTCACTCCCAAATTCTGAATAATTTGACTTTCAACCCCATATGTATGTATGTATTTAGGCAACAATATTCTTTATATTTTAAACACTAATCTAAACGAACAATTTAATTCTAATCGCATTTGACCCGCCTTGATCAAAGATTTTCAGAAACATTTCGTCGTAGCTTGAAAGTTTCTTAATATTCAGTCGAAAACATTACTACCAATTGAACGCACGCAATGGCGCAGAAAATATTTATAGCATTTCTACTAATCTTTGCGGTAAGTCCTTGAAAAATATTGTATTTCTTATTCATTTTAAAATATTTATTTGTAAATATATTCCAACAGTTGGCAAACGCATTGCCTACGCCAGACGACCGTTCATCCTCGGAAGGATCTGCCGAGACGAAGATTATCTTAAAGGATAATAAAATGGATGCATCGTCTAGCGAATCAAATGAATCGAATGAGCTTGGAGAATTGTCTACGTTCGCATTAATGGAACTAAATAATATTTACGAATTAAGCATGACGGATGCCAAAAATGTAGTTCAAGGCACTGTGAAGGATCTCAGCTCAGTGCAGGTTAACAATGCAGTGCTAGAAAAGAGGCTCAGTAATTTTACACAGTTTATCGAAGCCGTTGACGATTACACACAAAGAAAGCCACAGGATGAAGAAGTTAGAATTGAGTCAATTGAAATAATTGGCAATTTCTTAACTATTTTTAATCACTACGATGCAACCGAAATTACGAAACCCGACACAGTTGACTTGTTGATTTCTTTATCGCTAAAGAAAATGGTCTAGAAGATCTTGAAAGTCAGTACACATCCCGATTATCTAGCTTCTTGGAGAGATTCAATACAAAAATGGATGCTTTTGTTGCCTCACTGTCAACCGAAGATCGCAAAAAGGATGAAATATTAATTAATTCGTATAATACTGTAAAAAATAGTTTATCTTTCCCAGAGAAACTGTTGAATTTTAGAGAATTCTTCAAACTTTTGTCTAATTTTTGCAGCAATATCGAAATAAATAAATGCAAATATTTGTATTTCGAGCATTATTCAAATAAACCGCAATCTTTTTGAAATAATACTTTTCGTTTCTTCTACATTATTTCTTATCACTTTTTTTATATTATTTAATTCTGAGAAAGTTTTAATCTCTTCTTATGAAATAAGCTCGACCCTGAAACAATTTGTCATATTCTGTTTAAATTAATTTTGATTATTATCTCGTACAGTTCGACAAATCGTATGTATGTGTATGTAAAATGTATAAAAATTATTTTAGCTTGTAGTAGATAAGAATATTCTTTATAAATTTATTAGCTTAGGTGATGACAAAATTTCACTTGAACCTTTTGATCGGAACCGAAACATTCAACTGGGTCCGCGAATCGAACTATTAAAAATTTTGTAATGGTTTTCAGTCCTAAAATTACACCATGACACCATTTATTATATTTATTGAAACAGAATCTGTAATTAAAAGTTTCTAACATAAAAAAAAACTGATCCTTTTTTTTTCACAGCCACACACAAAAATTCAAGTCTTGCATGACGGACCTGGGTTGTCATTTCTTAAGTATTTTTTTTTTCGATCTAACAAAATACAAAAAATGACTTTTTATACCCTGTAGCCGAAGGGTGAAACGGTATATTAAGTTTGTGCAAATGTATGTATTAGTTAAAAGGAGGCATTATAGACCCTATAAAAAATATATATTCTTGATCAACATTGAATGGCGAATTGATAACTATGTCTGTCTGTCTGTCTATCCTATTGTCTGCCGAATGAAACGATTATATCGGAGACTGTAAGAGATAGAGCCACTTTTTCTGGAACTAAGACTCTACTGTGCCGTCAAATGTTCACTTACAAACGTACCCCAACATTTTGAAAAAGGAACTCTAGATATGATAAAGGTTATGCCTAAAATAGTCCAAATGAAATATCCCACCCCTATAAAAATTTTCCTTTTTTCCAATTTTTTTTTTTTTTAATTTTTTGTATAAAAATCCAATATAATAAAGTAAGGCATATATAAATTAGATACAGGGTGTCTTGCTTAGTTATAGTTTCGAAATGAGCAAGTTTTATTTAAAGCGCATTAAAATTTTTTAGGTGTGTTTTTGATGTATCAAATCTTAAAAGTCTTTTCGATTTACGATTTGAAAAAAAAAAAAAAAAAAAAAAAAAATAACTGAAGCTAAAATACCCGTTACTCAATAACTTTAATAGTTTTTATGTTCACCAGGTGCTTAGATAAAATTTCAAGATCAATTTTGTCAAATTTATATTAGCCAGATCCTTACCATATCGATAGTGTTCACTTAGGTGGGAATTGGAATTGATTTTACTAAGTTTTAATTGGATTCATTCAGAAATATTAAATGTTTTCATACAAAAACTCTAAAATGAGCAGTTGGTTTGTATGAGGGCTAACATTAAAATGGGCGTGGCGTCTTTTTAGGCAATTACGAGTCAATATATTCATATATAATACCTATTTCCATATAAAAACTTCAATATGGGCGGTAAGTTTGTATGGGGGCTATACCTAAAAACTGGTGTGGCATATTGATTCTAAGATACAAACTGCCTAGGACCAGGAAAAGTTTAAGTTAAAAATTTCAGATCAATATCTTAAAGACATTCTGAGTAAAACGCTTCGCAACAGGCAGACGGACAGACATACAGACAGACGAACATGTTAAAATCGATTCGTCTCATCGAGGTGATCAATTATATATACATACTTTATGGGGTCTGCGATGCCTTCTTTAATGCATTGCAAACTTTCGACAAACTGAATATACCCGTTTACACTATGTGTAACGGGTATAAAAAGTATTAAAGGGTCAAACTTATGCTACGCTATTTCTAATTGCTGTCTGCATGATCACTACAACTTCGTTAACCGACAGATGGCAGCTTTATCGGCAATAGATGGCCGATTGCGCTATATGAACATTAACTTGTATTTTGAGTAAAGAAAAATTTAATTTATTTTAAATTCCTTTCACATATTTTAAAAATTTGAATTAATACCGAGTCAAGGTTTTTAACTTAAATTGCAACATATTAAAAAATTGAGTGTTAGAACATCAAAAAACAAATGTTTAAAAAATTTATACAATTTTTAATGGAAATAATTAAAAAAAAAAAATTGTAGCTATATAATATTCTTACATGATTGCTGAGGAAAGTTCCTTCATGCTTACCCGACTATGCCCTTTTTGGGAAAGCCACACAATATACTCTTTATTATAGGAATCCAAATGGTTTGACTGAAATTATATATACGATATGTGCCAATCTGGTCTGGATAAGTTTAAATTTATTAAACTAAACTAGCTACAGCCACTTTTTTAAACTAACATTGCCCTCGCTATTTAGTTCTGCTCGAATGATTTTTATTTGCTTTTAATTAATTTAAAAAAAGTCGATTTACTGCTAAACATTTTTATAAAAATAAAAAAAAGTAACATTAAAATAGTACATATCTACCATTTTTCAGTATTGTTAAATTAATAAAATGTGGAAAATTCGTATTTCAATTTTTTGTTTTACATGTTGTATACATCGAAGCTGCTTCGAAAGTTAGTAACCAAATTTATCTTTTTTTTTTTTAAATATTAAAAAATAAAATTTCTATCTAAAGAATGAAATTTTAGCTTATTTTACTAAACTGGAATGTCAAAATTATGCTCCTGATTTAGTATTAAAGGGTGTAGCCAGGTTTTCATGTAAAAAGTGCCCCCAACGATATTGAATATCCTTAAATGAGGTTCGATAGCCCTTGATTTGAGAAATATTTCTGTATACTTAGTTTTCCGATATCGGCGATATTAAGGAAGATATAGCGACAAACATGTTTTTAGTTTTTATTTTTTTTCTGCTCACTCAGTTGAAAAAAAGTTTTTATGAAAAATCTTTTATTTTTTTAAAATTCATATGTATCTTTAAAAATTTTTAAAAAATTTTTGGGTCAAAAATTCTATCAAAATTTTTTTTTTAAAGATTTTAACTGATGCTTTTACCATGAACCTTTAAAGATACACCTATGAAATTTTTAGGAGATATTCCTTTGTTTGTCTACTTTGACACATAAAATTTTCAAAGTAATCGATTTGGTGGAACATATTTTTAAAAATTAAAAACCAAAAATTAGTCATTTTCCTATGATAGATTTCACATGCTAGCATTGCCAGAGCTCAAAAACAAGTACCATGCACATACGCAGATTGCGCTCTCACTCTCTTTCTCTCTTTATGCTCTCAGCGTTCTTTGACTTTTCATATTTTATACCGCGGACACGCGAGGTGTGAACGAAAAGAATTCATATTAGGATTAAATGATCGTACGCTTACATTTTATTATGTTAAAAAATATAAAAAATTAATTAAAAAACAATTTTTTGAAAAGTAATAAAATATAAGCGTACGATCATATAAAAATATAAAAAGGAGTCGCATATCACAAATATCTATGAATGAAAAACAGGTAGATTTTTCTAATACATATATTCTCAATGAATCCTTTTCGTTCACACCACGCGTGTCCGCGGTATAAAATATGCAAAAACAAGTACCATCAGTGTTGCCGTTTTGTCCTTTTTTTTCTCTTTCGCTCTTTCTCATGATGAACTGTACAGAAGATTATTACAGTTCATAATGCGTGCGTCCGAAAGAGATAAAAAAAAGGACAAACGGCAACAGTGAGTACCATGCACATACGCATATTGCGCTCTCACTCTCTTTCTCTCTTTATGTTCTCAGCGTTCTTTGACTTTTCATATTTTATACCGCGGACACGCGAGGTGTGAACGAAAAGAATTCATATTAGGATTAAATGATCGTACGCTTACATTTTATTATGTTAAAAAATATAAAAAATTAATTAAAAAACAATTTTTTGAAAAGTAATAAAATATAAGCGTACGATCATATAAAAAATATAAAAAGGAGTCGCATATCACAAATATCTATGAATGAAAAACAGGTAGATTTTTCTAATACATATATTCTCAATGAATCCTTTTCGTTCACACCACGCGTGTCCGCGGTATAAAATATGAAAAGTCAAAGAACGCTGAGAACATAAAGAGAGAAAGAGAGTGAGAGCGCAATATGCGTATGTGCATGGTTCACTGTTGCCGTTTGTCCTTTTTTATCTCTTTCGGACGCACGCATTATGAACTGTAATAATCTTCTGTACAGTTCATCATGAGAAAGAGCGAAAGAGAAAAAAAGAAAAAAAAGAACTGATGGTACTTGTTTTTGCATATTTTATACCGCGGACACGCGTGGTGTGAACGAAAAGGATTCATTGAGAATATATGTATTAGAAAAATCTACCTGTTTTTCATTCATAGATATTTGTGATATGCGACTCCTTTTATATTTTTATATGATCGTACGCTTATATTTTATTACTTTTCAAAAAATTGTTTTTTTAATTAATTTTTTATATTTTTTAACATAATAAAATGTAAGCGTACGATCATTTAATCCTAATATGAATTCTTTTCGTTCACACCTCGCGTGTCCGCGGTATAAAATATGAAAAGTCAAAGAACGCTGAGAGCATAAAGAGAGAAAGAGAGTGAGAGCGCAATCTGCGTATGTGCATGGTACTTGTTTTTGAGCTCTGGCAATGCTAGCATGTGAAATCTATCATAGGAAAATGACTAATTTTTGGTTTTTAATTTTTAAAAATATGTTCCACCAAATCGATTACTTTGAAAATTTTATGTGTCAAAGTAGACAAACAAAGGAATATCTCCTAAAAATTTCATAGGTGTATCTTTAAAGGTTCATGGTAAAAGCATCAGTTAAAATCTTTAAAAAAAAAATTTTGATAGAATTTTTGACCCAAAAATTTTTTTAAAAATTTTTAAAGATACATATGAATTTTAAAAAAATAAAAGATTTTTTCATAAAAACTTTTTTTCAACTGAGTGAGCAGAAAAAAAATAAAAACTAAAAACATGTTTGTCGCTATATCTTCCTTAATATCGCCGATATCGGAAAACTAAGTATACAGAAATATTTCTCAAATCAAGGGCTATCGAACCTCATTTAAGGATATTCAATATCGTTGGGGGCACTTTTTACATGAAAACCTGGCTACACCCTTTAACCTGCACACTAAATCCTTCGAAAAAGTAGGTTTTCCCATGTTATATGGAGATTTTATGCTATCTCGCGATTTAACAAATATAACAAATACTTTTAAATTGAATATTCAACGTGCCTCTTGTAAAAGTGTACTGACTTATCTATCGCTCAACATCGATATTTGTTACGCACTGAGTGAATTACAGGAAAATAAATTTCTTAAGATGATTGCAGACGAAATACATCGAGTAGGTAACTTTCCATTAATGTGTCCTTTTAAAAAGGTTTGTATTTTATTTTGATTAAATTGATGATAATGATGATAAAATCTATGCCAAATTTATTATTTACAGAACGTTTTATATACTTTAAATAACTACGTACTGGATGGTCGTTCGATACCTAAATATGTACCGGAATTAAATTTCACTTGGATCTCAATTTTCTTCTCTAGCCAACGCAAATTGATAAGCTTTGTGACCCATGGACGTTTGGAGAACAAAAGAAAAATCAACAAGAAGAAAAGTTAACTTCAGTTGGACCGAAGCTTATATACGTGTCACACATCATTTGACGTGGATAGCATTTGTTTTAAATTTTATCCTAAAAATACTACACAAATTAAAAATATTCTTAAAAATTTAGAAATTCGCGGCCCGATCTGAAGATTTGGCTTGGTGTATGAAGCATTGTACTATATTTGAAGCCACTAACTCTATAAATACATTTTTTTCTTATAAGAACTCGTACTTTTGTACTTTTGTATTAGGGGCTATACCTAAAAGTGGGCGTGGCACATTGATTTTAACATAGAAAGTACACAGGACCTAGAAAAGCTTAAAAATTTCAGCTTAATATCTTTAAAACTGAGCGACAGACAGACAGACGGACATGGCTAAATCGATTCGTCTCGTCGAGGTAATCAAGAATATATATACCTTATAGGGTTTACGATGCCTCCTTTCAGGTCCGTGCAGTCGGGAGGGGTTTGAGGGATCTAAACGCCATAGTTCGCTTTGTATAAATCCCTTTTTGTTCCCACCACACATAGTGTGAAGGGTATTATCAGTTTGCCGGAAAGTTTGTAACGCATTAAAGGAGGCAGCGGAGACCCCATAAAGTATATAATACATATATATTATTGATCAGCTCGACGAAACGAATCGATTTAACCATGTTCGTCTGTCTGTCCGTCCGCCTGTTGCAATGCATTTTTCTCGGGACGTTTTAAAGATATTGACCCGAAAATTTTTATGAAAAAGTTTTTTTTTATGAATTCCATTTACTACAAATTTGCCAAAAACACTTCTAATGGCATCCAATATCAAATAACGTGTTAAAAGAATAGTAACCGTGTAAAAGACTATTTTAACATTGTTAAAAGAGTATTTTAACCATGGTAAAAGAGTATTTTAATCGTGTTAATAGAGTACTTATTTTGTTCGTGTTAAATGAGTATTTTAATCGTGTTAATAGAGTATTTTTCCGTGTTAAAAGAGTACTTAAACCGTGTTAAAAGAGTATTTAAACCGTGTTAAAAGAGTGTTTTAACCGTATTAAAAGAGTATTTTAACCGTATTATAAGAGTATTTTAACCATGCTATAAGATTATTTTAACCGTACTAAAAAGTATTTTAACCGTGTTAAAAGAGTATTTTAATCAGTGTGAAGAGAGCATTTTAACCGTGTTAAAAGATTTTTTTAGCCGTGTTGAGAGTATTTTAACCGTGTTAAACGAGTATTTTAACCGTGTTAAAAAGGGTTTAGCCGCATTTAAAGAGTACTGTACTCAAAATGTACTTATTTAACCGTGTAGAACGATTTTTTTTATCTCGAATTGAGTTTTTATACGACAGATATTTATTTTCATTATGTTTAACGAGTATAAATCGTGTTAAACGATTACATCCACCTACAAACGACTACTTTTGCTTACAATTAAACATTTACGAATACTCGTTTATATATGGCGGACGACAGGACGAACGGACAGCCTGTCGGACGGACAGACGACAGACAGACCGAGCCATATCGACTCACCTTTTGAAAAAGAACGATAAATATTATCGTTTTATTCTATCAGACGTGTTCCAAAAATCGAAACCGTAAAACTTTTACGCTTTAAGTTTTGATCTCGGCCATCAATCGAAAATCGGAAAATTTTACGCTTTTCTAAATTGTGCGCTCCCTGCCCGTGACCAATTAAAAGCTATAAATAATTTTAATTGTGAGAATCGTTACTCAGTTCTGCACCAATGATTTTAAGTGGTTTTTAATTATTAAAGCAGAAAGATAAGTTTACCATTAAATATTTTGTCTGGTAAAAACTATTAATAGAAAACATTTAGTTAAAAATTTTTTAGTTCAGTAAAATTTTAGATATGTGGAAAGCTGTTTTTCTAAAATCGGTGTTGCTCGTTGCTTTTATAGAAGCCGCTCCTAATGTAAGTAACTCCATTTATTTATAAAATATTTTTTTTAAAACAAACTTTCTGTCTGCAGAATGATATTTTTGCTTATTTTACCAAACTGGATTGTGAAAATTTCGCTCCTGATTTAGTATTAAATTATACATGTGCATTAAATCCTTCGAAAAAGACGGTTATCCTACGATATATGCAGAAATAATGCTATCGAGTGATGTAACGAACGTAACCGATATTGTTAAATTCAATGTGCAACGTGCTCCTAATAAAACCATGCAAAATTATGTATCATTTACTATGGACATTTGCAATACAATGGGCGAATTGCAGGATAATATTCTTCTTAGAATGATGGAAGATGAGTTACGGCGCGTTAGTAATTTTCCATATAAATGTCCTTTTAAGAAGGTTGGTATTTTATGTATATTGTTAATTGAGATCTAAAATATTTTTTTCAAATTCTTTATTTACAGAATGTTTTATATTATATAAAAAATTACGTCATCAATACTCGTTTTATACCTAAATACATACCCGAGTTAGGTTTCTACCTCGAATTCAGTTTTATACTTTAACGAACGGAAAGCAATTAGTTTTGTGCCTCAAGGACGCGTGGGGAAAAAGGAAATAGCAGAACATAAATTTATTATACAATAGTCTGCTTGTACACTGAATAAAAAAAAAAAAATATGTTAGCTGAATAGAAAGAGACAGAGGTTGAGTACTATACGAATTTTTAATTGCATCATGGAAAATAAATCTCAAAATTTTGGTTCACTGTATACGAATATACCATTTTTTTTACTTTTCCATTCTTCATAAAAGAAGTTCTGAGAACTGGACTACCTGAAATACTTTGTAAGTAATAGCGGTCCATGTAGAGTTCTTCATAATCTGTATAGCAGCTTCCAACAAGCGAAACACATGTTGAGAGGCAGTCGACGTCAGATCGTATTACTATTATTATTTTTTAAAGAGGATCCACAATATCGATAAAATGCTTAGTTTATTTTAATTGTGTTTTTAGTTATGCAACAATGATTTTAATTAGTCCGTTATTAGTTCAAATAACAAATTTACTATTTAATATTTTTGCAGTCATAAATGATATTGGAAAACCTAAAAGCTATGAATCAAGCCACATATTTTATCGGACGTCAAAATATGTGGAATATGGTGCTTCAATTTGTTTTGCTCGGTGTACTCAGAGAAGCTGCTGCTATTGTAAGTAGAACAATACTATACTATATATTATATTTAAATTACAATCTAACAATTTTCTCCCAAACAGAATGAAATTTCTGCCTATTTTACTAAACTGGAATGCAAAAATTTTGCTCCTGATTTAGTTTTAAATTTTACTTGCACTCTAAATCCTTCGAAAAAGAAGGGTTTCCAATGTTATACGCACATTTTATGCTATCTCACGACTTATCCAGTATAACGGATTCTTTCAAATTCAATATTCAACGGGCCCAAAGTAAAAATATTGAAAGCTATTTGTCGCTCACTATCGATGTTTGCCAAGCACTTAGCGCGCTACATGATAATTTTTTTCTAAATATGATATCAGACGAAATACATCGAGTTAGTAATTTTCCATTTAAATGTCCTTTTAAGAAGGTTTGTACCCTATAAATTATTTTGTTTAAGAACTTTTATGTTCCTTTTTAACGATTTTATTTGCAGCATGTTTTATATTATATGAAAAATTACGTAATTAATTCTCGTTCAATACCAAAATATGTACCGGAATTGAATTTCACCGCGACTACGATTTTCTACTCCGACAAGCGTAAATTGATAAGTTTTGTGCCTCATGGACGTGTGGAAAAAAAAGAAAAAGCAGAAAAACTGCATAGTATGTACATCTTTCAAATGGAAAATGATAATCAGAATTGTCTGGGAAATCTCTACCAAACAAATTTAACAAAAGCAATTTCTAGGTGTCACACAAATCTCTTTGCGTTGTTAACAAATCACTAGTGGTGGGAAACGATCAGGGATCGATAGTCGATAATAGTTTTTTTTGATGATATCGCTAAATTATAATAAGTCAAATCACATTGAAAAAATAAATCTAGAGACATTTGTATAAGAACACTTTAAATAGTTTCATTATTAAACAATTGTAAGCTAATGCAAGTACCGATAGTGTCATCGGTTTTTTTTTTTAACTGAAATATACAGGGTGTCCCCAAAACTTTTTGACAAACTTCGTCAAGAGATAGAGGAAGTCAAGACAAACAACGTTTGTTCTTGCACCAATTGCCTATTGCATACCGTATTTGAGTTATTCGAGCTACAAAAAAATGCATTTTGAATGCATTTTTAAAAATCTACTTGTTTGATTTCAAATAATTTCTTAAACAAATTTGTCAAAGAAAAAAATATTTCTTTTTTCTTTATAAAAATCTCTTTACAAATTTTCAAAATGAGACCCTTGCTCATTAGTACATTTCAAAAACCGACTCTCAACCTCGGTTGTGACTGTTTGCCATATCATTTCTTGCCTCATTGTGTTGAATGCAAACTCTATTTTTTCTTTAAGCTGGTCGCGGTCCCTTATTTCTTCATTGTACACCAATTCTTTCGCTCGCCCCCAAACATAAAAGTCGACAGGAGTTAGGTCCGGCGATCTTGCTGGCCACTTAATTGGACCATTTCTGCCAATCCATTTCTCACCATATTCTTCATTTAAAAAATTTTTTACAATAAGACTTGTATGCACTGGGCAACCATCATTTTGAAAAGTCATCCCAGATAATAAGCTTAAAGGAATGTCTTCTAACAAAGATGGAAGTTCGTTTTGTAGAAAGTTGAGGTACGCCGAAGCATTAAGTTTTTGTGGCAAAAAATGTGGTCCAATTAGGTATTTGCCTACAACGATGTTAGTTTTTAGTATAAGTCATGAGAAACAAACAAAAAAGTTACCAATTACTCCCGCCCAGACATTCACACTGAATCTGATTTGGTGTTTTGCTTGCATTTTCATGTGTGGATTGGCTTGGGAATAATAATGAAGATTGTGATAATTTGTTATTCCCTCTCGGTCAAAAGTTGACTCATCAGTCCACAAAATTTGTTTAAGAAAATTGGCATCACGTCTTTGCTTCTCCAGCATCATCGTGCAAAAGATTAGTCGCCTCTGGCAATCGCCATTGTATAAAGCTTGCACGGGTGTGTAATGATACGGATGCATCTTGTTGTATTTAAGAACACGATGTACCTGTGATTTGGAAATTCCTGTAGCTTGCGAAACTTTTCTGACACTTGTTGATGGATCGCTTGAAACGGCTTCCAAAACAGCTGCTTCTTCATTTTTGTTCCGTCCTACGTTTCGTCCTTCGCCTGTTTTTAAAACGCTCCCCGTTTCTCGCAAACGGACAACTGTTGCCTGAAAGACTGCTGCACTGGGTAGGCGTCTCCGGGGAAATGATTGTTCATAAAGCCTTCGGGCCTCACGTGCGCTGCAGTCAGCTTTTCCGTAGCACAATACCATGTCGGTGTATTCTTCTTTCGAAAATTTCATTGTGAAATAACCGAAATTTAGAAAAACAACTTCAAAACACAAAGAAATCGCACTTTTTAAATAATAAAAAAAATTTTTTTGAAGTAATTTTCAATGAAATTTTTTTAAATTTGGAAAAGTAGTTTAAATTATTTCTCAAAATGCATTCAAAAATGCATTTTTTTAGAACTCGAATAACTGAAAAACGGTATAAGATGGGCGATTGGCGCTAGAACAAACAGTGTTTGTCTTGACTCCATCTATCTCCTGACGACGTTTGTCAAAAAGTTTTGGGGACACCCTGTATATAAAATGCTCTGTTCGTTTATACGAGTCTTATAGACTTGAAAAGTTCTGAACCGTTTTAGCCCAAATTTTGACACAACATGTGTTAAGGCTCGGACTCGGTTTTTATCTACTTTTTTTGTTGATAACATATCTGCATTTGCAAATATATCAGTTTTTTTTCGCGTTTCACCCCCTACTGCTGCGCCACCTGCAGGCCGCCAGCTCAACACTCGCGAGTGTTGCCAAGGGCAACCGCAGTCGGATGTGGACTACGTAGCACGAGGCATCGCGTGTTTCCGATCGGATTTTTGGTAAAGGTTCTATTTATTATTCAAACCAAAGAGGAAGCCGTCAATTACCCAACGGAATTTTTGAATTCACTCGATCTGTCGTGGATGCCACCACACATACTGAAATTGAAAAAAGATCAATCAACCGAAACTCTGCAACGGCACGCGACTCGCAGTCAAGAAAATGATGAACAATGTAGTAGAAGCAACAATATTGACGGGGCCATTCAAAGGTGAAGAAGTCCTCATTCCTCGAATTCCCATTATTCCAACCGATACACCTTTTCAATTTAAGAGATTTCAGTTTCCAATTCGATTGGCATTCGCAATAACAATTAATAAAACTCAGTGCCAATCTTTGGAATTATGTGGCTTAGATTTAGTTGCGAATTGCTTCTCACACGGACAATTGTATGTTGCGTGTTTTCGTGTAGGTAAACCAGATAGCCTCTACATTTATGCCGAGAATGGAAAAACAAGTTTTACAAAATGAAACTTATGCTTTCTGTATTCATTATTTATTCATGCAATCACAATATGCCACAGCGAGGCGTGGCAGGGTACAGCTAGTTATTAATCAATTTTAATAATATAAACTTAAATGTCATCTAAGCACAAAAAAGTAGTGTTGGCAAAAAAATCACTTTCGTTGTTTTTATCACAGTGATTTACGTAACACTGCGCAGCGACTGTTAATAGTGATTTGCTGTTTTCTTGTTCCTCGGTGAACATGTTCAGTTATTTGTGCCATTTTGTGTATCGCTCTTTGCGAACAGTGAACCTGATCAGTAAATCGCTGATTGGTTTTTGGACCGTTTTTTACCGTTTTGAATGTAATCGCTGTGATTTTCAAATCGCAGTCGTGCTGCGACACAAAAATCACTATTTTTGCCAAAACCATTAAAAAGTGCAATTATTGTGTTTTTTTTTTTGCAACATCGCTTGTCTATGATGTTCCAGAATTACCACCATTTGTGCTGGCAACTTTAAAAATTAATAATAATTTGTGTGTATAAATTATTCATACAAAATATCGGAATTCGTCAACCGAATAGAAAGAATGCTTCGATTATCTTTATTGTGCGTGCCTTTCAGTTATGCATCAATGATTTTAAATTCGTCTCTGATAAGTAAAAAATAATAAGTTTTCCATTAAACACTTTTTAGGCTCCATAAACTTAAAATATTATTATATAAAATCAAGCTTTAAATATTTTTCAGTTTATTGCAACTCCAAACATGTGGAAAACTGTGGTGCTTCAATTTGTTTTGCTCGGTGTACTCAAAGAAGCCGCTGCTATTGTAAGTATTACAATACAAAATATTATTTTACTTATATGGTATAGTAATCAAATGATTTCCTGTCTATAGAATGAAATTTCTGCCTATTTTACTAAACTGGAATGTAAAAATTTTGCTCCTGATTTAGTCTTAAATTTAACTTGCGCACTAAATCCTTCGAAAAAGAAGGGTTTCCAATGTTATACGCACATTTTATGATTTCTCGCGATGTAACAAATTTAAGAAACGCTTATAAATTAAATGTTCAACGGGCCCAAAGTAATATCATTGAAAACTACCTGTCGCTCACTGTCGATATTTGCCAAGCCCTAAGCGCTCTACAAGATAATTGGATTCTAAAGACGATGGCAGACGAAATACATCGAGTTAGTAATTTTCCATTTAAATGTCCTTTTAAGAAGGTTTGTACCCTATAAATTATTCTGTTTAGGAACTTTTATGTTCCTTTTTAACGACTTTATTTGCAGAATGTTTTATATTATATGAAAAATTACGTAATTAATTCTCGTTCAATACCAAAATATGTACCGGAATTGAATTTTACTGCAATTTCGAATTTCTATTCCGACAAACGTAAATTGATAAGTTTTGTGCCTCATGGACGTGTGGGAAAAAAAAAGAAAAGGTCGAAAAACTGCATAATTTGTACTTCTTTCCAATTCCAAATAAAAATAATCACAATCTGATGGAAAATTCTTAAAGTAATTAAGGAAATTTTATAAAGTTTCTTTGAATGAAAGCAGATAATAAAAAGTTCCCTTTAAGCCCATATACAGGGTCCGCCATCTAACATTTTTTTTTTGAACTAGTGGTTATTTCGAGTGTGGCAACACTGATGTCACATCTGATTGTACAGAAAGTTAGTTTTATCCTTCCGCTGAACGAAAATGGTTGTGTATACGATTGAGGAACGCGTTAAAATAGTGCAGTTTTACATTGAAAATTATGGTAATGTTGCAGAATGTGTGCGAAAATTACGCACGGAAATGAGCCGAACAGAAGCACCGTCCGCTCCGTATGTGCGCTTTCTTTTGAAAAAATTTAGAGAAACCGGCACAATTATTGATAAACCAACGCGTGAGAAACCAAAAACAGTGCGTACTGCCGATAATATCGCTGATATCGGAACATCAGTGAAGCGTCGCTCTCAACAATTGGACATTTCCACGACGTCCCTTAGGCGAATTTTTGAAAAAGACCTTGGTATGACACCGTACAAAGTTCAATTGGTTCAAGAATTGAAGCCACGAGACCATCCGATGCGGTTTGCCTTTGCCGAATGGGCAGATGAGCGCTTGGCCGAAGACCCGGAATTTTACCAAAAATCATCTTTTCCGACGAAGCTCATTTCCATCTTGGCGGCTACGTCAATAAGCAAAATTGTCGTATTTGGGGGACGGAAAACCCGCACGTGATCGAAGAGAAGCCAATGCATCCTCAGAGAGTTACTGTTTGGTGCGGTTTATGGGCTGGCGGCATCATTGGCCCATTTTTCTTCGAAAATGCGGCAGGACTCGCCATTACGGTCAATGGCGAACGCTACCGCGCCATGTTAACGGATTGGTTCTTCCCGGAAATCGAAGACGAGGACTTGGACAACATTTGGTTCCAGCAAGACGGCGCACCGTGCCATACAGCCAACGTTACGATCGATCTTGTGCGCACTGTTTTCGGAGACCGAATTATCAGCCGAAATTGTGATGTCGTTTGGCCGTCTCGGAGCTGTGATTTGACACCGTTGGATTATTATTTGTGGGGCGCCGTCAAAGACAAGTGTTATGTGGACAAGCCAGCGACAATTCAAGCTTTGAAGGACAACATTCGCGTCGCCATTGCCGAAATACGGCCGCAAACAATCGGAAATGTCCTCAAAAATTGGGTCGACCGAATGGCGTACTGCAAGGCCAGCCGAGGCAGCCATTTGAACGAACTTATATTCCATAAGTAACCGGAAGGATTGTACTTTAATATGAAAAAATAAATTTGATGATCGGATGAACCGTTTTGTTTTTATTGCATTTAAAAAAAAAAAAAAAGTTACGTGGCGGACCCTGTACAAACATAAAATTTATCTCCCTCAAACCTCGAAATCAAGAGGTATAAAAACAAACTTAATATACCCTTTTACGCTTCGGTTACAGAGTATAAATAGTAATTATTTTACGTTAGAACGAAAACAAAATACTTTAGAAATGACAACCCAGTTCCGCAATGCGAGCCAACTTTTAAATTCAGATTCAAAATATTTAATAAATAGTGTCATGGTGTAATTTTAAGACTGAAAACCATTACAAAATTGTTAATAGTTCGATTGACGATCTAAGTTGAACCGCGGTTTGTTTCGGTTCCGATCAAACGGTTCAAGTAAAATATTGTCATCACCTAAGCTAATAAATTTATAAGGAGCCCAGTGAACCAAAAAGCTCGTAAAAGATATCGCAAGCGATACTTACGCGAAAGAAAAGCGAAAGAAACAATCGAAAAAACACACGCAAATGATTCGAAAACGATTCACCCGTCGCTCAGTTTGTGGCAGTGAAAGTTTCGTTTTCGAGACTTTTACGACACAAAAAAAATGTTAAAAAAATATATATTTATTTTTGACTATGAATTTTATTCATATTCCCAGGGGCTCTTCTCTCTCTCTCTCTCTCTCTTTCCAATTATTAATGTTATTATTTTATATTTGTTGTATAATTTTTTGTTAGAACCATTAGTTATTATTTGTTTCAATAATAGTCAAGATTTTTATTATTTTTGTAATATTTTTTTCCATATAATTATTTGGGGTCGCGCGACCTCTTAATCCATTCAACGCCACCACAACGCCAAGCCTTATGTTAAAGGCGCCTGTTTAAGTTTTAAATATATACCTACTGAACCAAAATTATGGAGAAAAAACTCTCGCTTGACGCTCGCTTCATGTATTATATTCGAGCTCGCGTGCGATAATTTTGCCATACTCTCGCTCAACGCTCGCTTTTTGGTTCAGTGGGAGTATTCTTATCTACTACAAGCTAAAATAATTTGTATAGATTTTACATACACATACATACGATTTGTCGAACTGTAAGAGATAATAGTCAAAATTAATTTAAACAGAATATGACAAATTGTTTCAGGGTCGAGCTTATTTCATAAGAAGAGATTAAAACTTTCTCAGAATTAAATAATAAAAAAAAAGTGATAAGAAATAATGTAGAAGAAACGAAAAGTATTATTTCAAAAAAATTGCGGTTTATTTGAATAATGCTTGAAATACAAATGTTTGTATTTATTTATTTCGACATTGCTGCAAAAATAAACAAAACTTTGAAGAATTTATTAAAATAAAACAGTTTATCTTGGAAATATAAACTATTTTTTACAGTATTATACGAATTAATTAATATTTCATCCTTTTTGCGATCTTCGGTTGACAGTGAGGCAACAAAAGCATCCATTTTTACATTGAATCTCTCCAAGAAGCTAGATAATCGAGATTTGTACTGACTTTCAAGATCTTCTACACCATTTTTCTTTAGCGATAAAGAAATCAACAAGTCAACTGTGTCGAATATCGTAATTTTGGTTGCATCGTAGCGCCTTAAAATACGGAAGAAATTGGCAAGTATTTCTTTTGACTCAATTGTAACTTCTTCATTCTGTGGTTTTCTCTGTGTGTAATCGTCAACGGCTTCGATAAACGGTGTAAAGTCACTGAGCCTCTCTTCTTGCACTGCTTTGTTAATCTGCACTGAGCTGAGATCCTTCACAGTGCCTTGAGCGACCTTTTTGGCTTCCGTCATGATAAATTCGTAAATATTAATTTGTTCCCTTAATGCGAACGTAGACAATTCTCTAAGCTCATTCGACTCATTTGATTCGCTAGACGATGCATCCTTTTTATTATCCTTTGAGATAATCTTCGTCTCGGCAGATCCTTCCGAGGATGAACGGTCGTCAGGCGAAGGCAATGCGTTTGCCAACTGTTGGAATATATTTTCAAATAAATATTTTAAAATGAATAAGAAATACAATATTTTTCAAGGACTTACCGCAAAGATTAGTAGAAATGCTATAATTGTTTTCAGCGCCATTGCGTGTGTTCAATTGGAAGTAATGTTTTCGACTGAATATAAAGAAACTTTCAAGCTACGACGAAATGTTTCTGAAAATCTTTGATCAAGGCGGGTCAAATGCGATTAGAATTAAATTTTTCGTTTAGATTAGTGTTTAAAATATAAAGAATATTGTTACTTAAATACATACATACATATGGGGTTGAAAGTCAAATTATTCAGAATTTGGGAGTGAAATCAAAAAATAAAAAGAAAGGCATGGTTAGCAACATCAAAATTCCAAATGAATACCCGATAACGACTAAGCACAAAAACAAAAAAAAAAAAAAAAATAAAGAGTAAAAAAACAAAATTGCAGCATTTGGCTTTTCGCAGTATATTAACGAAAAGCCAGGTTGAATTTATCATGCTGCATTCGTTTTGGTTCGCCGATACTTATCTTAATATTTATATTGACTTTGGTTAAAAACATCTACAATCACTTCACTTCTCAGTTAGGCAAAAAAAAAAAAAACAATTATTTGAAGTTCTATTTTGAAACATAAATACTTCTTTTTTGTTTTATCAAAGTTCCACATATGAATTAAATTACACTCACTGATAAAGTTATCTTTCAGCTTTAATCTTTAGAATTGGAGAATCGTCCCCAGTGATATTATATTGTAGCAATTTCAAAGGATTTCCAAAAAAAAACCGCAAATAATATCTTCATGCATAATAATTTTTGAATATATTCTACATGAATTTTCCTTCTACTTTTTTTTTTTTGCAGTCGTAGTAGTCAGCTACTACTGCAAACCATTTGCCAAATAGCAACACAACACTTATTTTTGACCACAATTTATGTGTTTTCAACTCGTGTGACGGGTATAAAAAAAATATACAGGACAGAGAACTACAAAACTCATATTTTCCTTGAGTCAGCTCAAATGCAAAAATTCTTACGTATTTTGATCAAACTCTCGAGTTGAGTTTGCTCATTAGAGATGTTTTTTTTTTTTTTTTGACTCAACACGATCATTGTTGAGCCGAACGAGTAGAAGTAAACTCAGCGAGCGTTAGGTTGAGCTGTTAAGCCGAATGGGTTGATTATTCGAATATTATTTCACCAAAAATTTACAGCGACTGACTCGAAAAATGCCATACAATAATGTGAAGATCAAAACATTATTGAGCCAGAATGAAATCCAGTCCAAAGTGTAAAGAGTGATTGAGTAGCTTTGATATTTGGCTGCGAAGATTTTTGTGACATACCAGAATAATGCAAGACCCTAGAATGCAACATTGCTAATAGTATATTCCATTTCACGAAAAGTTCAAAAGTTGTAGCAAACACAAAATAGCGATTAATATTTACAATTAAAAAATTTATCAACCGTATAGAATAAATGTTCCAAATATTTTAATTGTTTGGACCGATATTTAGTTCTGCATCAATGCAAGATTAAATTCTTCTTTTGAATTACACTCAAAAAAAAAAAAAAATAAGTATCATTTGCGATTCTTTCAGTGCTGTACAGAAAAAAACGTATAACCTAACGAAAAAAGCAAGACCTGCTTGAATTCATGAGCGTTAGAGTTGGAAAACAATCGATAGTGCTATCGACAAATTTTTTGCCTATTTTTTTTTTTTAGCAAAACTGTGATAAAGTTAATTAACACTAGTGTTGGTAAATACGCCAAGCATGATTTGAATTCAATTGTGATTCATACATTTTGATAGTTTTTCTCAAAAGTTCTTGTGACACCCTTGGATCCGTTTGGAATAAGCAACGCGCCACGCAGAGCACTGTTTTAGAAAAACAATGGGGGCTTACTATGGGGCTTACTCGCCTTATAAAGTTTTTATACCCCTATATTATGTAGACAATATCGAGTTTTCGTAAGATACAATTTATATAATTATTTTGCCAGTCTCATTTGGACAAATGCAAAACTACAACAAATTCCATGATCAAAATTTGATTACTTTTTTTTTTTTTGAGTGTAAAAACTGTTATTAATAGACCTTAAAATGATATATATCAATCAATAATAAATTGTTTTTAGTTTATTAGAATTAAAAGCATGTTGAAAGCTGTTGCTCGTATAATTGTTTTGCTCGGTGTACTCAGAGAAGCCGGTGCTATTGTAAGTAGAACAATACTATATTATATATTATATTTAAATTATAATCTAACAATTTTCTCCCAAACAGAATGATATTTCTGCCTATTTTACTAAACTGGAATGCCAAAATTTTGCTCCTGATTTAGTTTTAAATTTAACTTGCGCACTAAATCCTTCGAAAAAAGACGGGTTTCCTATGTTATACGCACATTTTATGCTAACTCGCGACATAACAAATGTAACGAATGCTTATAAAATAAATGTAAAACGGTCCCAAAGTAAAAATATTGAAAACTATCTGTCGCTCACTGTCGATATTTGCCAAGCTCTTAGCGCATTGCATGATAATATTTTTCTTAAGATGATATCAGAGGAAATACATCGAGTTAGTAATTTTCCATTTAAATGTCCTTTTAAGAAGGTTTGTACCCTATAAATTATTCTGTTTAAGAACTATTATGTTCCTTATTAACGACTTTATTTACAGAACGTTCTATATTATATGAATAATTATGTAATTAATTCTCGTTCAATACCAAAATATATACCGGATTTAAATTTTACCTCGATTTCGATGTTCTACTTCAATCAGCGTAAATTGTTCAGTTTTGTGCCTCATGGACGTTTGGAGAAAAAAAGAAAAGGACGAAAAACTGCATAATTTGTACTTCTTTTAAATGCCAAATAAAAATAATCCCAATTTGATGGAAAAAATTTGGATCAAAAATTAACATTTTTAATTGAATTTGAATTCGTATGCTTCTTCCAGATGACACGTTAAAAAAAATAAAATTTTATTATTTTAATGTTTTTGTTGTTTCATTTTCTTTTCGTGATTCTTTAAAAAAAAAAATCATGTAGGTTTAGCATTTTTATCATGGGCAGCACGAAGGGTATTAACCCAGGTGCTATAATCCAGTGCCACTCGATACCAATTCTTGATCCCGATCTTGGGAACGTCCTCCAGAACATGATCCTTCCAACGCAGCGGCAGTCTTCCCCGCTGTAGTGCCCCACTGATTTTGTCCACGTTTTTATCGTATACCGTTCTCACTGAAGCTTCTTAATCTATTCGAAGCACGTGTCCAGCCCAGTGCAATCGTTTATACCTGATGCGCCTGACTATATCGATGTCATTATATAGCTGGTACAGCTCGTGATTCATGCGAATACGGTAATCGTTGTCCACTCTACCAGGACCAAAGATTTTGCGAAGAATTTTTCTCGCAAATGTACCCAGCGCCGATTTGTCAGCCTCTGACATGACCCATGTTTCTGCGCCATACATCAGGACTGGGATAATCAGCGTCTTGTAGAGTTTGATTTTCGTTTTTCTGGATGAAACTCTACTCCTCATTTGCTTAACGAGACCAAAGAAGCATCGATTAGCCAGAGTAATTCTTCGTCTAATTTCTAGGCTGGTGTTATTGCTCTTGTTTTTTTGAGAGCCCAAGTAGACGAAGTTTTCTACAACGCCGAAGGTGAAATTCCCCATAGTCACAAAATCCTTAGGTCGTGTTATTGATTTGCGACAGGATACCAAGTACTTCCTCTTATTTTCATTCACCGCCAGTCCCATCTTGCGGGAATTCTCTTCAATATCGTTGAAAGCCCAGCTCACTGTACGTGGTATTTTTGCCGATTATGTCGACATCATCGGCATACGCGAGCAGCATAGTCTCCTCTAAGAAAATATTGCGCTTCAGATCGACGCGGAGTTTGAAAAAGTCGCACGACAACGCATCTCCCTGTCTGAAGCCTCTCTTGGTGTCAAAGGGTTCGGAGAGATGTTTACCGTCTCTGACAACGCTTTGAGTGTTTGTCAGCGTCATCATACTGATTCGAACGAGTTTTTCAGGGATCTTAAGTTCAGTCAATGCTTTAAAGAACTTTGATCTGATTGGCGTGTCGAAAGCGGCTTTGAAATCGACGAATAGATGGTGTGTGTCGATATGCTTCTCCTTGGTTTTTCCAGGATCTGGCTCAGCGTGAATATGGAGTCGGTTGTCGACTTCTTCGGTTTAAAACCGCAATGGTATTGTCCAAAAGTGCTTGCTACGTGCGGTTTCAGCCTATTGCACAATAAACCAGATAGAATTTTGTACGTGATTTGTATAAGACTTATACCGCGATAGTTTGCGCAGATTTCGGGGTCTTCTTTCTTAAGGATTGGACAGAGCACACTTACGTTCCAATCGCTGGGCATGCATTCACCAGTCCATATTTTGCATAAGAGTTGATGCATACATCGAATCAACTCTTCGCCGCCGGTCTTAAATAATTCTGCGGCAAGTTCGTCTACGTGTGCCGCTTTGTTATTTTTAAGCCTTTGTATGGCTTCTAAGACCTCGTTATGGTCTGGTGGCTCCTCAGGTGTGTCATCATCTGTCGGGCGAACCAGATATTCATCTTCTCCGCTGGCGGCATTGTTCCCGTCGCTCGCTCTCAAGTAGGATAGATAAGTGGTTCCTCCATAGGATAAGTGACTTCTGTCCCTACGTTTCCATGCGCATCTTTACAGAACGATGCTCCGGGCTTTTAGCCTTCGGTCAAACGCTTGATTCTTTTGATAGAATTTTCGAGCCTCATTTCAGTCGCAAATCATCTTAACTTCCTCCAGCTCACGCCTTCCTTGGTCTTTCTCTTTTGCGTTTGAAAAGGCGTTTTTCCTCTCTTCGTTTTTCTCGATATCACTCAACAACAGCTCGTGTTCCTCCCGATTGCAGGGTTCGCTTATGGGCAATGTTCTTTTCTGCCGTAGCAATGCGACATTCCTCAACGTACTAAGTTTGCCTCCGAGGTTTAGTATAACCAACGACCTCTTTGGCCGCCGTATTTATTGAGTTTGAGATATGCCCGAAATTGCCTGATATATTTTGCTAAAAAGAGCGTCGAAATTGCGTCAACCGCTTTAAAATGGTTAAATTCTTGAAATTTTTTTTCCATTATTTTTTAATATTTTTGCCAAATAACTTCTAAGCTTTTCCCAAATATCAATTTTTTTTTTAGCAAATTCGAACATTTATTAAAAAAAAATATATTCTAGATACAGAAGCAATACATCTCAACACTCTTATTCTGTATACAAAGTGCCTGATCACGATAAGAGTTCAGACGTGATATACCACCGGCAAATGCCATATCATAACCGTTAACACGTATAGTAGCCTCAAATATGGCATGACCCGGTACGGTTTGAAAACGGACACGAATCTCATACATAAAAGATAACGCAGCAGCAGTAGTAGAGCTAGTATAGCCAGCTAGCAACTTATCCATGGCAAGTTGACTACAAATCGTATGCGGCTGCAATAATGCATTGATCCATTTTAGTGTAAAACGTGCAGCACGCTGTAAACGTCGATCGTTCAGAGGCAACGTTTGTAGCTCATGACACAAACAATAATGCGATGGAATATCGGCATTGAGACAATTACGTGTATCCGGTATGGGTAAAAATAGGCTTATACCACGCGGCAAAGTAGCAGCATTAAGTTTCGCTTGAGCAATTGTTAGATTCGTCGCTGTTAGATTTGTTAAATCGAGTAAATGCTGCAATGTGGCATGTACATCGAATGGCGTTACTAAACTATGTGAATTTTGCCTTAGATACGCAACTGCTTGCGGATAAAGCGCCGCGAACCACGTCGGATAGAGCACATACATCAAAGGTTGTGAACGCTCGCGCATGCCTTGTTCGGTTTGACTGTAACCCTTTCGATTAAAACCATGATCCGAGATAAAAAATAGCAAAGTCTCATTCAAAATACCGGAATCATCAATTTGCTGAAATAGTTGCCGAAATTCAGCGTCAAGATTTTGTGGCAACGAGAAATGATCATGTGTACCGCCAAGAAACCAAAAGAATGAGAAAAATAAACTTTTTCGCATGATCGGCAACATTTTGTAGATGTATTCCTGCAAGACTTGAGAAAATGTGCGTCCACCGCTGCAATGTAGCGAATCATAATTGCTCGGCGTTTCTGTATACGTACGCATCTCAACAAATATGGGACGCGCAAAATAATCGGTCGGCTTACGTTTGAAACCTTGACGATTATAGGTGAAAGTGCTGCAAACGCTTGTGTCCTCAGCCAAGCAAGTATTATAACCGGCCGCCTTATATGCGTTCCATATAAAATTGCATGCATCAAAACCAACATTTTCATAATTGCATTGTTTTTGCAGTTCTTGTGGCGTGCTGCCGCTTAGTAGTGGAAACAGATTGGGTGCTGAATTTTCACCGACTTTATTGTAACCCCAAAATTCGACATGATTCATTTTGGCGCGCATATAGGCCAGTGTCTGCTTCATCTGGCGCAGAAAATTCAAATGTGAAACGGCATCGATGCCAATGAACATTACCGACAAACGTTTGTGGTTTCTTTGCTGCTCTTGCACTTGCGGCATAACAAAATGTACATCTCTGTAAACGGTTTTATTCTGTTCCGCTGCACTTGTATTGCATGCCACACGCACCACCATCACATTCGGTCGCAGTGGCAACAGCATATTCTGTTGCAGCTGAAAGCGTTGCCAATTAATGCAATCATTTGTAAACGCATCTTTACGTTGCACCTCGCAGTATGCACAATCAAGTTCATTCAAACTGCTAATGTTATAGTATTCCATAATATTTATCGGTTTCATATTCAACTTTAAATATGCATGTTCGCCTATTGCCTTTGTACGCAGCAGCGTGCGTCCATTGCAGCGCACTGGTTCCAAGTTCTGAACAAATGCTGCAATTGTTGGATTCATAACATCCATCGCCGGTATTTGGCATTCGGTTGTATTTACGAAGTAATCCACATTATTAGGTTTTAATTCGTAAAAACTGTCCAAAATGTAATCGTAGTTGTGGTAGAATAAGAAGCCCAACAAATATTAACACTACGATTTTTTTCTGTATGGGTTTATTGCGTATTGTTCGATAATTCTTATTTAGCAAAACCATCGCGTTCAAAAAATTGTGCTGTTAAGCTGTCAGATTTTTATTCGTTTATAAAATTAAATTTATATTTTTCTGTTTCAAAGTGTCAAAATTTTAAATGAAAATCTCAACTCGAAATAATTTGCAAAGACTACTAAGTGAAACTAGCTAGAAACGTTGCACTTTGGGTTTTTTTTTTTTTTTTTTTGTCAAAATTATAATTTTTTTTAGAATGACCTTAAAAAATGTAGTTGTATTTCGTGAATCTGTACTTCAGTATGGCACAACATTGAAAAAAAGTTATAAATTAGATGTGATTTAGCAAATTATGTAGATTAATTGGTGATACGCACTTTTTGCTCCTTTTTGTTCCATTTCGAGAAAATTACATTTGTCCGTCTGTCTATTTTTCCGTTCGTCTGACTGTGGCTAAACGTTTAATTTCCCTTTTTTAAAGATATTGCGCAGAAAATCGAAACTTGAGCTTTTCTTGGTCGTAGGAAATGTGTGTTTTAAAATCAGTGTGCCCCGTCCACTTATTGGCTTGGACCCCAAACAAATTTACCGCCCATTTTATAATTTTTTATATGAAGTATAAGATATTTATAAAGCTCACTTCACTTTAAACTTGATAAAAAATACTTTTCATATCAAATAACATGTAGCATTAAATATTGTTTAAGATTAACCCACTTTATCATAAAGCCCCCATACAAGGCCAGCGCATATGAGCTGAAACTTTTCGAACAGTTTTTTTTTTTTTTAAATTTTTTTTAATAGAAGTAAATATGTCATCAAAAACTTTTTAATATACCCACAAAATATATGGCAAACAGCTTTAGTACGAGCACATGCCCAAAACCTACACAAGTGTATAAACAAACTAATCATGTAGTGCCAAAAGCTGTACACAGATAGCGCTTTATATGCACACCATGTAACGTTATTTGAAACGCTCTGTTAAATTCATGTAACACCCTGTGATATGGATTGTAGTTCTCTGTATGCTATCTGAATTGTCCTGTGATATCACTGTTATCGAAAGTATCGGAGTATGGTGCAAAAACAAGGAAATTGGTTTCTTTACGCATGAGAACTATTTTTTCAAAAAAATTGGTTTTGCATCGAATCGTGACGGAAAATTGATACACTATGATAGCCCTAGATGCAGTAAATTGTAGGGTAAATTGTGGTGGTATTGGCAAATATCGACAAAAAAAAAAAAATAATGATGAACCTTCCTCTTTTTTTCTACTTTTGAGGCAAGCTGTGGAAACCTGAAAAAGCGGAAAAGCCAAACCCATTTCTCAAAAACCCTGAATTTCCGCTTCCCATAATTTCTACATTTTTCCCGATACAGAATTGGCGGAATTGGCAGCCCTGGCTCGGTGCAACCAAATTTAAACTACTCCAAATCTAACAAAACCATTAGAGGTGAACAAACAGCCACAAAGACTACGCTTTTTCGTCAGATATTGCTTTTTCCAGCTACTACTTCGGTAATGGGCGATGAGTCATGGCCTTACCGAGCGGTGCAGAGTGGTTATATTGGCATTTTTTTTTTTTTTTTGTAAGCTATTGTACGCATAATTTGAGCTCCTTAAATTTGGTTTGATTTAAACCACTATTTTATATAGCGACCGATCCAAACCACTAAGAGTAAAGCCATATGATATCAACTTAAACTGCGCGCTAATAAAAGATTAAGTGTTACCAAATATTTTAAAACTGTTTTGTTTTTTTTTTTTAGTCTGGCTAAGTTAAATATTACCAATAATTTAAAGCCTTAAATTCGATATGAGACTATTTATTCTAGTAGTTTGATTTTACCAATTTCAGAAGGAGATTGATATAGAATATAAAAAAAGGAGATATAGCCACATATGTAAAATAAATAAAACAAAAAAACGGACAGACGGACAGAAGCGATTTTTCTCGATAAGTGCAAAAAAGTGCAAAAATTCTTAAGAACTCAATCATGTGGAAACATTGAGTAAAAACATATCATTTAAAACTTTTGCTCTGGTCTGCCCTTCAAAAGTAGTATTCGACGAAAAATTACTGCATCTGTTAGGGACAATTTAAAGTTACACATAAATAAAATTTATGAGTATACCTAAAATTGTATCAAAGAACGTGGAATCTTTTCAACGCAGGGCATGTACACTACATAAGGTTAAGTTAGGTTAGAATGGCCGACGCAATTCTTCGCCACGTCACCTAGGCCAGATAGGCCCATTGTGATACCATATGATCCCTCATTTATTTCTCCCTACTCGAACCAGCTCGAGTGCCTTATGAAGTCGAGTACTGCACCAATCTTGACTGATGCAATTTCCGCTAGACTATCGCTTACCAAGTACGGTAAATATTATTATCCCAAGGGCTGGACAGTGGCAGAGAAAATGTTTTACTGTCTCCTTCTCTTCCTCGTTTGTACAGCTCCTACAGAAGTCATTTGATGCTACTCCTAATCAGACATACGCCTCAACAGCTGGTTGACCATTAAGACTCATAGAAGAGGAGCGAGGACACCTTCCTGGGGTGACCCTCTATTGACACAACTTCGAGTCGTCGCCTCTCCCAGCGTAGAGTTAACTACTCTGCTGGTTAGCATAGAACGTATAATACTCTTTAGGGAGGCGTCGACACTAACATCCGTCAAGGCACCAGTGGTGGCCCCGGAAAGGACATTATTAAAAGCTCCCTCTATGTCAAGAAACGCTGCGAGTGTGTGTATTCTTCGCATCAGATCAGTTTAATTATATATATCATCTGCCTTTGTTCAACTTCATTAATGAATACTTTAGAAAAAAAAACGTTTATTTTTTTTATTATTTATTTATTTATTTTATATTTTTCTGCTTATTTCGCTTCAGTTTATTTTTATCATTTGAAATAAATTATTTATTTTTTTTACCAATTTGAAACACAAATAAATTTAATTCTAAAGTTTAAAATTAAAATAGTTAGTTTAAAATTCTTTTACAGAAAATAGTTTCAGAAATTGTGTATTGCCATAAATAAATTAGTTAAAGTTTAAATAATTTTTTTTAATTTTATATAAAATATTGCTGTAAATTTTGCATAAAATTTATAAAGATGATTTCAACATTTTTTTTTTTTAATATTTTTTTTTGTAGTTGTCAGCAAAAGTCATTTCATAAATTTGTTGAGAGAAGTAATTGTTTGGTTTTAGATTTTAATTTTCGTTTTTTTTTTCTTCAACTGCTTTTATTTAATATTTTAATTTATTTTTTTTTATATAACTAATTTTGTTTAAATATATTTATTTATTTTTTATTAAACTATAAACTACTACGCACACACATAAAAGAGAGAAAAATTCTGTTCAATTGCTATTATTTGCTGTTGTTTTTTTTTGGATAATAATTTATTAAATTTTTTTGTTTAATATATGCTTTTTTTTTTTTTGTTTAATATTTATTATTTTTTTTCTATATATTTAATTGTATATAGACTTATATATTTTATTCATTTTTTTTTTAATAATTTGCTGCTGAAATATATTTTTTCTTGTTTTATTTCTCTTCATATTTTTTTTAACATTTACTTACTTTGATATGCAAATAAGACGAAACCTTTTAATAAGATTTTCGTAAATAAAAAAAAAAAAAAATAATAAAATTAAAAAAAAATGATTTTTTTAAATTTAAAAATAAAGAAAACTCAATTTGTAATTTTTTTGTTTATCGAAATATAGAATTTATAAAAGTTTTCTAGTTATACATATTTGTGACTTACTTTTCCATATCTAGAATAATTTAGCTGCTTTCATATACTCATCATCATCATCATTACTCATTACTAACATTTAATTTCGTCGTTTCAGTCTTTCCAAAAGTTTTACATTTACATACAATACATATATATTTTGTCTTTTTTTTTTTTTCTAGATTTATTTTTTAATTCGTTATTTTTTTTTTTTTTTTTGGGATTAATATATTTATCAGCCAACATACAAGTTCATTTCATTTAGTTGATAATCAACGTTCTCAGATCACACAAACACCAGGCTTAATTGCTACATATTATATCATCTATGTAGTTTATACAGTGCAGTTAAATATTAACTGTTCACAGACCTGGTGTTGTAAACTAAGTCTCTTTTTTTTATTTTTAAAATAAAAAATATTAGGAGAAAAAAATGTTGCGCTTTAATTTGTTCTTGAAATGCGTTTATTCGAATTTTTATTCTTAAAATTTTTTTTATATTCTTTTATTTTATTTATTTTTTTTTTTTTAAAGCTAATAATACACTTTTTTTTTAAATTGTTGCTTTTTTATTATTATTTTTTTTTTTGCCTCAATTTGTTTATATTAAAATAATTTTAAAATATTTAGCTTAAAAATGTGTTTGGATAAATTATTTAATTTATTTGGTTTATTGTTTTTTTAGTTTTCTTTTGATTTTTGTTGTATTTCTATTGTTAAACTTTTTTTCAGCATTGGAACGTCAGTTAATGTATGCAAAACTAATTAAATAATTAATTTTATTTAATTTTAAATTTTTGGTTTGGTATCAAAAAACTTTTTACCTTTTACTGCCGAAAATCAAAAATATGGTCTTGTAGAATTTTAAAAGAAATAAAAATAAGTTTCTATTTATCATTTCTGCTATCCGTGCTGAAAGCTATCAGCAAATACTCGAAGCTACAGAGAGAGAGAGAGAGAGCGTGAAAAACAAACAAATTGTGCTCAAATCAAGCACACTTCCATGATCAAAAGTTCGGTAAGCTGAGTTTTTCTAAAACCAAGCACAACGTTCTCAAATCAAATACACTTTTTATCAGTTCAAACATCAGTTTGATTCAACAAAAGAACATGTGCTCAAATAGAACAACCAATAGTTCTGGAATATAGAACAAATTTGCTTGAATCAAGAACTAATTGTACTTATATTAAGAACGATTTGTACTTATATTAAGAACGAATTGTACTTGTAACAAGAACGATTGTTCTTGTTAGAAAATCGGAAAATTTCAAAAATGCATAAAGTCTTTGATGCTAGCTTAAACTTGTTGTGTATTATACTATATATTCAAAAACAGTAATCAATTGGAAACCGATTAATTGAGAACATTCGTTCTCATATCAAGCACATTCATTCTTGTATGAAAAACCATTTGTTTTTAATAAAGGGCAATTAAAACAAGAAAGAACGCTAAAATCGAGTATGCTCGACTACAAGACTAGAGGTGACCGAGGCGAAAACCCATAGTCCCCACACAATAAGCATATAAATGCCGTTTTGCTACCACTAAAACATCTCGATAGTGGGCCTTAAGTACATGATAGGCTCTGGAGAATCAAAGCCAACCAGTACAATTAAGGAACGACCGTAGTTTAGAGGCACATAAGAGAGAGAGAGAGAGAGAGAGAGATCGCTCAGCGATTCGAACTGCAAACGTCCAAAGTAGCTTAGCCTACTTGATCTAAGGCAGGACAACCACATGTTGGGATACCTAATCTGGCCGCGTGTTCCCCAATGGGCCAGTGCCCTGTGATGGCGGCTGTTAGTCTCGCAAGATCTTTGCAGGAGTTCAACAGTAGAGTTCTGTTACGTTTGGGGTCAATCGTAGGCCAAATAAACTTAACTTTCCTGCAGTTATTCATATTTTACCATTTATAGTATTATTGCCTAAAGAGGTGAAGTGATTCCTAATGCTGTGTCATTCCTATCATTGGATTATGAACCGCAACTGGCTGTGATTCATCCGATGAACCCCGTCTAGCCAGTGTGTCTGCTTGCTCGTTCCCGGAAATATCAATATATCCAGGGACCCATGAGAGTCAAAGTGTGTTGTAGTGACCAACAAGATTTAATAGATTTTATATTTCCTGCACGACTACAAGATACCCTGTACCCAATCTTTTTGTCCCTTAAGTTAAGTCTTTCTCAGTGCCATATTTTATTGTATTGGATTTTCATACAAAAATTCCAACAATTTGTATGGGTATAGCACCTCAATTTTTTTTTTTGGTGCCAACTTATATTGGAATATTTCTTTGGGATCATCAATGAATAAGATATAAAAATGGTTCTCTTGGATAATCTCTCCCATACGACAGACTGTAGGTCAGTGGGGACAGACAGACAGACATAGCTATAGCAATTTTGCAAATTTAACTTTTTCAAACTTAAATTAAGCACGATTGTTCTCAATATAAGCACATTGTGCTTGATATAAGTATCGATAGCAACATTTGTGCTCGATTTCGTATGTGCTTAAATTAAGTAAGTTCGTTCTTGTTTTCTCGCTGCATAAAAAATTTTGATCATAGTTTTTTTTTTTTAAATTGTGCTTTTGCTTTTTTTCTGTATAACGCGTTCCAATTGCAAAATATAGTTTTGTATTTTGTATTAAATTTTTTTCTATATGTCTCGTTCACTTCTTTAACTTTTTAATTATTGCTTAACATATATGTTTGTATGTATGTATTTTTTTGTATGTATTGCACATAAATATGTAAATGAATAATACAGCAGTTGCACATTCTATTAAATTTTAATATTATTATTTTTTTTTTTAACTATTTAATTTAGTTTTTAGATTTTTTTTTGTATATTGAAAGCGTTGCTATGTATTTTTTTTTTTGGTTTTCTGTTTTTTTAGTTTCTGTTGCGTTACACTGAGAGAAATAAATATTACTTTTGTTAAATGTATGTCTTTCACTAAAGAAATATTATTTTTATTTTATTTTTTTTAACTTTATAGATGTAAAGTATTTATTTTATTTTAATTTATTCTCATTTTTTTTAGTACATATTTTAAATCTTTTTTATTTGTAATAATTTATATCTGTGTTTTTTGATTAATTTCTTGTTTAATTTAATGTTTTAGATTTTATCTTTTTTTTTTTTTTTTAATTAGTAAAATTTTACAGCGAATAACATAGACACCAAAAATTGATTTTATCAATAATTCAATATATTTTATATATATATACTTTATTTGTTTTTAATAATTTATATATATTTTTTTGTTAATTTTTTTATATGCATTAAAATTTGTTTAATATATTTTCTTTTTTGCTTTCGATTAATGCCTATAACATATAGAAAAAAATTGTATTTTTTAACTGCTAGATTTATTTGACTTTTTTTTATTTATTTTAAGTATTTTATATTTATTTTATTTTAATTTTTTTGTTGAGTTTTTTGCTCTTCATTAACGATTTTTTCTTTTAAATATATTGTATATATATTTATTTTTTTATATTATTATACTTTATTTCAATACGAAGGCCTATGGGCGGCTTTTAGCGCTGTTTTCAATTGATTTAATTATTTTTACTATAGAAATAAAAAAATATTAAAATAAATAAATTAAATTAAATTAAAAATCTGCCAAAAGTTTTGCATTTAATAAAAAAAATATTTATATTTAGTACGTCAGGAGCGCACTGTTATATACACTGAACCTCAGGCGGGAACAGGTTCAGCGGGAACATTTTAAAGCTTCCAAAGTGCACAAGAAATCAAAATTCTACATTATTCTATTTCCCAGAGATTATAAAGTCAAATTTTTCGGGTTTCAATATTATTACCAAAAAAAAAAGATTCAAATAGCTGGAAAGTCTTATTGTAGGAGCTGTAGATCTACTTGGAATTTGGAGACATCCATAAAACATGAACATATGATTAAAAACTGATTTTTTCCTCTCTTTTTTTCACTTATAAGGCAATAACTCAGTCAAGTTCGAATAAATTTTCATTTTTAAACCAGTTTTCAAAAGAAAAACTTAGACCTTTCCATGGAGTAGAATAAGAAAAGCCCGACAAATATGTTCATTGATTTATATAAGGGGGTACTCTAACAAAATTTTTTTTTTTTTTTTTTTTGTTACCCTCGGATCTTCACGAAAATATGATTCGATTCTAACTAAAACTGTTACATTTTTTATTCAGCACATTTTTTGATTTTTATATTAATCTGGTATTATAGGCTCCACAACCGACTTTCTGTCCGAAATTCAAGATATTACTTAATCTTTTAGGACATCTCTGCCCTCAAGGCAGCACTGGAATGCTGGTCGGCTGGGATGCAATGCCCGTCTGTCAATCTACACCGATGGCGGATCTTTGTTCTGGAGTGCACTTATAGGACCTAGGTGCTATAAAATCTTTTTGATTCCCGGGTCTCTGCTGTGAAGGTTCACGCTATATTTCCAGCTTGTGAGCTGCTTGTGAAGCTGAACGTCCGCGACAGATCGGTGCTCATCCTCTCGGATAGCCAAGCTGCTATAAAAGCTTTAGGTTCTCACGTCACCAAGTCTAAGTTGATTAGGAACTGTAAAAAGTGGCTGAACGAAACTCAATCATTCTCTGGTGGGTTCCGGGGCTTAGTGATGCTCCCGGAAACGAGCACTCAAATGTATTGGACAGGGAGAGATCAGCTATCGTCTCCCGATCGGTTCAGGTAGAGACTCCAATGGGTGCTTTGGAAATGCCAGCTCAACTCGCTTTGGAAATGCCAGCTCAACTCGCTAGGTGAACTGTTCAACACGAGCCCCCTAAAACTTGTAACTTTCCTTAACTGCGCGGGTTGGTTATGATGAGTCAGTACTAGTACTCTGGGATTAGTTGACATCAAAACTCTTCAAGTGCTACTTGATTGGGACTGTCCCATAGTCACTGCTATTTATCTATAAATCTGTTTGATTTTACTTATTACTCTATAACTTTTAAACTTTTAGTCCGATTTGAACAATCTCAGTCTTTATGTTTTTTTTATGAAAAAACCTTAATTTAGAAATTTTAAAAATAATTTATTTTAGTTTTTTTTCTACCAAATAAAATGGAACTGGAACACCCTACAATAAGACTTTTCAGCTCTTTCAATTATGTTTTTTTTTACAATAAAATTAAAACCCTAACAATTTAAATTTACATTATCTCGGGATTACAATTGGATAGAATTTCTATTTTTAGAATTTTTGGAAAGCTTGAAATTAAGAAGCTTAAGCTTGGTGCTTCATTAAACCTGTGACTGCTTGAGGCTCAGTGTGCCTAGTTTTTTAAACTTTTTAAGAAATATTTTATAAGTTTAATTTAAAATCAAATTGATTGTGCGTTCCATACGTAAAAGTAAAACTTTCTGCTGCATTTTCTTTTTTTTTTTTTTTTTTTTTTTTTTCAAATTCATTTTGCCTTCATGAATTTCTGTTTTTTTTTTTTTTTTATTTTTATTTTTTTTTTAATAAATCCCTGATAAAAAATTATTTTCTGTATGCAATTTGTTGCTGGTTGTTCGTGTTGTTGTTGTTATTCTTGTTCTTCATGCTATCAGTATTTAATAATTTTTTTTTTTTGTTTGTCAATCTTTTGTCCAATCAATTTGCTGTTTTCATTTCTAAAATATATAAAAGTATAAAAGAGTTTTTTTTTTTTATTATTATTAAATATTTATTTGTGTCTAGAGTTTTTTGTTTAAATATTGTTCTTTCGTCTATGTATGTGTTTTTTTGTTGTATTTTTTTTTTCTGTTTTTTTATTTATTTTTTTTTAAAAAAGATGTTAAATTTTATTTTTTATATTAAACTTTATTTTTTTGCAAATTAAATGTCTTTCATAAAAGAGTTTTATTTTTTATTTTTTTTAATTTTTGAACTAAGAATTTTTTTTCTTCAAATTTGTTTATTTATTTATTTAATTGTTTAATTATTTATTTTATCACACCAATTTATATGCTGGCGGGGAGGTTTGCTTTGTCTCGTTCTCATACACATTTTCTTGTTTATCTTTTTGTGTATTTATTTATTTTTTTTTTTTTTTTTATAATTCATTCATTTGTTTAATTTGTTATTTTAATTATTTAGTAATTAACATACAATTTGTTCAAATACCTAGCAATTTGTTATATTTTACTATTTATAATTTTAATATTTGTTTGTTTTGTCTTTGCTTTATATTAATATTAATATATATATTTATTATAATTTATTTGTTTTATTAATTTATTTTTTATTCTATTATCTGTTTTCATATCACATTTACTATAATATTTATATTTTGCTTTAATATATATATTAATTATTATATAATTAATTTAATTGTATATAAATTTTTTTTTTTACATTGCATTTTGTAGATAAAAAACATTGCCTGCTTTTAGGAGAAGTGTTTTTTATTAAACTATTTACTTCTCCTTTTTTTTTTTGTTGTTATTATTTTTACTTAGTCATTTGTTTTATTTAGTAAAATTCTGGTTTTTTTTTTTTTTTTTGGTATGCAGAAAACGTGTTAATTAAACAACGAATTCCATAAAATTTATTTTTATCACCATTTCGCTACAGTGAAGCCTTGTTTTCTTATTTTGTTTTTTTTTTTTTTTTTTGTTTTATTTAATTATTTTTCATTTTAAATTTATTTATTTATTATATCTATTTAAATATTAATTTAGTTATAAATTGTTTAATAGCTATTTTAAAATGTATAATTAATGACTCGGTCTTTAAACAGGTTTATTGCATAAATAGTTTTAATGCAATTATTTTTTTTTAGTTAATTATTATTATCAGTTTAGTTTTGCAAACTTACTTAAGCTAAAATTTTTAGTTACATATTATTAGTTAATATTTATTTTATATTTATATTATTAATTGTTTATATACTATTACTAACACACTTACATCTAATGAGAGAGAGAGAGAGAGAGACAGATGAAATGCTATGATTGAAATTGTAGCTGAGGGAGTATTTGTATTTATATGCAAGTGTCTTATGTGTCTTACGTTTTTTTTTTTACGTTTTAATTTAACTGTAGCAGGGTTTCTATTTGCACACGCAGAACTTCTAAAAAATGGCCTGGATGAACAGAATATATTCAAAATGTATGTTTGAAACTTCGGTATAATTTTAGAGACAAATGAGAAAACCAATATCAAATGAGTGCAACTCCAATCTGGCTACCAGAGAACTACAAAACCCATACGTTCCTTGAGTCAGCTCAAATGTAAAAATTCTTACTCAATTTCAGTAACTGAGCGAAACACAGCGTCGAATGAAAATCAGCTCGTGCTGACGAACACGTCAATAGTGTACGACGAACAGCCTTCGTTTCTTAACGTTTTGCTCACTCTGCGAAGCTAAGCATTGAATAAACTCAGCCGATTCTCAAGAACGGCTGAAATTACATATTTTGCTCAAACTCTATGAATTTACTCATACAAGTTGAGTTTGCTCATTTGAGTTATTTTTTTTTTTGACTCAACACGATCATTGTTGAGCCGAACGAGCAGTAGTAAACTCAGCGAGCAAAACAATATTACCAAAATTGAGTGGTAAAACATATGCGAGCGTTAGCTTGAGCGGTTGAGCCGAATGAGTTGATTATTCGACTATTGTTCGTGTATGAACGTTTTTGCGCTCAACGAAAGCCGTCTCTCTGCCTAATGCTAATGTCTAAAGCTTAGGCAAAATTATTATTTAAATATTTCTTGGCCAAAATCAATAACGGTTCCAGAGAAAGAACTGGAGAACGAGTCCTCCAGAAGTACAAATTTAAGTTGGAATCAGGAATGTTTTTAACTGAACTCATTTTGAGCTGTACCGTACCGATTTTGAAATAAACCAAAGCTGCTTTGAACCAAAACGGCTTTGAAGCGATTCGGTGAATGGAACATGTTTTGAACCTAATCGATTTTTGTAACGAGCCTCAGTACATTTTTATATTTGCTTCGAACCGTAAAACAAACAAAAAATGGTTTTGAAATAGAAACCGAACCATTGAAGCGATAAAAGTTTTTTAGATGAACCGATTAGATCATTTTTTATAAAATTTCGGTACTTGATCCGTTTTTTTTCTTGTAACATTTCAAAAACAGCCCGTTTTTTTATTTTGAAATTAAGTTTTTCCATTTTAAATTCTTGAATTGAATTGAAGGTTTTAGAAAATTTCAATATGCTGCTTAGAAGTTGATGTGAATACTTAAATTATTTTTATTTAACATATTTAGGTGAATTTTAAAATAAAATTTAGTTGAACCTCTTGAACCGAACCTGGGTTCGACTCTGATGCAACACCGGTTCGTGAAGCGAACCAGAGGTTCAAAGTTAACGCGATCCGCACTGATTTGAATTAAAGTTTTTATATATTTCATACGTTACAACAAATCGTTGGACAAATGAAACGTGTAACTAAAAACAGACATGGCTCAGATTGGTTTTCTCCCATTTACTTTTTAAATATAATCTTATAATTCTCAAACAGTTTAAGCTCATATAGGAGCTTTTTCATGATGGGTTGTCTTTGTCTAACTTAATTTGAAATGACGCAACTGGTTCGTGTGGTACCTTCACATTATTCATGACCATTTTTGGCCTCTCACATCCGATCACACAGAAACTCCTATATTGTTATGCTTTAACTGTTTGAGAATTATAATATTAAACGAATTGAATTTAAAAAGTAAATAACAACTTTCAAAAATGGGAACCTGGCTGATATTATTGAATATTCTTATTGATTTATACATGTGCAGATGGAAATCCGGTTTAAATTTTTTTTTTTTTTTTTTTTTGTAGTGAGCAAGAAAAACATGTAGATACATCATTACTGCGGAGAAAGAGAGAGTGAGAGATTGAAGAAGAGAGATTCAAAAATGTCTATTTTACAATTTAATTAAAAGTCTAATTTGCATAAATCATAGCTTCCAGTGCTTTGCTAATATAGTATCTTGTATGCTGTATTTCTCAGCAGTCTAGCTTGCAATCTGTTACTTTAGCTGAATGAATTAAGCCTTCATGGCTGATTCTGTTTATGCAAAGTTTAAGACTTTGGCTACTATCACATTCAGTATTAGAAGAGGTTAATGCTTGGCAAACAACGACAAACAAGCGACAGACAACTGCGCCTCGAATAAGTAAACCAATCAATCAACGAATCAGATCAGTTTTCATTCATTATTGTACATATTCAGTATCGTAGTGTGTCTCTGCTGTTTTGCTAGTGCCCACATTTGAATGCATTTCACAAAATTCATCATAAAAAATTTTAACTTAAAAGGTTTGGTTTTTCTTTTTTGCTATTTTTCTACAATTATTTTTTATATTTTACAATTAATTATTTTTTTTATTTATTTACATTTTAATGTATACATTTTAATGATCTTTGTCTTTGTCTTTGCATTTTTTTTTTTAATTTATATACTAGTATCATAGCTATTTTGTGAGTATTCATTCATATTTATACAATTTATTTTTTTATTGTTTATATTTACTTTTCTTTCGGCTTTCATTAATATGATTAATTTGTATATATGTATTTATATATTTTGGTTGGTTTACCTTAATAAACACATCGATTGAATTAAAAATATTTTTTTTTTTTGTACAATTTCACAAAAAAAGTCTAGTGATGAAACTAAAGGAACTGCAGCAAACTTTAGTTAATTAATATGAAAATATGAGTTAATGTGTGTTTTCAGAGACATGCAAATATTTTGAATCAAATATTTTAAATCAAATATTTTGAATAAAATATTTTGAATCAAATTTGTTGACTAAAAGTTTTTCAGTACACAAAATTAAATTATATCAAACGTTTAAGTTTGATAAAAATATTTTGAAAAAAATTTTAATGAAAAATATTTGACGTTCACAACACTTGATGTAAAATTTGTTGTAATTTATTTTATAAAATTTTTACAAATTATTTGCGTGTCAGACAACTTAAAATTATCTACAAATAAAAACAAAAAACTTAACTCTACAGAAAACAGCTGTTTTGGTTTAAAAAGCTGTTTTGATTTAAACAGCTGTTTTGATTTAAACAGCTGTTTTGATTTAAACAGCTGTTTTGATTTAAACAGCTGTTTTGATTTAAACAGCTGTTTTGATTTAAACAGCTGACGGTACCATAATAAAAACGAACAAGTTTGTTTAATAGCAGTAAGCTAGTATGTCGTTTAAGCCCATTAAAATATTGGGTACTAAATGTTTTAAATGTTTGATTAACTCTTTAACGAACGAATAAATTATTCATTACATTTTAGGAAGTTATTGGCCATTTTCCTGGGTTTACTATTAGAAAGATAGAGGAGGGGACGTGAAATCCAGCTTTTGGATGTTGTACTTATTTTTGAGAGCAGGCCACCATACCAAAGCTCTATTATAGAGAATGGGGCGTACAACAGCAGAGTATAGCTATGCAGTAAGAGGCCCCACCTTAGACCGAATAGTTTGGAACACGAGGAGAAAGCAATCCCTTTCAGTTAAGTTTATTTTTGATTCCGGAAAAGAATTTGAAATAAAGTAGAAAATATTATATAAAGCAACATTTTTGGTATTGGACTGTAGAGATTGGAACGTATACTATGTACTGCTTAATCTATCACTTTATCTACTGTATGAATCTAATTATATTCATGTGATCTATAACACTGAACGATAAAAAAAACAAAAGTTGAAACAGCTGAGAAGTCTTATGGTGGATGTTGTAGGTCTGGACGAGTAAAACTAAACTGCTTACTTGGAATTTGGGTGATACCCCCAAAATCTTGACTTGACTTATGAATTTTGCCTCTTCATTCACTTATGTGTCAATAACTCAGTTAACTATGAACCGATCTTTATTTTTTAAACAGTTTTGGAAAGAAGAAACTAAGACCTTTCAAATAGTATACGTAATTTTGTTTGAAAGCTAAATCTTTGGTCTAAAGATTTTAAAAGTACGCCAACAATTTACCCGAAATCGTTTTAAAATTGACAGTGTTGATAAATTTTTTCTAAATATAAAATATTATGATTTTTTACCAAATTTTCTCAAAAATGTCTGGTTGATTATTTCCTCTTTTGCTCTTAAGCTCAGAATCTCTATTTTCTAGATTAAGTTTGGTTTGTTTCTTCAAAGCACTTTTCCTAGCGTTGAATTTGTTCCGTCAGAGTATGGATGATGTCACATAAAAGTTAAGTGGAGTTTTACTCGATCAGACCATCAACCTCTAAGGTAAGACTTTAAAGATATTTTGGAACATAATCCGATTTGATAAATGCAAGAAGCACCTAAAAGTATGGATGTTTGACTAAGGAAACTAGCCTGTTGTATCCCAATCTTAGATGCGTACTATGCAGCTGTTGAATTTCATTATTTTAATTCATTTAGAGTTGAGTCACTCGAATAGTGTTGTGAACTATCTCATGACTTGTCCTGATGCTTGTGTACATTTCTGATCAGAGCTCTTTCATTTTCCATTGTCTCACGAATAATGTACGGACTGTGTTGCTAGGCCCTCTTTCGAGCTAATAAATCTCCATGTTCACATCCGATACATCAGTCAAAAACGCATTCTTAGTTATGCAATAAAAATGCTATGAAGTATGTTCCCAAATTCACTTACTTTTGCGAATAATGTGATTTCATTTCGTTCAAAATTTAGTTTTGTATCTATTCAAAGACTCACGGAATTTCGTTTTTGTTTAAACCTTTCTTTTCCTTTTTTGATCTTACTAGATGACCATACAAACTCCCAAGTAGCACCCTTTGCTTATTACTTTCAAAACTTGTTCGGGTCACCCTACTGTTCATTTTAGAACTAAAAACAAAATGATAAATACAAGTTAACTCTGCTTACTGCAATACTGCTTAAAATTAACTGATTAAATAAAAACTATTTAGTTTAATTGTATAAATTCACTTATAACTAATTTGTGCTTTGTATTTACTTAATATTATTTCTTAATATATCTTAATAAGAGATACAACTATAATTTACACAGACAATTTGAATGCAATTACAACAATAATTATTGACTTTTTTTTTCTTTGGGTTAATATTTTTTTATGCTAAATTTGATTTGTATTTTTGGTTTACATTACACAAAAAAAGTATCTAAACTAGACAATCAATCTCATTATTATTTAATTTATTTTTTTTTTTTTTTTTCGAAAACTTATAATTCAATTATAATTATGGAATTTATGAAGAATGTGAGAATGAGCTGCTGAGCTATTGCTAGTATAATTGCCGATTATAAATACAATATTGCGTTTAATTTGTATCTTAAATAATTTTATTTTTTTTTTTTATTTATTTTGTTTAAATATGTAAATAGCTGCCACTTAATTTGTATTTTTTTTTTTTTTTTTGTTTTGAGGACTTAATTTTCTTTAGTTTTAAATACATATTTCATTTTTTTTTTTAATATTGATTGTGTTTAATGTGTTTTGTGTGTGTGTATCTGTGAGTATTTTGTAAATGTGATATGATATCCTTGCAGTTGCTATTCATTATTAGATTGCCTTAGACAGACGACATATTCCAAAAATGCTGCAAAAGATACGAGATATTTAATTTAAAAATGCCCATCAAAATTAAATTACAATTTCAAAATATTAAGTATTCGGTCTTGTACAGAGAGAGCTTTACATAAATTAATAAAATATATAATAACTCTGAGCAAATCAAGTAAATAGTATGAAGAAAATTTAAATTCAAAGAGTCTAAACTTAAATTCTGGATTGTTAAATTTTTTTATAATTTTTTTCTTATAATTCAGCATTGCTCTGCTTGTTCACCTTAAATGGGAAAAAGTGGGGTGTTGTTTGACATGGGGTGTCATGTGCCGTCATCTTCGTTATACTAGGCTATTTTCTAGACCTACTCTTAACTTTCATGAGCGTCCGAAGGCTGTGCATGCGATTTCTAAGCGAAATTTTCTTCACACAAAATCTCTTTAGCTTGGCTTCAAACCTCTTATGTCATTCATTGAATTAAAGCATATAATTTGCTTAAAATCAAGAAGATGAAATAAAATGAAATTATATAAATATTATGGTGAATTTATGCATACTCAACAAAATTTGTTAGCAAATTAGAAAGAGACAGTGGCGTAATACTTGCTAATACAATAGCATCATGGTATTGAATATGCCTATGATAATGTTAATAAAATATCCCTACTTTGAGCACCAATTATACTTCAAAAATTTTTTCTGAGTCTGTAGTGAGTAACGTATAATTTATTTTTATAATTTATAATTAATACATTATATTTTCGGTACTTTTACTTCGGTTAAAATATATATTTTTCAATCATGAAGCAGAAAAATTTACATATATGAGGTGAAATTATATAAATGCAACATAATATGCATACTCAACAAAATATGTTAGCAAATTAGAAAGAGACAGCTGCGGAATACTTCACCTGCTATTATTGCATCATAGAACAATCTGAATACACTGTATATTTGGATTTTTTAATTGTGAGTTTTATGCATTAATTTAACGAATGGCATGAGAGTTTTGAAACCCACGCAGAGACATTTTTTTTGTGTGTTACACTCCTGATAGATTGAAATTTCACAGCTGTTTCTTCGAACCGATACATTTTAGTATTGTAAACAGACGTGCCAGACGTGAATAGAGGCATTTTGATATTTTTCGTTTGGCCATGACTCGCCATCGAAAGCGTATTGTTTTCGGAAAATATTAAGAGGATTTTGAAAGACTTCGGAAGGACTGCCAGATGTATGTATATAAATTATATATTCCTCAAACTTTGTTTTCAGATGAAGAAAATGATATTTTGATCGATAAGTTTTTTCAGTAATATTTATACCCTGTACCCAAAGGGTAAAAGGGTATATTAAGTTTGTGCGAATGTATGTAACAGACAGAAGGAGGTAAGATAGACCCTATAAAGTATATATATTCTTGATCAGCATTGGAAGGGGAGTCGAACTAGCTTTGTCTGTCTGTCCGTCTGTCCGTCCGTCTGTCCGTCTGTCATGCTGTCTGCCGTATGAAAACGATTATTTCGAGACTATAAGAGGTAGAGCTTTCAAAATTGAAACTTAGACTCTCCTAGGCCGTTAAGTGTGCACTTACAAACGGTTTTCTCTAGACCCATTTTAAGGGGTACCCCCATACAAATTTACCCCAAATTTTTGGGTTTTTGCATAAAAACGTCATTGTTTTTTATTCTAGGAAGTTCAAATTTAGTATAAATTATGTCTATGATAGTCCCAATAAAATATCCCAATATGGATAGGACCAACCAAATTTTAGGTATAGCCCCCATACAAATTTACCCCAAACTTTTGGGTTTTTCAACAAAAACGTCATTGTTTTTTATTCTTGAAAATTTAAATTTAGTATAAATTATGTCTATGAGAGTCCCAATGAAATAGACCAATATGAGTAGGCCCAACAAAATTTTAGGTATAAACCCAATCAAAGATATACCCGATTTTTTAAGTTTTTCTATGAAAATCCAATTCAATGATGTATGGTAGTCAAATAGAACCTAACTTAAGCTACATATAGATTGGGTACAGGGTATCTTGCAGTCGAGCATACTCGACTTCAGCGTTCTTTCTTGTTTTTTTGTCGCTTTTTTCAATATTTCTTTACTTGTTTCCTTTGATGGATTAGATTATTAGATTATTTTATAACAACATATTTCACAGTTTAAAAATTGTAAATATTTCAAAATACCTCGATTTTGTTTGAAGAAATCGATTTTTAATACCAGACCGATTACTTATATCATTTCATGCTTCAATATTTACTTACCAGTGAAATTTACTGCTCTTAAACTTAATGCCTTATTTCAATTAATGTTTGCTCCTTGTCATGTGTTTGATATTGCATTCCTTTAGATTTTTTTGTTTGTAGACTGTATTTAATTTTATTTTCTTTGCTATTTTGATGAATTGTTGATTTGATTTTTTTTTTTTTTGGTCATTGATAATATATATTTTTTTTATTTGTTTGTGTTTTCCTTTTGAATCCTGTTAATTTTTCTTTTTCCTTATTTTATTATTTTTTTTTTTTTTTTTTGTTACAGAAAGAAACCATTTTAAACATAAGTTCGCTCATATAATACAGTGTGAAATAGTTAATATTTTTTATTAAAATTTTCTTTTTTATGCTTAAAAATAAATAAAACTGAAAATGAATTAAATAAATTATAAAAATAAAAAACCATAATTTTGATTTTTGTAACAAATTTCAAATAAGAAAGTTTGTTCAATTTAATTATAATTATTATATTTTGTTTTCTTTTTAAATTTTTATTTTTCGACAATTGATATTTTTTTTGTTTAAATTTAATTTGATTGTAAATCGCTAAAAACTAAAATAAAAAAAAAAAAATTATCAATTATTAAATTTTTGTTTACATAAATTGTAATAATAATATTAATATTAAGCATAATATACATATACATATATAAAGAGAGTAATACAAAGAGTGAGTGAGAGAGAGAGTGTATGTATGTTGCGGTTTAAATAGAGATTTTTTTATGCCAAATGCAAAATTTTATTAAAAAAATGTAATTTGAAAATTATTAAATATTCAAAATCGTTTTTGATTGGTTTAAAAACGCTTTTAAAATTCAATAAAATAATTAATATAATTCACCACCAGTTTAAATACAAACTATTTTTTAATGCAGTTTAAACTAATTGCGAATTATATGCATTATTCATTGAATTTTAAAAGCTAAACTAAATAGAAAAATAAAATATAATTCGTGTAATAAAAAAAAAAAATTCATTGCTTCTTATAAAAAAAAAAAAAAATTTTTACATATTTTTACATACTGTTTTTTTTTTTTTTTTTTTTTTTTTTTTATATACTGACTTTTCACATGCTAGCTCGCTGAAGTTCAACGTTACTAAAAAAAAATAATTGAAATAGAGATTTTTTCATATATATTACTGCACATAAGGCATAAAGTAAGAGATCGAGTTCGAATAAGTATAGAAGTCTAATAATAATAATAATAAAAAAAAAAAACTGTGAACTTCAGTACTATATAAATTTTTAGCAGTTGCTTTTTTTTTTTTTTAAATATATATTTTTTTAATTTACAATAATTATTTTGACTTAAATTTTCATATTTATTTTTTTATATTTTTTTTCATATCTAAAAGCTAATAATACCTCAATCGTTAGGTTATTTTTATGCATTATTAATTGTTGTTGTTGTTTGTTTGCCTTTACATATAATTTAAAAAAATTGTTTTTTTTTTTTTTTTTAATTCTAATTTTTTATGTATATTATTTTTGATTTTATATATATGTATAGTATGTATGTATATATTGCAAATGATTTGCTTTTGACTTTAATGACTTATAAAGCTAAATTTTATTATTTTTTTTTTTTTTTATATATGCAATGTTTCATTCTTTAAGAATTTTTATTTTTTTTATATACAATTTAATATATAAATTTTTTTATTTTTATTATTTATGTTTTTTTTTGTTTGCTTAAATTGTTAATATTACAATTTGAGTTGTCATTTCTACTTTTTTCGTCGGCTTTTGGACGTAATTTACAAAATTATATTTTAATTTTCAAATAATACAATTTTTTTTTTTTTTTTTAGCAAATAATTTTTTCACAGTGTATTTTTTTTATATATATATCAGCGGAGCGCACCATATTATTATTTTTTTTAATTTTACAATAATTTATTTTCATTTTTTAATTAACAATTATTTTTTTTTTAATTATTTATAAAATATATTATAGCTTTATATACAATAATTATTTAATTTAATTTTTATTTTTTTTTTTGTGTAAAAAATACTTTCATTGTTGTTTAGAAAATATTCATTGAAATTTCTTATACATCTTAGCTATGCTCTTATTAAGCTTTCTTATTGAAATTGCTTGCTGCACGCTTATTATTGAAATTCATCATTGTCATAAGTTTTTTTTTTTTGTTAAATGTTGCTTATTTTTATATATATAAATATTAAATAGTTTTTTTTAATACACTTTAATTTGAGTTATTTTTGCTTATGAAACTAAAGAAAATTTAATATATATATTTAAATGTTTGAATAGTTATATTTATAATATAAAAATTAATTATGTATCTAGATACTTTTGTATCTTTTTTTGTTGTATGCATGTAATTTAATTTATTATATTTTTGTAGTTGTAGCTGCAAATGGGCGACAGTTTTTTTGTTGTTTGAGTGACAATTTATATTTTGTAAAATGATTTATAGATACATTATCTGCATGGTCTGTTTTGTTGTTGTTGTTTAAGTCTCTATAGTTATAGTTATTAGTTATATATAATTAAAAATTAATATTTTATATCATAAGAGCCAAAGGATTGTTATAAGAATTATTATAATATAGTTTATAAATAGTAAATAGTTGTTGTTGTTGTTGTTGTTAAGAAAAACCATCGTTATCATAATTGAGAAACAATTGGAAAAAAATAGTTATTGGTTGTTGTTGTTGTTGTGGTTTGTAGCTGATCCCTCGAACCATTTTGAAACATACATCATCATCATATTTTTTAGACTTTTTTTTTCTCAAAACAGACCCTTGCCACCGCTGCTTACTACACTCAATACTGAGGCGCCCAATTTGCAGCTAAATCACATTAATCATCATTTGAGCGTATTATAAATATTGTCAACCGACGATTCAGCAGCGACAATGCCATTGTGACCCGCCAATTCTAATCTGGTAACATGCGCACGTTGATCTGTTGCCTGTAGTTGTAGTTGTCGCTGTTGTTGTTGTTGTTGTGCTCCTCTATCTCGATTACGATTACGTTCACGTGCGCTACGTCGCTGTGCATCGTGTCGCTCGCCGAGTGGTTCATCACCAAAATAAACTGTATGATAGCTTATGGGACTTGCAGAGCAGCAATTGATTTGTACACGACTAATAGCATTGCCAGCGCTTGAGGAGACGCCTGTTATTGTACTGCCGCCACCGTTGTGTCCATTGCTTGATGTTGGATAGCAAAGTGATGCATAATCGCCATAATCATCGTCACCGTTGCTGCTGCATATAGTCGGAATATTGCTTATATGCGTTGTTGAGTGTGTATCGCGTGTATTCAACATTAAACTTGAACTTGGTATGCCACCCATAACGCTTGCCTCATGACATATCTCTGCGTATATATTCTCCTTGGCATAATCGATCATGTTGAGTGCTTGACAAATATTACTATCACCGCCGCGTAGCGCCAGACCATGTTCATCTGGTGGCGATTCATCGCTAGAGAGTACCAGCGAATCACGTACACTTGAATAGGGTAAATCATCCTCAATGAGACTGGTCGGTGTTAGCATTGTTGGTGGCTGCTGAAACCCGCCGCCTGCTAGTAAGGAGAGACCGCCTGCGGCACGACGTCCTGTTATGGGCTCGGAGGCACGTTTTTCGCTAAATTGTTTACCATGCGACGAGGAGGCTGATTGACTGCCTAATTTTAATTGTATTAAACTACGCTTTTCACGTTCATGCAGCTGCATTTTTTGTGGCATCGAAAAATTAAGCAATTGATGCAAACTTGATGAGGATTTACTATATTGACGCGTCTTTACGTGAAACTCGTTGTATAGTTTTTCGGTTATAAACGATTGTGCTGGCGCTTGATTCTCAAGATCGTCTAGCTCAGTGCCCGCCTCGGATATGGTATCCGCTGTGGTATTATGTGAAGCAAGCAAATCTGGCTTACGCTGTACGCCGGATAGTAGCTCTATATCCTGCAGTGACATTGATTTTTGCAATAGCATATCCAAGGATTTATAAGTTTTAGCCGATTTTGGCTGCTGCGTCTCGATTGTTGCTAGCGTTGTAGTTTCCGTATCGGAACAGCCAATATCCGAGGCGCCACTTAACTCCGAAATGGACTCATGATGTTGTTCGTGTAGCGTTGTATTTGGCTTATCACCAAAACGTTCCTGCAATAGCTTCGACATATCCGTATAACGCTCCATGCTCATGCGTTTCGCCTGCACATCCAATTCGAGCGAGGTCAATGAGTTGACTGATTGTTGTTGTTGTTGTTTATCGTGTTTTTTGAACCATTTCTTTTTGGTTGACTGGAACACCTTCATTTTATCGCTTATACGATTAGCACCATTTTGCTGTTGCTGCTCATGCGTAGTGGCTGCTGCTGTTACTGCTCCTCTGCTGCGGCGGCGCTTTCCTTTGCCTCAAGATTAGCCAAATCGGATTTGCTTAGAAATATTATCGAATCTTCTTTCTCGTGTGCCGGTATTGTTGTCTTCTCACGACGCAACAGTTTGGGCAGATGCAACGGTTTGAGTATCTTTAGACCATCGACGCGACTCTTTGAACCTGAACGCTCGGCACGATTTAGCACCTCAATCTCAACGAGTTTTAAAAATTGATCGCAATTGAACTGGCAATATTTCAAGATATTCTGTACATTCGGATTGGCCAGCATACGCTGTTCGCTCTCAAAGCCCAAATAGCTTTTGATCAGATTCATCTCTTTGGTTAGATGCAGCTTACGCAAATGCAATGGACTCTGCATTTCGACATCCTCAATGGGACATGCAATGATTATATTTTCCGTGCTAATTTTCGTTATGCAAATATTTTCGGGTATGGCGCTTGCGCAACCGCTTGGACCCGAGATATAGCGCAACGTTTGCGGCAGCTCTTTGTTTGGCGTTATCAGCGCCGTTATGCGATGCACACATTCGGCATTGATTTTCTTATGCGCTGCATCGTGCTGTGCACCACCCAATTTTTGCAATATTTGCGGTATGCCCGGTTCGATTTCATAGAATTTGCCCTTCGTCGAGAGTGATACATACAGCACCTGACGATTCTCGTTGAGCAGCTGCGCATAGCGTCCCTTTTCCTTTTCGCGTCCATGTGAATTATGCTGTGAATTTGATTTGCTGCCATTCATACCATTCATGCCATTCATACCGCAAACAACGCCGCCGCTCATATGTCCTGCAATGGCATTGTGATCCTGTTTGCCATCTTCGAAGACTGCCAATAGCCGAAATACTTGACCGCCGCGTGCTGTTGTCTTTATGTAATGCGGCCGATTGCTATTCGGTGGTTGTGTCGTATAGATCGGTAGGCAGCCCTCATGCGGTGGGCTATTCGTGTTCGGTTGGGATTCAGTGAAGGCGGGCATATTGTCTACGGAGACAAATTTATAGACACGCTCGCGCACCAATTGTATTAGCGAAGTGTATTGCGTTGCTGTGGGCAGACCCTTTTCGTTTAATAACGAAAAATATCCTGTCGAAGAGAGAGCGAAAGAAAGAAAGAGAGAGAGTGAGAAATTATATTATTGCATTTAATTGTGACAGACTGCGACGGAAATGGGCGCCAGAAGTCATTTCTATTTTACATTTGCTAAAAGTCGCAAATGAAATGCTTAAAATTTATAACTATGTAAATTGAAATGGATTCAATGCACCGAAAAGGGTCAGCAGCAAATACTTAAATAAAAAGAGTAAAGGAAGGAAGGCATTGACAAACCCTTATTAGTTTAAGAACCCCTTCCAAATTACTTCATTTGGTTTTGCGTTGGGTTTTATATGGCATAAAGTTTTAGCAAGTCATGCAAAATGAATGTCATCAATGTTTTTGTTAGAATATCAAACATTCTCGCTACATACACTGCGTTGAAAAAGTCTGCGTACACGCGCAATTTTTAACTTTTTTATTAACCAAAAATTTTTATATAAAGTTTATTTCAATTCTATTACACAACGGAAAAATATTTTACTACAATATAAAAAGATTTACACAAAAATGATCAGAAAAATGTTTCGAATTTCAAAAGTAGCAATAAAATTTTTAAGTCTGCATAGAAAGCAAGAAATAGGGGAATTTCAAAACTTTATAAGCAGGCATCACTTAGGGTATTCACCCAGCTGGTATGGCCCAATGCTTATCGATACCATTCTTGCGGATGTCTTCCAACATCGGATCCTTCCAACGCAGCCGCGGTTTTCCTTGCTTTCGTGCCTGTCCGATTTCATTCACGTTTTTTTCAAACACTAGTCTCGCCGGAGCCAGTGCATCTATTCAAAGCACATGATCAGCCCAGTGCAATCATTTATACTTAATTCGCCTGAATATACTCAATATTCATCCACTCTGACAGCTCCAAAGATTTTACGAAGAATTTTTCTCTCAACCGTTCCCGCCTCTGACATGACCCATGATTCTGCGTCATACATCACGACTGAGAGAATCAACGTCTTACAGAATTTGATGTTTATTGTCCTGGATAAAACTCTACTTTGCATTTGCTTACCGAGACCAAAGAAGACAATGTAATTCTACTTCTGATTTCCAAGCTGTTGTCATTGTTTTTGTTTGCCTCAGATCTTAAGTAGACGAAGTTTTCTACAAGCTCGAAGTTGAAATTCTTCATACATAATTCGTTTCCAAAAAAAAAAAATAGCTCGTCAGATCAATTGTAGTATGCACTTCATAAGGAGATCGAAAAGTCTTATGACTCTGTCTGAAGCCTCTCTTGATATCAAAGGGGTCGAAGAGATTTTTACCGACACTGACAACGCTTGGGTAATTGTTAGCGTCTTCCACTGTTCGTTTATACAGTCGGATAGTGGAATAGTCTCTCTAAGCAGTTAAGACTCCCTTGTTGAGAAGGCAGTGAGTCGATTAGCACGTGGTTTGTTTGGGTGCAGACGCTTGAAACGCCACTGCGCCAAGTTGCCTTGTGGCTGTCGAGATGTGGGAGTCTAGTGCTACTTATGATCACGTTACGGTGGTGTCATGTAGATTAGATTTCTCTGATGGTTGCTCGAAAGACATTCTCTTTCGCAATTCAGGCATTGAAGTCGCCAATGACAATTTTAAAGTCATGTTTTGGGGCAGCGCTTACAGAGGCGCTCTATGCGCTCATCATCCATCTTTCTTCACATCGTCTTTATCCAATGTCGGGGTGTGTACACGTGAGGAATTTAGCTTTAATGGTCTCATTTACCGCTGAAAATTTGAAGACAAGACCACGTAATTTCGTATAAACTACCAAGCTACTTTCGAATATGCGTTGACTCTCATGGCCACTGTAGTAGATGTCACAGGTTGCATTTTTTTTTGGTGTCCATTTCCAATTCACCACATTTCCTGAAATGCTTAAATTTCAGCCTTAAATTTGTCAAGAGAGTCAATCAGTTGTTTAGTAACACCATTCCTGTTATGAGATAGGACATACCTTATGCATATTTTTAAATCGCGTCCCTTTAATCTTTTCTGGGGTTTGTTGTCATGAGTAGCAGATTTAAAGGAAGTTGGGGCCTACAGAATCCATGCCCCTGTCCCCGAATTTACCACGATTGTATTTTCACTTCTGTATCTGCCACCTGGATTACTTCTGTTTCTTTTAGCTATTTTACCCACGGTTCGTGTGTGCTTTTGAGTGAATTTACCCTGAGGGCATGTCTCTTTACAAGCCTTTTACGTCAAGCTAAGCCTGCTGGGGCGGTAATCTTGACTGGCCGCACAACACATTACTTCAAAACAAATTCTTAAAGTAGTTATGGTACAGAAATGGAACTAAATAACTTCAGAATCCACAGAAAAACTACTGAATTCTACGCGAAAACGATTGCTTGAGGCTTTCATGAGATGGAAATGTATATTTTTTTTTTTTTGTACGCAGACTTTTTATTGCAACAATTCGTGACTTTTTCTATAGCTTTTTTTTAAATTTAAACATTGCGCATGTACGCATACTTTTGCTGCATACTGTGTATACAGCCACAGCATCAAGGGGTCATGTTTTCTTAGTGTTATTATTATTGTTGTTGTTTTTGTTGTTGTCGTAGTTGGTGTGGTGTGTTTGTTGTTGTTGTTGTTGTTTTGGTGCTACAACATTAAGTAATTTGCAATTAGCACGTGAAATGAAAATGTTTAATGAGGCACAAATATGTACATAAGCCAACATGAATGCTGACTACTGTTGACTGCCTTCCACACAGCCCTCCCGCTTGCCTCTTTCTACAAGTAAAGTCTCCTACTACACCTCTCCTTGCCTGATTTTAATACTCAGCTTGAGTTTGTTTTGCCACTGACAAATCAACGAAGCGTTGTAAAACTCATCCTTAAAATATGTATGTACACTTCCCTCCCCGCTCAAGTGAAGCTTCAAGCGTACTGGGAATATTGCCAAAAGTGTCGTTGTTGTTGTTGTTGTTTTGTTATTCTTGCCACCGCTATTGGCGTCGTCGTAGCTTCTGTTGTTGTTTACTACAACGAATTTAACTAATTGGAAGCGTAGCATAAACAGCAAAAAGAACAAAAACAAAACATTCTAAGAAATTTTCAGTCAGTCTGCAGTGCAGTCCAGACCATTCCGAGTAGTGTTGGCAAAAAAAAAACAATCACTTTCGGTGATTTTTTCACAGTGATTTAATGAAAATCACAAACGACTGAAAGTAGTGATTTTTGACCCCTTTTTCTAAAAAAAAAAAGGGGGTTTTTTGGGGTTTTTTTTTTTGCTTTTTGGGGGAAAGAAAAAAGGTTTGTTTTATCACTCTTCTTAAATTGTTCATTTTCGCTCGATCACTGAACCTGTACAAATTCGTTGGTACATTTGCCAGTCACTTGATTCGTTAAAACATGTGAACTGCGAATTAATCACTGTCTGCAGTCAATGCGATTTAATCACTGTCTGTAGTCACTGTGATTTTCACACTAATCACACTGCGACTCAAAAATCACTCTTTTTACCAACACTAGTTCCAAGTATCGATTCTATAAAAACTATGAAATGTTTCTGATGTCGATGTTCATCGCTAAACTTCTCTAGAAAAAAAGGGGTAAAAAGTTTATACAAGTTTATCTACGTCTTGCAATGTATGAGCATCAATTAATTACAGGGATTTAATTGTTTTAGCTTCTGGTGACACATGCACAAATACACACACACACACACATTGATACGCTGCAACTACACCACACATACAGACACACACACACACATTCGTTGTACTTAAACTCAAACTGGTTGCCGCGGCAACTAAATAAATAAAGCGTTAAAAGTATGCTCACATCAATGTTACTTAAATACATTTGTCCTCAACCCCAACCCCTTTTTTTCCAAGTTATTCTTCTTTGCTTCAAAATTATTTTCAGTTGGTCAATGAACATTGATGGGGTTGTCACTTTCATGCTTAGTTAAGATAAATGTTAAATGAATGGGAAATGCCATTGCGAATTTAATCAGCGTCAAGTTGCGTTATTTTCATTTTGGTCGAACGGACTCACAAGACAAACTCGTTTGCAAAGGAGTCGAATAAAGTTAATTCTTTAACATTGTGCAGCGTAAATGCAGACTTTAATTATTGAAAAAAAAAAAATAATGTGGAAATCTTAAATATAAAAAAAGCACAAGTTACCTAACAACTCTTCATGACCACCCTTTCCCTGTAGAGATATTAGCAAAACTATTTGTGAGCAATGAAATCTTTTGAAGTTCTATAACAGATTTAGATTTTATTTCAGTCTGAATATGATGACTAAATATGAAAAAAGTCAAATTTTATTCCTAAAAACACATTTTATTATAAAACTTAATCTTCCTGAACCTTATTAAACTTGTTCCTATGATGTGCTAATGATAACCCTTATCCCTGAAGTGAAAGTCCGAAAGAGACTCACGAAAAAAAAAAAATGGACAGACGGACAAATGCAATTTTCTCAAAATGGAACAAAAAGTAGCAAAAAGGGTTAACCAAACATTAAACTACACACTTTGGTTAAACATTTCTCACTTATAACTTTTTGCACGGTTTTGCCCTACAAAAGTACTGATCCACGAAACACAATTACATTTGTTAAGGTTCTTCTAAAAATACACATAAACATATTACAATTGGACGAAAACACAAAACATTGACAAAAAGTTATTAAGCAATTTTACATACCTGAACTAACGTTTTCCATATTAAACACTTAATACTTTTTTTTTTTGTTAGCGTCAGAACAAGCAATCAAAGTTTTGCAATGTTACGCGGTAATTTCACAAAAAAAACCAGTGAAACACAATCACCTGATTTTTACAGCTCGCTAATAAAATTAGTTTACTGACGTTGTGTAAATTGGTGCCTTGGCGATCCCAAAAACCGCCGGGTTAAATTCGTTCGGATCTATTGGATCCTTCATTTTTAATTTAGAAAATCAGACCTTAAATCAACAACCCAAACGACCCCGTAACGTGATTTTGCTCAATCCAATGAATTTAAAAAGTCGTATGTTGTTTTCTTTTTGATTGGTCATGTTCAACTCTGACCCTTACGTTTACTTAACGGAGCATACGCTTATCTCTGAAATTTTGCAAAATATACATCTTCAAACGTAAGACTTATATCCTGAGAAATATGCAGAGGAGGTCGACCAATGAGCGCCTTTATTGCCGCAGTAGGACAGTTCGCATGGCCCCAGTAATGCATAAGCATGCTAGACGTTGCAGCCTGTCGCTCAGCTTTATTGCCACCATATGAAGGCAGCTTAGTTAAAGTTTGGTCTAACCATTGAGGTATAGATCCAGAACACAATTTTTGGTGAGATACCCCATGTTCTTCCCAAGAGATTTTTGCAGGTCCATAGGACTAAGGTAGCCTTGTTTATTACTGTACTTAGATGGGAATTCCAGTTCAGCCTTTTACCAAGGATTATCCCCAGTATTTGACTTAACGAAACCGCACAGTGGGACCAAGGTCAAGTTATATATATTTTTAAAAAAGGTACAATTACTGCTTTTAATTTTAAAAAAAAACCGCTCTTTTGTTTTTAAAACAGTGAAGAACTAACTGCAACCCCCCAACATGATGTATTAATGTTTAGCCCCTGACAAGAGTAATCGATTTATGTACATATGTCCGTTAGCGAAACATAATTACGATGATGTTCCTAAATGTTTTAAATAGGCTTGTGATATTTCGGTTCCTCCTGAGAAAGTACTTGATTACTTTTCAAGGTAATTCTGAAACCGGTCTGGACCTAAGGCATTAAACTCTGGAGAGTAGCAAGTGATTCCAACATTGAAATCATTCAGAGATTTTAAGCTTACTTCTAAGAATGATCTCAAATGCACACCAACCATTTACGATGTTCTTAAAGTTCCTGGGTCAATACAGAAGATTGTTCGATTACATTCGCGAAATTTGCAAAAAAAAAATCTGATTAAATAAACTACTTGGCTGTAAATTTATTGGTCAATAGTTTAACAGTTCGTCGATTTAAGCAACGTCATCTTCTAGATCTTCCCTATCAGAAATAAGGTTTTCCTTCCATTCTTTTTTTATTTTTTTATCCCATGTCTTAACTTAACTATGTTTAATTTTTTATGTGTGTGTTTTGGCAACAAATTCCCCCCATTCGGACCGATTTTTTTTATAGATTATATAAGCAAAAAAAACTTATACTTAATGCTCATTTCCGAAAACTGCTTTAAACAAAAAAAAAAACCCTTTAAATATTTACACAATCTATTTCTGTCCTAAACACAACACACAAAAAAACAGTTACACATTTGTATGAAATTCGAACATCTAAAATATTTTTTATAAAAAACTTTTAGTTCTTTCAAAATGTAACGATTTATTTTGCGATTCAATCACTTTGAGCAAAATATTTTTTATCAAAAACTGTCAGCGTATTTTTTGTGCAAAATATCAGCGTGAAAAAAAAAAATAAATGAATTTTTGTGTTACTCATTAATTTTTATCTAGAGAAAATGTCTCGAATTTCCGACGCAGCCATTGATGTTTTTCATATATTTTTTTTTTTCTTGTTGGTGTAGAGTTGACGTGGAATTGCAGAAGGCAACATATTTTTTATGATATTTTTTTTATGTTTCAATAATATTCTTATTTTTTTTTTTGTACTGCAATCTCGATGTTTTTTTTGCTTCTTTTCTACAACATCGAAGTTTACAATTTCATGACAAAAATATGATAAATATTTTTGTAAAAAGCTTGTAAAAATATTTTTTGTGCGAGCGGAAAAAAAATAGAGCTAGAAGAAGAAGAAGATAGCAGGCAGAAAAATTCGGCAACAATTTAAAGTCATAAACTTTTTTTAAAATGCCATTTTAAAAATATTTTACAACTTTTTGAGAAAAAAAATGAAGTTTTTTTTTCTCATTTAAATAATTTTTGTTTCTTTCTTTTTTGCTGCCTTGTTGCCTTTCTCTTTCTCTCTCTAAAAATATATAAATCTGCGTGACAAAATTAAAAAGTTTTATTGTCGTCGTTTACAATTTCATAGTTAAATATTTCGCCACAGGAGTCATTTTTACTACTCCTGCCATTGTCATTTCCGGTTTTAGTATTCAAATTGACAACAGCAGCATCCATTACACTTTTTTTATTTCTTCCTAACTCCCACTCTCTTCCACCCCTGCAACGTTAAAACTAATAAACATACAAAAAAAAAAAAACAAAATTATTTTATTTTTATGCAAAAAAAATTGCTGAAATATGCGCAAATTTTATTTAGTTAGAGCAGTGAATTGTCTAAAAAAATACAATATTTTCTCTTGTATTTTTAGACAAATATTTCCTGTTTTCCAAAATACTATATTCGTTTTTTTTTATGAACCGCAAAAAAGCCAACCAACTCTGTAAATTTGATTCGTATCGGCCTATTAGTTTCGGTCTTACAGCTGTTCAATGTGCAACAGCTGATCGATCAGTTTATAAAATCTTAGAAAAGTCTATTTTTTCACAGTGATTTTCTCACCGTGATTTTTTCACAGTGATTTAACAATCGCAATGACGCTCTGCAATTAAAAAGAGTGATTTACGAATTTTCTGTTCGCCAGTGAACATGTTCAGTTATTGGCGATTTTGTGTTCATTAATCAGTTATTGGTGCTTTTATCACTCTCATTCATATTCGCTTGAACACTGAACCTGTACAAATTTATTGGTACATTTACCAGTGACTTGATTCGTTAAAACGTGCAATTCTCTCAAAGCGTGGTCTATTGAAAGGATTGAATGATGAAAACGCAATTACTATAAAAGTATGAATAAAAAGCGAAGTGATTTGTGACATTTTTTTTTATACAAAAAACTAAAATAAACGACCGAATATAAAATATTTTTTGCAAAAATGTCGTTCTAAGCAAGTGTAACTAACTTAAAATGGGAATTGCAAAGGAAGCAACCAAGAACAGAATTGTTTTTTAAAAAAAAAAAAAATATTTTGTGTGAAAATTCAATTTTTGCAATAAAAGCAGTGTTTTGTTTTTCAATGAATTAAAACCAAGTCGTCTTGTTTTGTTGATGTATTGAAAAAATGTATCGAAACAATCCAGTTACCGGCGATTTTGTGTATCACTTTTTGCGAACAGAAAACGTGCTTTGCCTCTTCGCAAACTGTGATTTTATTACTGCTTGCAGTCGCTAATCAAACTGTGACTCGAAAATCACACTTTTTGACAACACTAGTTTTTATCATATTCAATGCAACGAAACGTTTTGGAAATGAAACATAACTTTTGCGTTGCCGAAGCACGAGCAATTTGAAATCGTGCGAAGTTATTAAATCGTAAATATCAAAATTTTACGATTACGGGAACAATGCGGTTAGTGTCCTCATTAAACCAACTTATTCATAAGGAAAATTGAATAAAAGAAGAAACAAAAATCTGGTTAATTACGCAGCCACAGAAAAACAAGTCATATCTTGTGCGTCGAACTAGAGGGGTAATTTTAAATATACATATTTTGGGTCGCTGATTCCGAATCTGAAGAATTCCAAAGTTGGTTCGCGTTTTGATTCTAACCTTAAAAATCTGAAATTGTGTTTGTAAATTTTTATCAAGAACTATAAAACATGGCTCATATTTCAATTTCCGGTCTTGTGTGGCGGACAAGGGTTGTCGTTTCTAATGTTTTTTGGGACGCTGAATTCAAATCTGAAATCGAAATTCAATAGTAGGTTCGCGATTTCATTATAACCTCAAATAGCTGACCTTTTTGAAAAATGTTGCTTCAAAATAAAGAACCAAATTATGAATCAATAACTTTAAAATTTAAAAAATCTAGTCAACAGTGAATGTATTTTAAATATCGGAATCCAAATCCAAGTCCAGGGAGTAAAAACAAAATGTTTTTTCTTTTTTTTTATTTGAGTGTAACAAAAAACTCAGTGGTTTTTATAAGAATTTTGACAGCTCTACCTTCTAGAGATGGGTAATGGGCTGAGCTTTTGTCGTTGTTTTTTTTTGAGTGGTTTTTATGGTTTAGTATGATGTTTTGAACATCTTTCCCATTGAATTACAGATTTTTGGATCTTCGGGCTTTTTATTTTAACCTTTCCCTCTAAAATTTTTTTTCTAATCCTGGGTGGTTGTTATGGGTTTTCAGATGGTATTATCTAGCAGTGCACATAAAATTTCCATGATAATAAAAACAGGTGACAGTACCAAAGTGGCAAACGTTCCAGACAAGCCAGGATAGTATAAATTCTGCCCGGTGTATTGCATCAATTTGTTGGTTTACACGAAATTCCCAGGACAAAGTATTTCATCAGAATACCAAAGTAATCCTTTCTTTTTCTTACTTCTTCGTTAAAGACAAGGTTTCAAATAACCACAGCTGACAAATATGGCCACAAAATACTGCCAATATAATGGGTAGACTTGGTGTAACGGACATCCTGAATTACTAGCTCACTCAAAAAGTTTAAGCATTTAAAAATACATGTAATCTTGAACGGCATCTATACTCAATCGTTTTAGTCGCTCATAAAAATTGTTCAATTTTTGTACAAATAATTTACACAAAACTGAGTAAACTTCAAATTACTTTTCCAGAGGAAAAAAAAAAAAAAAAAGAAATCACAACTTAAAAACAAGAATTAAAACAAATTAAAAACAACGAAAATATACAAATTTTTTTTTTGAAAAAAAAAAACAAAGCTTCAAATTACAAATTTCAAGGTTTATTTTTAATTTTTATTATTTTTTTTTTTGGTTTTGGCTTTTTAAACAAGTGAAAACTTGACAAATTAAATTACATAAAAAATTCATTGCATTCTTTGATGGATTGACGACGACGATGAGGATGACGACGACGACTGACTGCAAATGCAAGGATGCGTATTTATTGTAAGTGTACTTCAAGTTCTTCAAAACAAACTTGAATAAACTGTTTAAATTTTATATTTAAACTTTTATTTATATCGTATATATTTGAAAAAGCATAACTAAGACCCAAGAACCCAAGAAGATGAGAAAACTAAACCAAAAATATATTATATTGCATACTTTGTGGCGAGTTGTCGACAATGACGAAGATGATGCTGAGTTGTGTTGAGTGAAGTTGAATTGAGAAAAGAGAACAGCAAAACAAACTTGTTAAAAATTATATCTAAACAAAATAAAGTAAAGGAAAAAGAAGAAGAAGAAAAAAAAAATCGCAACAAATAGAAAAGAAATCGTTATAAAACAAATAAAAGCTGCTGTATGCAGCAAAGAAAGTATTTAATTTGAATTACCGCCACAAAAGCACTTTAACAAACTCAACGAGGAATGGATTGGAGATGACATGGAATGGTAAATGGTAAATGGATTGAAAGGATCGGATGTAAAAGAATATGTGTGAGTGTATGTGTATGTGTGTGTGTGAGTGTGTATGGGGTAGTTGCAAGATTGCAGTTACAAAAATGTCGCGGCAAATGACAGAAAAAACATAAATTTCTGTTTCTGTCTCAAACAGAGTCCAAATCCAAGTCCAAAAGCAGCAAACAAGACGAACGACCAAAAATGACATTTTCAACGTTATTCGTTTTCAGTTTTCAGAGTTGTGAAATTCGACGGCGGCGGCATTGAATGTGCTGCTTGTCTTGCATGTGCATGCATTTGTGTCTGTATGCGGATGTGTGTATGTAAAAAAGGGTGTTTTTTTAAATTTTAAGACATTTTTTAATGTATTGTACGCATATAATCTTAATAATAATTTAAATCAAATGTACTAAAAAATACCAAAAAAAATTTAACTCAAATATTTTACATTAAAAACTTTGTTGTAATTTGTTTGAATAATTTATTAAGTGTATTCAAAATGGTCTGGCAACTCTAGTAACGGAGTAAAATGCAAAACAAATGTTGCAATGTTGCACAGCCAACAACAATTTCCATACAAAAATGGTCATTTAGTTTGCACTACTCATACCCCTAAATAAGAAATTTCATTGCATCTGTGTAATGCTAGGGCTGCAAAATTAATACAAAAGCAGTTGGCAGTTCGAATTTCAGCAATTTTCAACACAAACAGCTGATTACAGAAAGTTGAACAAATTAACTTTGGCAAGGGGCGTTCACATTGCCTTCGTGTGCAAAGTTTATTTTTTATTTTTTGCTAGACAATTCTGAATACCTTAATTGCATTATTCATTTAAAAGAAATAAAAATTTAAACGAAATAAAATACAGCCAAAATTTATTTAAATATAAATTTTTGACAATTGAAAACATAAATTTAAAGTATTCGGAAGATCTTGCAACCTTTGCAACGTTTTGAAACAATTTCTATTGAAAAATTTTACTCAACTAAAAAAAATCATTGCATCGGTGTAATTTTAGTGTTGGAAAATACAACAAGAAAGTGAAACAAGGTGATAAATTTACCCAAAAAATACCTCAGCACCATTGTGGTCGTATCAGAACACAAAAAGAACGTTAACATCGCTCGAATGAGTGCGTCACAACAAAAATCGTCGTCAATATGCATGGGTGATGTTAGATAAAAGACTGACAAGTTTGTAAGCTTTGCCGAATGCGACAACTGTTCCTTATTTCTATTTTGGAATGGATGTTGCCTTTTGAAAGTAAAAAAAGGCCCCAACAACCATACAAAACGAATAAAGCTTGAAAAATTTAGAGTGGCTTTTCGAATATGTACTGCGAAAAGCCACTTGCTGCTTTTTTTTTTTTGCTTACGTATTCAGTCGTGATCAAGCATTTCTTGCGTTCAGATCAAAGCATTTTGTTATGGCTTTTAATACAAAAGGAATGCAGCATGAAAAATTCAAAGTGGCTTTTCAATAATGTACTGCGAAAAGCCACTTGCTGTTTTTTTTTTTTTTTGCTTACGTGTTCAGTCGTGATCAAGCGTTCAGATCGAAGCATTTTATTGTTGCTTTCAATACAAAACGAATGCTGCATGAAAAATTCAGAGTGGCTTTTCAATAATGTACTGCGAAAAGCCACTTTGTTTTTTTTTTCCAACTGTTTTACTTTCATTCATGTTCAGTTATGAACGAGCATTTGTTGCGTTCAGATCGAAACACTTTGTTGTTGCTTTCCAAAACTTTTCTTAATTTTTACTTTGGTATGTTTAATTTAATGCGAAGAAGGTGTAAAAAAAACACCCATTATTTTTGCGTACAGTTGTTATTCCAGTTGTTATTTGCAACACGATTTCATACTACTCAACTTCAATGCCACATCATCAACGCTGGTAACCATGTCGTGGATGATGTCGCTGTTGAGGTTCGCTGATGGATATGCGGATGCAAACAGATGATGTTCCATTAGTCTTACTTTATTTTTTTGTTGCTTTTTTTTTTTTGGATTTGCTTTAAGAAGCTGATTTCAATTTTAAAACATAAAAGCGTACTAAATATAGCTTCGTCGTTCAATTAAATTCTCAAATAAACCATTTCACAATTATCACAGAAAATAAAAAAACAAGAAATTAGAAAAATTCTCACAATTTAAATACAAAGTTTTGTGGTTTTAAAATAATCAAATTAAAACAAACAAAACAAATTCAAAGATGTTAAAAGCCACAATAGCAAGTAGGGTATTAGGTGGTGTGGAAGTGTGACAAAAGTGCACAATTGCATAATATTTGCATAGAAATATTTTAACGCTATTGTTTGCCATTAAAACAATTTTTTTTTTAGCGAATTGTTACGAAAATTCACATGCGAAAAGTTGTTATTTCAAGAGGAGAAGAGCATTATTACATTTGCTGTTTATTTTAAAGCTTTTTTACATAATTTTGCAACAAAAATGCATACAAAATTTTATTTAATTGTTATTTACAGCGTGGCATGTTTTAGTTGCTATTATTGCCAACTGAATAAGCTTATTAAGCTGAAATGTATTTAAATGTTTTTATAAATGTTAAAGAACAAAAGAGAATTCATTAAAAAAAAAAATAATTTTTTAATAACATTGTTGACATGTACATTTAAATATAATTTAAAATGTATTTTATTTTATAATATTCGTTGCATTAAGAGAGCTTAAAATTCATCAAATGATTTAAAAAAAATATTTGATGGGAAATAATAATAAATAATTGACCTTTTTAAATTAAAAATAATAAGAGTTGATCTAGCTATGCTCAAAAGCAACATAAATAAGTTTTAAGATGAGTAAAAACCATACAAAATGTATGCAGCATGAAAAATTCAGTGTGGCTTTTCGAATATGTACTGCGAAAAGCCACTTTATTAAATGAAAAAATAGTAAGAGTTGGTTCTAAAGCAACATAAATAAGTTATAAGATGAGTAATAATTATGCAAAAAACCAATGCAGCATGATAAATCAAGAGTGGCTTTTCGAATATGTACTGCGAAAAGCCACTTGCTGCTTTTTTTACTCTCGTTTGTTTGCTTACGTGTTCAGCGTAGAACAAGCATTTGTTGCATTCAGATCGAAGTATTTTGTTGTTGGTTTTCATACAAAACGAAAGCTGCAAGAAAAATTTAGAGTGGCTTTTCGATAATGTACTGCGAAAAGCCACTTTTTTTTTTTTGTTTTTTTTTATTCTCGTTAATTTTTTTTCTCATTTGTTGCATTCAAATCGAAGCATTTTGTTAATGCTTTCCATAACTTTTTTTTTAAAAGATCTTAAATTTATGCATAACAAAACTCGATTTCAAAAGCTTTATTCCAAAAAAAAGCAAAAAGTATAAATATTTATTAAAATTAAAGCTCAAATCGAAATTGGATTTATTATATTTTATTCCATTTAATTTAGCAATTCATTTCCAGAATATAACAAATAAATAAAAAAAAAAAAAAATAGATTCTACAGCATCATAATTCAAAATTAAGTCAACTTGTCGTGACACTTGCAATGTTTAACGCAATGACAAAAACAAAAACAACAAAAACAAAAACCAGTAACAGAAACCGAAACAGAAGGAGGTATAGTATAGTCTGGTATAGAGCTACTATAACAATAACGACTGCTGCCAACTGTCATAAAATGTCAGACAAAATATTCCTATAGAATTATATACACACATACATACTATACAGAGAGTATCATCATCATCATCATATACATTTAAATATATGTATTTATTTATATTGTATGTAAAGCATATATATTCATATTCATGTATAACTGGCCGCATACTGCTGTTGCTGCTACTGCTGGTGCCACCTTCACCACTTCATTCTTAAACTCTCAGACCACAGATTCTACTTTTCTGTTCCAGATTTGCATAAAGTTGAAACCAAAGTGAAATGTATGTGACCATAATAAATTAAATTTTTGTTCATTTATTAAAATATGCAATATGGAATAAAAAAAATAAAAAAAGATGGTATAAAAAATTTGTATATACGAGTATGGATTGAGAAATAATGATATTATACAGTAACTGGCTTGTTTTTGATGTGAGAACAATTGTTCTTGATATAAGAACGTTTGATTATGATGTAAGAATGATTGCTTTGCTCAATATAAGAACGATTGTTTTTGCTTGTAAGATTTATTGTGCTTCATGTAAGATATTAAATCATTCTTCTTATATCAAGAGCAATAATTCTTATATAAAGAACATTCGTACTTATATCAAGAACAATCGTTCTTATATCAAGAACAATCGTTCCTTTATTGGAATCAATCGTTCTTATATCAAGAACAATCGTTCTTATATCAAGAACAATCGTTCTTATATCAAGAACAATCATTCTTATATCAAGAACAACCGTTCTTATATCAAGAACAAACGTTCTTACGTGAAGAACAATATCAGCATAAGAAGGATTGTTCTTCATATGAAGTTTGAATAAAAATAATAAATTCAATTTCGATTTGTGCTTTAATTTGAATAAATATTTTTTTTTATTTCTATATTCTGGAATAAACGCTTTTGAAATCGTATTGTTATGTAGCATAAATTTAAGATCTTTTAAAAAAATGATATGGAAACAACAAAATGCTTCAATTGGAACGCAACAAATGCTCGTTCACGAGTGAGCACGAAAGAAAATAAAACAAATGGTTAAAAAAACAAAACAAAATGGCTTTTCACAGTACATTACCGAAAAGCCACTCTGAATTTTTTCATGCTGCATTCGTTTTTTATGGAAAGCAACAACAAAATGCTTTGATCTGAACACAACAAATGCTCGTTCACGGCTGAAAACGTTAAATAAAGCGAGTAAAAAAAAACACAAAAAAACAGAGTGGCTTTTCGCAGTACCTATTCGAAAAGCCACTCTGAATTTTTTATGCTGCATTTGTTTTTTATGGAAAGCAACAACAGATTGCTTTGATTTGAACGCGACAAATGCTCGTTCACGACTGAAAACGTTCAAAGACGAGTAAAAAAAATAAAACAAAAAAACAATAAGTGGCTTTTCGCAGTACATATTCGAAAAGCCACTCTGAATTTTTCATTCTTGATATAAAAACGATTGTTCTTAATAGAAAAACACCAATTTACTCGAAATTAATAGAAAAAGTTTCGATATTAGATTCGAAAATTAAAAATTCTGCAAGAACTCGATTATTAAAAAATTAAATATGGTCGAACTTTATTATTTATAATTCTATCCTCGTATTTATAAATATATAATTGTGTGTCCTTATTTTTTGTTGTTGTTGTTGTTGCGGCTTTGGCTGTTGTTATTATTATTGTTGTTGTTGTTGCACTTTTAGTACTGCTGACAGATTTTTGTGACATTTTTATTAAGCATATTAAATCAGAAATTATTACTGAAATTAAAAAAAAAAAAAAAACGAACGAACTAACGAACGAACATAAGAGTGAAAGAGAGCGAAAAAGCTTAAAGTATTTTTTTGGACAACAAAAAAAAAAATAAATAAAATAGTAAGATTAAAATTGTCGTTTATAGCGAAAAAAAGATTTTTAAATTTGTTACAATTTATTTCCTTATTATTCCATTTTTGTTCATTTTCTGATAGACTCTGCCTGCCATTTTATTAAAAGCCGCTTTTAAAATAATGCAGTAAGCTTTTGCTTTGTTAGGATTATTTTTTTTTTTCAAGTTTTATTCTATTTTTTGCAATATTTACAATATTTTTTGTAGCGCACACTGACGCATATCCTGTGTCAAGGATGCGTGCACTTATGTCATTAAATTAAACTGTCATACACACACACACACAGTCATAGTATATGTACCTGGCACGCACAATGTGAACGACGCTAGTCAAAAGAACATCAATTTGGAAAAAAAAAATAAATGCAGCATATGAAAGTCGACCGCCATTAAACAAGTGAAGCATCGTCTCTATAAAGCTTAAGGAGCTTTTAATTTCATTTTATGTTTTCCCTTCTTCATTCACTATTGACCATTTTTTTTTTTTTTTTTTTTTTGTGCACTTTAGCCACTTTTCTCTTTATTTTCTATTTTTTGTCTTCGTTCCTTGCACTTTTTTTTTTTTTTTATGACAGCTTGTAACTTCACATAATAATTAAAAGCATGTACAAGGTATGGCCGGCGGCAGATAAGAAGCTTTAAAAGTAACAGGATATACGACAATGACAACGACAACGACGACGACAAGACTCAAGGGCTCGCTCACGCCTTCATGCGCTCCCAATGAACCCAATGAAAAAAAAAAAAACACAAAAATGGACTTTAAAATTTATTATAATGACAACGCCGCCAACAGCGAAAAAATTAAGGTAAAAGCGTATGAACTGAGGAAGGATAAAATCGGCACTGCTAAGCTTACAACAAAAAAATGCAAAATGTATTGAAATCTATTAATCACAAAGTCCTTTATTAAGTGTATTTTTTAGTGCCAAAAGACATTATTACAAGCATAAAATAGAATTTGATGTTAATTATTGGTAATTTTGATCAGTTAGGAGTATTAGATTAGCAGATAGCTTTGTCTGTAGCACATATAAAGCTTTTATATTAAGCTTGTCAAATAATTTTTAAAAAAAATTTTCATGGGAAATAATAATTATTTGGCTCAAAAGTTGACCTTTTTAAATGATCTAGCTTTGTTCAAAAGCAACATATAAATAAGTTTTAAGATGAGTAAAAACCATACAAAATGAATGCAGCAAGAAAAATTCCGAGTGGCTTTTGGAATATGTACAGCGAAAAGCCACTTTCTGCTGTTTTGTTTTTTATTTTCAGTCGTCTTTTCAGCCGTGAACGAACATTTGTTGCGTTCAGATCAAAACATTTTGTTGTTGCTTTCCATATAACACGAGTACGGGCTTTTCGATAATGTACTACGAAAAGCCACTTTGTTTTGCCTTTTTTTCCACTCGTTTTATTTTCTTTCGTGTCAATTGAGCTTGTCACAAGTGTTTTAAAATTGCAACTTTGCGTAAGATATTTTGATTTCAATTTAAAATATTTTTAAACGAACTCAGTAAATATGAGATAATATTCGAACTGAAAATGGGCTTAGTGAAAACTAAATCCAATAAATGTTCAAGTTTCTTAGAATAATTACTAAATTAATTTTGATGCAAATAGAAATCAGTTTAAAATGCCACAACTAAACAAAGGGAAAACACGCAGTTCGAAAATTGAAATTGTTCTTTTATCAAGACCAATGGTTCTTGTATTAATAGCAATGGTTCTTATATCAAGAAAAATGGTTTTTATATCAAGAACAATGGTGCTTTTACATCAAGAACAATAGTTTGTTTATCAAAAACAATGGTTCTTATTTCAAAAACAATGGTTCTTATATCAAGAACAATGGTTCTTATAACAAGAACAATGGTTTTTCATATGAAGAACAATGATTCTTATTTCTAGAACAATGATTCTTATATCAAAAACAATGGTTCTTTATAACAAGAACAATTAAACAACTACATTGAACGAAAAATAAATTGCTAAAACCAATAAGATGGTTATAAACGCTTTTAGTTGAAAGAACCAGGTTGACCGGCTATGGTCCTACTCTCAGTGATGATTCATGGTCTAAATAGTTGAGAGACAAGATGAGAAAGATTATTATAGACAGCACAGAAGGAACGAAGTGAGTCATGAAGAGCATTGGTTTGTTGTGCAAGAACAATGGTTCTTATATCAAGAAAAATGGTTCCAATATCACGATCAATGGTTCCTTTATCAAAGACAAAGGCTTTTTATATCAAGAACAATGGCTTTTATATCAAAAACAATGATTCTTATATCAAGAACAATGGTTTTTATATCAAGAACAATGGTTCTTTTATTAAAAAAAATGCTTCATGTATCAAAAACAATGATTCTTGTATCAAGGTATAAGAACCACAAGAAGAATGCATCTGAGACTCTATTTAGTGCAGCACTGCTAGGAAATAAAATCTGCCCCTTGGAAGTTCCTACGATCACTTCCCCCTCTCATCACGCCATATTAAAACGCATTTATTAATTTTTTATTTTCAGTATTCCCTATCAAAGTTCATAACTTTTTAAAAAATCTAAAAAAAAAAAGAAAGACACTTTTAAGCATTTTATATAAAGATTAACACAAAAGGCGCTCGCTATACTCACTAAGAGTCGCCGTACAGAAACTAATTGGCTAACAAATGTCTTAACATGGCTTTAAAACCAATTATGCGCTTCGTTTATGCAATGTTCGGGAATAAAAAAAAAAAAAAACATGACACAAAATAAAAAAAAGAATTTTGTTTGCGCTAAGGTTTAGTTTATCTTGCAAGTTGGCAGTAGATAGCGAATAATGTCATAGTGAAATCTTTCTTTGGCAGAGAAGAGCTAACAACGACTGCATTCTCATCATTGCCTTTGTAATCATAACACATATCAACGAAAATATCAACACGTTTCATTAATTTTTATTGTTATCCTCATTTTTTTGTTCATACTTTTTAGTTTTTTTTTGGCTCAAGCAAATACAAGGACAAGCGGAAACGGAAAGCCAGTGAGACGGAAGCTATGTCTGACTCGTTTTTACCAGAGTTGCTCTCTAACCTTTCTCCTTTTTTTCTCCCTTCCTCCGTCGTCATTTGCTCTTAGTCTTATTGTGTGCTATTATTAAAAACAATAAGCGTTGAAAAACGTCGAGTATAATTTTATTATTGTTAAGCGTAATAACAATAATAGTTTGCCAACGCCTCGCGGGAGTTTGAGCGGTAGTGGCAGAGAGCAGGAAGCTACGTTGTCGTTTGCAAAGGATATGCTCTGCATTTGGCAGAAATGCAAGTTTGTACTACGCTCGTTTCAAAATAGACAACAAACAAATATGTTGCATGTCCAGTACAAAAGCGTATCATACTAGTTAGCATTCGGGAGGAGCATTGTTTAGTGACAAATTTACAAGAGGAGGAGGAGTTGGATTGAACAATCGAAACGCTTCAACTTAACTCTAACGGCAGCCAATAAATGTTAATGATGCAAAAACATAAATTTCGCGAACAAAAACTAGTTTATATTTTGTACTTTTATATTTAACATTTCTTTTTTATTTTTGTAAATGTTGCTGGAACACTCTGGCACGCTGGCAAATCAATGTGCATAATACAATCAAAACAAAAACATAGGAAGCACGTTTGTATGTGCTACGAAACATGCCAAATCGTAGATAAAATCCATGGAATGATATTGGATCATCAAAGAATGGAAGTGCAAGAGGTGAGGAGACTTAATTAAATAAAATTAATTAAATTAGAGCGAAAAAAACAAGCACATTTGTGCTCAAATTAAGCACATCATTCTCAAATCACAGCATCCTTCTCATAATCAAGCCATTGTCTTGATGTAGTGTCTGGGCCGCGGCTGCCGTCATGTTAGCCACCACACATTCCTACCGTTAGCAAAGCATTAATTAGGAACATTACAGGCCCTCTGAAACTGGAGATTAAAGGGCACTGCGGCTTCTTTGGAGTCTTTTGTATCCAAGCCCAAAAAAAAAATGATTAGGATAAGCGACAACGTGTCCTTCCCTCTTCTTTGATATCTAGGAGAATATCCTTAGACAAGGTAACTCTGATTTGATCAGTTGTGATGAAACAGCGAATAAACAAAGTGAATCTAAAGCGGACCAAAGCCGGACATTCGCAAAGAAAGACAACACTCTGTCTCTGGGGACAAGCCTTTTTGGCTTAGATTGTGACCTTAGAAAGGTAGCCAGTAAGCAGCCTAAGATTATCTCGAGTGAGATGAACAACGATGACTTCTTTAGGAGCTTTAGAAACAAGGAAGAGAAGAAGACCGTAGAACATTTTCTCTGCCACTGCCCAGCCCTTGAAAGAATAAGGTTCACCGCACTTGGTAGGCCGTTTCTCGATACTCTGGCGTATATTGCATCAGTCAAGATTGGTGCAGAACTCGTCTTTTTTAGGAAATCAAGCTGATTCGAGTAGGGAGTAGGTCTATCTGGCCTAGGTGATGTCGCGAAGATTCGCGTCGGCCATTCTAAACTAACCTACCCACTAATAAAAAATCATAAACGAATGTTTAATCGTTTATGTGAGAACTTAATTCTCATATCAAGTGCATTCGAACTTATATCAACTTGTATCATAAGAACCCTTTGTTCATTATAAACGGACGGAGTTAAAGATGAAACACAAAAAAAAAAAAAAACAGAAGAAGGAATGATAGTAAAGCAAAATTTTGAGAATTTGAGATAATTCATTTTGCACATTAATATTTTGAAACTTGAATCGAGCACAATTGATACAAGAACCGATAACAACATTTGTGCTTTGAGTTTGTATGTGCTTAGATCAAGAACAGTCGTTCTTATTTTCCTAACAACGTTCGAACACACGTTTGCACAGAAAACTCTGCAGATATAGCCCCTTTGCCATTTTGATGATCTTGGAACGGCCGCTTTTATCGGCTTCAAGGAATATCTTTCATCGAAAGTTCATCAAAATTTCCAAAGCATTGCCGGGTACTCTTTAAACAATTTTATGCATATTTTTCAAAAAAGCGCATACGTCACAATATTGTTACGATTCATACAAAGTGTCGTCATCGTTGTTGATTTTTATTAATATGCGATTTTTAGTCGTATTTGTTGTTTTGTTGTGTTTGTTGTTGTTGATGTCATTCGCGCAACATTTCAAACAAATATTCATATGTTGTCGACCATAGACCAACGACAGAGGAGTCAGAGTCTATCTCTCTATTTCTCAAACTATACAAAAGTACGTTTTTTTTTAGTTGGCAACACTTGGCGTTGTCAGTCATTGCGCCTATTTTATAGTACCAAACCAATACCCCAAATATTCGAGTGGAAAGTGTGTGGAAAACTTGTTAGTGGGTGGATGGATGGATGTATGGATGAATAGTTTGGGTTTTGCAGTTGGTGGCGTCGTGTTGGTTGCCAGCGTTTTAAATTGCATTTTTAACGATATGACGAAACGTTATCGTTATGTTACGTTATTTTTACGACGTTACGTTTGTCGTTGACAGCAAACTGAACGTAACAGAAAATAAAAAACGTTTATATACGTTTTTTTTTTTTTGCCTTACTTGACTTGTAACGACATAATATTTTTTTTTTTATTATTTTTTTTTGTTTTTGGCAAATTGTGCGCAGACATGAATATTTCTGTTAATATGACCATCGAGACAAATATACAATGCAACTGGCTATGTATGTACACAAAAAGCACAGGGTTTCCCCTTGATGGACAATGGCTAATTTGTTGCATACTAGAAAATTTAAAAGCAACTATATATTTATTATGCATTGATGACTGCTTAGAGTGCAGTTTTTAATTTTACTCGGTAGCAATTTGTTTAACAACAGAACATGCGACAAATTATTCGACGAACACGCCCCAAAAAGCGCAGATAGAAAAATATTATAGAGAAAAAAGTTTTGAATTAATCAACTTTAAAGGTTTATGATGAACTATATAAATTGTATGCAAAGTAAAATATTTTTTTCCAAAGAAATTTTATGAAAAATGTTTTAACTTAAAAAAACAAAGCAATAAATTTTAACTATCATAAAACCGAGTCTAAAATAAACCTCTTAATATGCTTGATGTTTTGGGATTTTTGCAAAGAGCTTGGTCTGCGTCAAAGACAATATAAATACTAACATACAAGCGAATGCAGCATAAAAAATTTAGAGTGGCTTTTCGGAAATGTACTGCGAAAAGCCACATAAGGATTTCCGTAGAGGACCGTAAAGTTATGTATACAAAACCCATATGGTTAGCTACCTACAAAGACAATATTAATACTAACGACCAAACAGGCAAATGCAGCATGAAGAATTAAGCGTGGCTTTTCGGAAATGTACTGCGAAAAGCTACTTACTTTTTTGATTTTTTTAAGTCTCTTTTTTTCCACCTGTTTTGTCGTCAATGATCGAAGCTGGCACACACAGACTCGCTTTCACTTTGACATTTTGTTGTTGCTATTTATATCACTATTTTTCTTTCTTTCGTTGTATATGTATATGTAAAGATCTATAAAATGAAATCACTTTTCGCAAAGTCACGAAATAGAATGACTTCAACGATTTCATTCATTCCTGAAATAATCCTAGATATCCAAAACAATGTCACTTCTTACACCGAAGAAGTCTTTCTGAACCCTTTGACATCTAAAGCGCAGTACACCAAGGCTGCATCCAATTCGGTTTCAAGCAGTAATAAGGAATGTTTTGCTCCCGAACATCGAATTACGATGGTCGATGACTGACAAATTCCAACACCTCGAGTACGCTGACGACATTTACCTTCTCGCGCATATCATGACGGATTTATCCCGAACGGCTACAGCGCTTGAGAGGGCATCTTCTTCCACTGGGCTTAAAATCAACACGGAACCGAACACGAGTAGAATTGTAATCGTTGGACGACAAATCGAGATGGTTCAGAACTACACATACCTAGGCAGCATTCTTGCAGAAGAAGGCGGAACTGAGCTGGATGTTTGCAGCCGAATCAGTAAAGCCAGAGCGGTTTTCGATATGATGTCTCTCATCTGGCGAAACAACGATTTGAGTACAACTCTTAAGGTCGTGCTTTCAGTGCTACCCTACGGATGTTGCACTTGGTAGGTAACCACAACCATCACCAACAAACTTCAGGTGTTTGTTAACCGCTGCTTAAGGAGCATTCTCCGAATTCATTAAGGGGTTGGAATTCCCAATGAGGAGGTGTACCACAGGGCTAACATCGAGCCGCTCAGCAAAAGGATCATGCATCAGAAGTGGAGATGGATTGGGCATACACTTCGTAAGCCCGTGGGCAACATTCCAAAAGCCATGCAACGGAATCCTCTTGATGATAGAGGTCGAAGAAGAGGACGTCCCCAAGAAACATGGAGGAGAACAGTGTCAAGGAAGCGACGAGAAGGACTTCACATACCAGAGTGGAGTCAAGTGCAGCCCTTGCAGAGAACAGGACGAGATGGAGAGCAGCTATTGACGCCCTATGACCCATTAGGGTTTCAGGAATCGAAAAAGAAGATCCAAAACAATACCAATCCTAAAATCCCAAGATTACCTGGTCTCACAATCCCTTGACAGGAAAATTTTTAATTCAGTTGATTTTTGCAATACAAAAAATATACAGAAACTGGATATTAAGGAGCGGAAAAAGTATGATTGATTTAAAAAGTGGGCGCTAGGAAAAGCCGCTTGCTTATCGACATGGATTTTTTGATTTTCAAGCATATAAATCCCATAACTAATGGATTCGGTTACATCTCCTTTTCTGACTTCTGTCTTAATATAATAAAACCTTTTTCCCCCTTTAATAAACAGTACACATATAAAAATCAGCTCACCTGGAAACTCTTGTGGTATGAGTACACCCTTCTTGCGATTGTTTGCCGCATTTTTTGCATTGTGTCCATGGAAAATGTGACGCTGGCGTATTAATCGATATAGTAAAAATAATTCACCGCTTTGCTGTTGATCGTAGACATTTGCACCATTTGAATTTGAATTTGACACTAAAGATGGCTGCTGCAACTGTTGCTGCTGTTGCTGTTTTGTTGTAGATGAACCGCCACTGCCGCTGGTGCCGGCACTGCTGCTTGTGCCATTATTGCAATTATTATTGGCATTTCCATGGCCATTGTTTGCATTGGTATTACTATTATTATTATTATTGCTGCCACTATTTATGCCCGCACTCGATGAAGCCGTCGATGATGACGTCGCAGTACCGGAGGAGCATGATGCTGAAGTAGTATGTCCATTACTGGATGCACTGTGATGCATTGGATGCGCACTGACACCACCGTTCGACGAACTCGATGTAACCGTAGTCGAGGAACCATTCGATGATGATGACTGTAATGTTTCATCCGAGAATTTCGTTTTATATGAAATACGCACTATGCGTGGCAAAGGATAACGATCGAGAAAGAGATCCGCGGGCAGCGGTTCGTGTTGTGACTGCAAAAAAAAAAAAAAAAATTAAGTATTCTTTGCTGCATTTTATAAATTTAAAATAATAATTTACCTCATTGCTATACTTGGATGTTTTGCTGTCGCCAGTTGAATAATCTCCGCCACCACCACAGCCATTCATGCCAACACCATAAAAGCCATTGTAGCCACCATTTACACCACCAGGCATACCACCAGCTGTTCCTGTGGCACCACCACCACCACCAGCACCACCATTTACGCCATAGCTACCGCCCATGCCAAAACTGCCGTTGGCACTATTACGCTGGCGTCGTGCCATGCGTTGCTTAAGTTCGATTTCATTGCGTCGTGCTAGTCGCGCATTCTCAAAATCTGCCACTGAGAACATATTCGAACTTGTATCGTGTGAATTAAAGCGTCGCAATTTGGGTTTACGTGCCTCAACACCGTGTCCCAGGTGACCCAAGCCGCCTGCTCCTGTATAAAAAAAAAAAAAAAAAAAAAGGTTTACATTTTAGTTTCAAATAAATTCATTGATCCATCTTATAAATCGTATTTACACTTCTTAATTTCTAATAAAGAATTACCGCCATTGGTTCGGTTGCTTCCGCTAAATAGCTTCTGCTTGCCAACGGCGTTGCCACTCGAGTGTGAGATTGCTTGGGCGTTACTATTGATCAGCATTATTGCTATTGGAAAGATGGGTTTGTTGTCAACGCCTTTTTGCTGCTAATTTTGCAAATTGCAATTTTTCTTTTCGTTACGATTTTTCTTTTCTTTTATTTTCTTGGGAGTTGCAGCCACATTTGTCGTATTTGAGTTCTGCTTTTATACTGCGTTGATAACTATTTGCATTATTACCTTAGCTTTCATTTGTTTTTTTATAGAATTTGCACTGATACAGAGGAACGCGGTTGCACTGCAGCACTTTTCAGTGTATGTGTGTAGTATAAAATTCTTTTTTAGTTATTTGTACATTTTTTTTTTATAACCAAAGACAAAGGTGTGCTTGCTTCGTTTTTACGTAAAATATTGAAATACAAAAAAAAAAATATATATTTATGATTCAATCTTTAGAATATCGGTTACTAAGCGTCATTCACGAAGGCTAATTGATAAATAATCGGTTGTGTCAATATATGGCAATACCAGCATAAGCATTGAGCTTAACAAAATTATTTGTTTTAAAAGCTTTTGCATTCAAACACGGATGTCTAGAATTTCGATTAGTTTAATGTATTAAAGTGCATAGAACCGAAAAAAAATGTGACGATTACTAAAATAAACGAATCAATTAAAGAATCGATAACTATCAAAATATACTATACCAATTCAATTCCATGTAAAATTTAATCTTCTTCGTAAATTTCATATGTTTTAGTTCTCAATTTAATTTGCAAATTTAAATACGATACATTTCTTTTGTAATATTAGATCGCTTTTAGGGAGTCACGCCACTTCCATTTTTTAAATTCGCAGATCCTAGTCGAACACGTATTCTGATTGTCCAAATCTCTCAAATTTTTTGTCCTGCTGAAAAATTACGATTATTTTCAGCATTAGATTTAATCAAATGAATGTCCTAAGCAGTGGTTTGTATCTAGACCGTTTGTGATTAAGTTAGGATCGATTTTTTTCGATAGGTTGGACTTTTCGAAAATTTAAGAAATTATTTTTTTTTATATGTTGAATATTTTCAGAAAAAAATCCCATAACTCGATTCCAATGGATGAACCGGTTTTTGGACCACAAATTTTAAAATTAACTAACCATCATCAACTCCTCCCTGCACCTCTCCCTGCAAATTTATGGCAATCGGTCGAGCCGTTCATAGAGTTATGGTAGTGACAATCAAAATTTACATAATTTTTTTAATATTTATTTTTAAAATTTTTATTAATAAAGACAATAGCATTTCTTAGATTAGATTGAAAAAAAAAAAAACATTCGAATTCAATCGAAATGAAGAATGCCTTTTTTTTTTATTTCAAAACAAGTCGAAATTTAGAACAGACCAGATAATTTCATATGATTTTTTTCGTGTATTATATAAAACAAAGGTTTTCAATATCTGAAGGTTTCGGAAATCGGAAATAAAGGTAACAAAAGAGTTTTCATGTATATATCCAAATATATGAAATAGATGTTCATTGTGGAGATATTTTTTAGGATCACGTGAAAACAAAAATATTATTTTGGTATTTATGGGTACTAAGTTTCTAGTTTCTAGTCTTTACGATAATCAGACTATTGCTTCCAAAAAATAAAGGAAAAATTGCATTTATTTTCATCGCCTTCAAAGTATTCCTCTTCCAATGCAATTCACTTAAGCCAAAGGATTTTCCAATTTTCGATTTTCCAATTTAAAAAGTCGATTTAAAGTGATGGCCTTCAGCTACTTCTTCGCAGTGGTTTGAAACTGTTCTATTCTCTTAAAACGTTGACCTTGGATCGCTCTATTGAGTTTGTTGAACAGCCATTAAGTCGTACTGCTCCAGATCAGGTGAATACCAGGTTGCTGTTGATATCAAGTAAAGTTTTTAGCAAAAAAAAAAAAAAAAATTCAATGATAAGGCACGTTTTGAGGCCCAAAACATCATTCAACATTTTTGGACTGAGCTTTTCAATATGCCATATATCATCATCGGCGGGGATCTAATCGTCTATCGACGGTTTATCAACACTAAAGCTTTATTTTTTTGAACGTGAGCTTCGTCAGTTGACGTTTATGGACGGTTTTCCACGTGACACTGTTCACTTGAATCACTTGTAAATACTTTTTTTTGACATAGACTTATCACCAAAGACTTTTCTGGACCATTCTCAACTAAGCCGCTACAAGAAAATTGTTTCGACATCGAAAAAAAATAAATTCAATTTAAGAAGCTCACAAAGCAAAGCATATCTCAAACTCTGAGGCTGCTGGCAGAGTAAAAGCAAAGGGGGGATAGGCCATGCGATAGACAGGGTTGTATCTTTAGAGCTTTCACACAGAAAATTTTAAGCAGTGTTGTGTAGCGAAATACAACTCTGTGCTATCGCTGGCCAATTTTAGCTTAATGAATATTTTGAAGTGTAATTTGGCCAGGAATGTCAAAGACAGTCTTACCAACCTAAAGAAGAAAAACTAATTTGCCAACTCCTTTGACGCATACAGTTTAAATTCAATCTGTCACCTTATTTTTTGGGGTACAGTAATAAGTAATAAGATCGAATTTCTTATCGAATGCTGTTTAAGGTTATATATAGATACATAGTTGGGGACTCTCATGTATTCGTTTACTCGTTAGAAACATTCGCCAATTCTTGCGATTTCTTCAATTCTTGGGATTTCTTTAATTTCCTAATTAAGTAGAAACGAATTTTTCGACTTATTCGAAATGACAATGTTTTCTGTAATCCCATAAATTTTAACCAATCTTGAAAGATGTACACAATATTGAAATTTAAATTTATTAGCAGCAAGCATTGAACTGTGAGGACTGATTTGCTAGCTACAAGCTCAGTTCGGGAGAAGTTTGAATGTTCCATATAAATGGTATTTTTTAGAGATTTGTATTTGTCGTCCGAAAGTAATTGTCTGTCATAAATTTGTTAACTGATCTGGCAACGCAATTATCTTTAGTGCTCAGTTTGCTTTGGCATTTTTGAAGAAATAAATGAACACCAAAAAAAAAAAAATTAATACAAAAGCTTGTAAATTGAGCAAATTTTGTTTTGGAAATCGTGTTTCAGTTTCGGTAATATTATATTTATTAGGTCGTTAACCAAAATATAACTTTTAATTGGTGTGTTTTTGAAATAAATAATATAGCTTAACAGAAAACTACCAAAAAACAAACCAATAAAAATTCGTAAATATTGAATTTTGTGTAAGTAAATTTTATGTTTTTTCAATCATTTAAGTTTTCGCTTCACATTGCAGACTTTTAAATTAAAATTTGGTTTTAAATGAGAGAAACATTGATAAAGAGTTGTCAAATTTCGAACTCGGGATCCAATAGTAATATTAAACGATAGTAGTCATCCAAGGCGATTATTTATTATTCACCGGGGTTTTTTTATTTTCATTTTAAAAATTCTGCGGAAACATAAAATTCCGTTGTGCATTTGAAATAGAATAAAAGTTATAAAGAAATAAATACGTCAACAGCTGATTTGTCTTTGTTGCTATGCGACGTTTTTTTTTTTTTTCAATCGCTTGCTGCGGCATTACTCACTTAATTACACACTTGATTTAACGTTTTAATGTGGACGGACGGACAACAACAAAAGAAACAAAGAAGAATAATGACAGCGTTTAAATCAGCCAATCGGATTTGATTTTTATTTTGTTGTTAACTATTTGTTTTTTTTTTTTTTTTTTTGTCATTGTTGTTTTTGTAAATTTTTATTGCATTATAAAAAGTTTTGAAAATTTTTTTTACTTATCTTTAATGAAATATCAATTACAACAACAAAAACAATAAAAAAACTACAACGAGCGTGTCACGTTTTGTTTAAATTTCGCATGCAAGCAATATTAACCCTTTTGTGACTTTTTTTGAGATAAAAATTAAACGAATAAAATTTGCCAAGCGTCTTTTATATTTAGTTGAATAATTTTGAATATTTTGCATTTTTAAAGCACAGCAATTGTTATTTATATTATTTGTAAAAAATATATTTTTGTGCTGTTTACGAAGTCTTGCAAGAGTGGATAAAAGGAAATTTGCTAGAGCTCATCGTGAACGACCTTTTTGACATTTTCTTTGTCCACTAGTGCAAACAGCGTTTATGTGAGTTGTATTATATTTAAAATTGGTTCGATAATTTATAGAAGACGTGTCTATTTGGGAAGTTGAATTTAGTCAAGGTTTATTTAAACTGTATTTTTAATTTAAGTTTGCAAATCTAAATCGCCCTGAAGGAATAAATATCTTTAGGGAAAACATTAACTGTTGAGAAACCGAAGCTTAAATACGCGTCACACAATGATTGGACTATCTTTTCTTGAATGAATATGTGCGATCGGTTAGGGTTTTGTTATAATGATCCACTTTAAACATGTGTCTATTGTGATTATAGGATGCTACACTAAGTATTTTAAAGATATTTGAAATAAATCGCTTCATAAATTATCCATTTTTTTATATATAGACTCAAAAATTTAGAGGTAAATTTCTATAGGGGTTATATGTTATAGTGAGCCCGCCCAAACCATGGAGCCTTTTTAAACATGGGTTAATATTAGAAGTGTTTTTACCGTATTTGACACAAATCGCTTCATAAATAAATAATTTATCTTATAAAAACTCAAAAATTGGCAGTAGATTTGTATGGGGGCTACATGGTATAGTGGACCGATCTGAGCCATTTTATATTATATTGGAAACCTGGGTTTGAGCATTAGACTCCAACGTGCAAGGAGTCAATCCATAATGTTCTTGATAATTTATAAATTAAATAAACATAAAAAACTAAATAATTTGCGGAAATATAAAGATAGTATTAGAAAACGCTTATAATAATCAAACATTGACTGGCTAAAATTTAAAAATTTGTAATTTGATATTTAAAACATCACCAATCTTAAAAACTTTTGCTACCACTCGCCTTTTTGGATGCGTTTTTCAACACTTTTATGCATAAAAATTTCATGGCTCTAGGTTGCAAAACCATTTCTGGTTAGTTGTTATTGTTGTAATCGTTTGCATTTATGCTTTTATCCACTCATGCAAGAACTCGTGAACAGTAGAAACCGTATAAAACTATAACATACAAATAAGCGAGTTTTAGTTTTTGAAAACAATTTGGTTTGCCATTCTTGTCCAAGTTCCTAACTATTAAATAAAGACTAGCGAGATTGTTGCAATGAAATTTTAAATGCCTAGTTTTCAGTCTTAGTATTTTAAAAGGACTGTAAAAAATTCCTGAAAAACCAGGTTCTTTTTAAAGAATAGCTTCTTAACAGATACTCTTTGGATTTATTTAAATGAGATATCATATAATTTACCTAAAAAAGTTTGTATAAAGGTTTTGTAGTAATTCTCTAATGTTCTTTGATGTTTTTTTTTCGGTCGATGCAATTTTTGAATTAGTCTATTTTGAAGATAATAAGTTCTTTAAATAGGGTAATACTCATCTAAAAACTTGTTGTTTTTCGTTATATAGTACATACTAAGATTATTCGAACACAAGTGTAGGCTTTAACACGAAATGGTTTCTATGCCTAATAAAAAATTTCATAATTTTTTGAACAATTTATTCAAAAGTTTATCAAATTGGACACTTGACAGCATATCATCTATAATTAATGTGTATAGGCTTATAAAGAGACAGTAAATTTCTTAGGGTCCAAAAATGTTGGATTTGATGTAAAAAAATATATGAAAAGTTTTAGACACATCAGAGAATATCTAAAGTTGGCGATATTAACTGAAAAATAGCACAAATAAGACTTTCACTTCAAGTCGCTACCCCTAGCTATTCTCTGATATGACTAAAACTTTATTTTTTTTACATCGACTCTAACATTTTTGAACCTTGAGACATTTGGTAGATGCAAGCCGAACCCATAAATAGTACCATATAAAAGTACCTATTTTTTTCACCTATACTAATACAAAGTACATAAACTTTCGGAATGATAAAAAAAAGGACGGGTAGTGTATTTTATAAATTTATTTTATAAAACTCGGCTACAACAGATTTTAAAACGAATATTATTTTGAACCTACAAAAATAAAAAAAATATCAACTAAAACCACATTCCTCTCACCCCCCTAAAACTTCAGCAACTTTTAGTCTTAAAATAATAACATCCGCGGTTCAGTATCGTGCCCAAAAAATCCGTACAATAAAATAAATTTGGGTTCCTGGAACGACGGAACTTTGTAGTTACATCTAATCCAAGGTAATAGTTAAAGCAATTGTGAAATGCAACACTGCAGGTGTGATGAAATAATTTTAAAATTTTAAGTTGCATAATTTTGAAATTATTTCATCATATTTGTAATGCTGCATTTCACAATTGCTCCAATCGAATTATTTATAAAAAAGAAAACAAAACCTTTTTTTTGTGAATAGTATCCAACTTCAGAGTATATGAGTTAAACATTTCAAGTTTTTTAGAATTTTTTGATAAATTAAATCTTTTAAATATTTCTAACAAAAGAAACGACCAAAGCAAAATACCAAAATTAATTAATCACTTCAAGAATTTCAATAAAATACATTTTTCATTCTTTATTTCATTCTTTCTTTCATTTAAATTATTATGTTGCATATAAAAGGGTTAAAGAAACAGCAAGAACAACAATAATCAAATGCACTTGACGACAATAATGAAAAAAAAAAAAAAAAAAAACAGCTATAAATATAACAAGTAAGAGTAAACAAACTCTTAATAAATGCAAAAGAGCGTAAGAGAGAGAGAGAGAAGAAATGTGCATACTCACATTACTCAGCGAACAGCTGAGAGTGTGCAAAATGCAGCATCAATGACGCGTTTAAAAAATTAATTGACTACTCTTTACGCACGATGACTATGACTATCTCTTTCTAAATCCAATTGGAAGATCATCTTCTTCTTTAATACACAAACACACACACACACACAACATAGCAGCTGCTTTTTTTTTTTTTTTATTGAAACTAATTTAACCAGTTTACACTTACCATTGCATACAGCTATTCCCGTTGTTGTTGTTGTTGTTGCTGCTGTTGTAGTAGCACCCGCATTAGTTGTTGTTGCTGCTGCACAGCCCTGCTGTTGCTGCTGCTGCTGTACCGTTGCAACGACGCTACCTTGTACTGTTATTGTTGTTGGCCCTGTTGCTGCTGCTGCGGCTGCTGTTGTTGATGATGATGTTGTCGTTGTAGTTGTTGTTGGATTTGCCATATGCGGACTACTTTTGATAAGCCAATTGGCCAAATGACGTTGTCGCTCAAATTCGATGCTTGTGCGTTGCATTTCAGCCAATTTTAATGAGTCTGACATTCTTTTTTTTTTTTTCTTTTAATTTATTTTTTTTTATTCTTTAAAACTTTTATTCTTTTGTTTTTTTTGTTTAACTTAAAAAAGCTTCTTAACTTTAACACAAAAAACAAAACACCAAACCGAAAACGAGTTCGTCGCGCGTATTGTTGTTGTTGTTTTTGTTGTTAATTCTTTTTAGCTGTTTGTGTAAGCCGCACGCGTTACTAACGGCAAACGTTAATGACGACGATTCGAATCGAACCGAACGAAACGCAACGCAACGCGTTTTGCGTATATCCGTGTTCGCGTATCTCCGCACTCCGCTCCGTGTGTGGCAAGTGTCAAAAACGTACTGAGGGACTCAAATGCAATAAGCAGCTCAGCCAGCGAGCCAGCCAGCCACAAATTCAAGTCACAAACACAAACCGTAGTCGTCGTCGTCGTTTTTGTTGTCGTTGTCGTCGTCGTTGTCGTTAGTCAGCCGGCGGCGCACAAACCAATCGAGTTGAGTTCAGTTCAGTTTATTACTCAGTTGCTCCGTTTTGAGTAATAAAGAGCGTAAGTCGACGACGAAAGAAGAAGAAGAGCGTTGGCAAAGTGTAGTCAGCTGTAACGAAACAGAATCAAAAAAAAAAAAAAAATATATATGAAGAGAGTATAATAACATGAATGCGCAAACAGCAGTAGTAGTGTTGTTTATTAAAGAGAATGATAAATATATAGAGAATGAGAATGAATGAATATGAATATGAGTAGAACGAACGAGCAACGATTAGACATGCGGAAAAAATTAACAATATTCAAACAGTAACAGCAACAACAAAAACAAAAACAACATAAAGAAGCTGGTTAGAAATAAAATAGTAGAAACAAAAAAAAAAAACAAAAACAAATGCAAAGAAGAATAATGTTAGTTGAGTTGAGCCGAAACTTGAATACACTTTATTAGCTTTTTGGTGTATATGCAATTTTATAATAAAATCTGTGTTTAATTAAATAAGTTACTTTGCATGAACTTTCGGAAAGGGAGATAATCTTATAAAAAATGTTGAATTTTTACATACATGTATAGATATACATAATAAATAAAATTTTTCCTTTTATTAATTTCCGCGGAAACTATTATTTGTAAGCATAAAAAAGGTATACAATATAGAATACGTATTTCGAGTTATAAAAAGTGTCCCAGAACTAACGCAGGATTTGCAGTAAAGTGCTGGCAACTCTGAAATTTAACAATTTGACAGCTGAAAAGTTTAGGTCATGTAGAAATAAAGCGTTACACGATAGAACACGATAGAATTTTGTTATGGTTGCCAGCACTTTATTGTAAATCTTGAGTTGATTCTGAGACAATCTTTACATTTGTTGAACATTTTTAATTATTTCGAGAGATTAATAAAAAAAAAACCCAAATTTTATGAGTTTTTAAAGTTTTTACCATGATATTCAAATTTGCGACAATTTTCACTTAAATTTTTTAGTTCACCAAGTTCCAAAAATCTTGTGATTCACTCATTCGAAAGTATATTCGTTATTTTCTCAGAAAGAAAGAAAAAAAAACACCATGATTTCGTATTAAACTAAGTTTATGCTATTTGTTTCTCATGATATTCCATAAAAAAAAATCTTGACCTTGGCTAAGTCATTTGAGATGAAATTCTCATACATATGCATTTAAAAACTGTAGTTTTCTGCCACATATAGAAGACCTATTGAATGAAATGCTATAAGTACTCAATTACTAGTATTAATCTAATTATTTTTTCATTTAATTATTCCAAAACACTTTATCAAAGAACAAAGGATTTTTTTTAATTGACTCACTTCATGTCGTGATAAACTTAAAATTCAAAAATCTTGAATTTAAAATTCCGAAAACTTTTGATTTGCACTACCTTGAATTATAAAATGTATATAATTAACATATCAGGGGTGATTCCGAAATCTCAGAGTTTTTGTGTAAATACTCGAAAATTTACGCCATGACACTCCAATACTTCATCAGGTTTTTTCATTGATTGCATAGGGTAGCCAACTTTTTTAATGACATTCATTTCTATCAAAAAAAAAAATGAATGTTTAAAATGTAAAAGCTGGCAACATTAAAGCATTTAGGTTTTTACGTGTCTGTGTTTTAAAAATTGTATTCATCTACGAAATTTTCAGCGGAATTGAGAATACTCGTTTCGAAATTTGATGTCATTGTGTAAAAAGGTTTTAACAAAAACTCTAGTGGAAGTGTTTTGGGGGTCACATCTAAATATCTCAGTTTCCTACGAGGTCTATATATTTAAAACGTGAACAAATTAATATTTAGCGTTATGTTATTTTATACTTTTAGATTAGTTCTCTGTTTTATTATGTGGCTTTTCCTTAATAAAAATCATGTAAATACTTTTAACATAATAAAACAATAACAGAATTTAATTTGATAAGGGTTATATCGGTACACGGAACACGGAGAGGAGATTTAAAAAAACCTGGTTCCACCAGTAATCTGTTTATTTGTTTAACAAACAAAAAAAAAGAAGGATTTTGTGATACCTTATGTAATTGGTTTAATTTTTATTTAATTTTTAATTAATAATTTATTTATTTTTTTATTTTATTTTTAATTAATAATTTATTTATTTTTTTATTTTATTTTTAATTAATAATTTATTTATTTTTTTTATCTTATTTTTATTTATTTTTTTTTTTTTTTTTTTTTTAAATTATTTATTTATTTTTTTTTTTTTTTTTTTTTTAATTATTTATTTATTTTTTTTTTATATTTTGCAATCGTTTTATTTGTTACAAAATACATTCCAAAATTGAAATACTTTTTAATAACAAAAATGTAAAGGGTATTCAAACGTCATAGTCCTCATTGAATGTGTCTACCTTAGTCTCTTGTATGTGTGTGTGTGTGTGTGTGTATGTGTGCGACGGTGATTGAGTTCAGTCAATGTGTGTCTGCATGCTGCCGCCTGTGCGTGCATGTAAAAATGTGCGTGTGCGTGTGTGCGTGTGTGTGTTTGAGTTTTGAATAATTTAAAAATTGCCAGCTAACGCCTTGCTAGGCTGCTAGCCTAACATAGGTACACAAGTCCAATAAGTGGTATTCTTTCCAACGTTATCAAAGCAGTTCGGTTCGGTCGGTTACCCCCTCCCCCCTCAACGTTACGACATCCCGTAATAGTCAATGGAATTTACGTGCGCACACCTTACCTCGTATAACTCGCGCGAGACCCGTCTACGTCTTGGGTTATTATTTGCTGCTGTTGCTGCCGCGACGTCTGCCAACGCGCGCGATTATCAACATACTTGGTTAAAGCACGAGTCGTACGGTTGGTCCGCTCATGCGAGAGGAAGAGGGAGAAGAAACGTTGTAGAGCGAGGTCATGGGCATATTAACTCATTGCGGCTTGGCGTATTAAATTTCATACACATAAATGTATGCATAAAAAGCTATCAGGTTTCAGTTTATCAATTTTTGAAACGTTAGATAAATAAATCGTTGTACCTTGTGATTTTCCCGAAAAAAAAAACTTTGAAGATTTTTTTAAACGGGGACCTTAATTAATTATTAAAGAAGAAAGTAGGAAGCAGTTTTTTGTATATGAAAATTTAAGTTGTTTAATTCTTCTCCCAATTTTAAAACTGTTAATAAATTTCAGTTAATAAACATATTTAAAGTAATAAACAGAATTTTAAAGAACATTTTCTAGAAGGAAATACACAGCTAGACAGAATAATTGGCGTGAATTCTAAAATGATTAAAATGTAGAGAAACACTTTTTATAATAACAACTTGGTTCCTGCGGATTGTTAATTTGTTCAGTCTTAAAATGTTCCTGGACATAAAAATAGGTGCGAGCTTATATTATTTTGGATTTGAATCGATGAGGAAAATAGAAGAAGATACCTATTCGCAAGCTCTAATTTGAAGAGAGACGTAGAATTTTCTACCACATGAATTGGACAGTCTAAAAATTTCATTACAATAATAAATAAATCTTTGAAATAGATGAATCACCTAACAAAGTTTTAAATATAACACCAAAATTGTGTATTTTGCATGAAAAGTGTCAAAACCTGTTAACAAAAGCTAACATTGCCCAAAAACTAAAAGAGATAGCAAGTTTTTTTTTCCAGGAATATGTGTACCGATTTTTTGCAGATTGAAGAGTAGAAGAAAGAAATTTGACTTCAATTGGGTCAATGATTTATTTAAAAGATTTAAGTAGAACGACCGTAGCCCATTGAGTTCTATCAAATTCTTCAAATTCTTCAAAAATTAAAACCACCAAATTGGAACCAAACAGATCGGATATATTCACCGAATTTGAGATATCTTATATTTTGCTCAGTTTGATATCGGAAAAAGCCAACATTAATTTAATTTATTATTTAGAAGCTATTCTAGTTATTAATCAATAAAATTTTTTCCAAAAAATTTCTAAATCGACAAGATTTTTGTACAAGAAGGGATCTTGGGATATTTTGTCCTTTAAACTAGTATACAGAATTCAGCCATATCTTTGGAATGGGTCGAAAGCACGACTTTTGGAATCGTGTAAGAACGTTACAAAATGTTTTAAGTGTTTCAATATTTTTCAAAATTTTAAATCCAGGGCGTATTGATATTTTTATCTGTTGTGAAAATCACATGATTCATGATAAATATTTTTGACATGCTCAAGCGATTTCGAAAAATTAGACCTGGGAGCCATTGGTGGACTCAAAATAGATTTTTTGTCGATTTCAAAATTTCACGATATTGTTTTCTTTTTAAGATTTATGTAATTATTCTTTTTTTGTACAACAATACAAGTCTTTAATGGGTTAAATAGGTCGTTGTAGTTTCGTCGATGATAATGTTTTTTTGTTGTTGTTATTGTTGTTGCTCTTTATCTACGCTTTTCGTTACTCGTTAATGTTGACAATTGTTTAGGTGTCAGCTGTAGGGACTGAAGCGAAGGGAACGAAGTTTAGTGATGTGATGCAAAGTGGAAGTTTGGGGTGGAGGTTGTAGTGCACTTACATATATACACACACGCACATAAGCGCTCATACATACATATGTAAATGTATGTATGTGAATTCACTCATTCCTATTCATTACTTCATTTTCTTTGTTAACGGCAGTGCGACCACAACAGGCCGAACTTAGTTTACCTTACACTTTATTGTTGTTGTTGTTGTTTCTTATTTTTATTTTTCGCCTATTTCTATAAAAATTGTTGTTGCTTTTTTTTTTTTTTTTGTTCATGAATCACTGTTAACAAACAAAGCGCTTTACTAATGTGTGCGCGACAGAGCGAGCGAGCGAGAGAGAGAGAGAGGTAAGAGTTAAACTAAAGGCTGAGGGCCGAGTAAATATGTAGTAACACAGCAGCAGCCGAAAATATTGTAAGAAACCGAATGAGTGTATACTCGTATGTGTGTGCGGGGGCAGGCAGAGTGTTACGCAAATATTGATTCTATCACAGCAACAGCGGAGAGTAGGCAGACGACCGGAGGGTGTTTGACACCTCGACGCTTTGTCTAAAAATGTATTTTGAATGTGTGTGTGTGTATTTTTTTTTGTCTATGGCAACGTGTGAAGTATGAATATTAAAGCCGCTATTACGTTTTACAGTTATAAAATGTCGCGCGTTGTGCTGTTTCGCAGTGCGCGGCGTGGTGGAATGAAGTAGACAACAAAAATTATTTTAAATGGCCATAATAAAATAAAAAAAAAATTTTTTTTTTTTTTTTTTTTTTTTTGTCAATTTCTTTATGACAATTTCTTATTAGCTTTTGATTTTATCATTGTTTGTTGCAATGCTTGTAAAAAGAGTAACATAAAGAGAGAGAGTGAGAGGAGAGACTTTAATGGCGTCTTAAAATAACTTTTAATATACAAATATAATTAAGCGGATTTTAAAATCAATAATTCTAATTAAATTTCAAAACGTTGTTGCATGGCAAAAAGCAACAACAACAACAACAAATACAGCAATTGCTATGCACAAACAATCAAGATAAACATTGGACTAAAGACAATCGTTGTAGAGGAATCTAATGTTTTTATGTAGTGGAAAAGAGAATTTTGCTTACCTTTATGTCAGACATACACACACATACATTTATGTACATATGTATTTATAGACATTACGTATGCATCTCAGATACATTATATTATAATATTTATATATGGACATAAGTATGTGCTCACAAAGTATTTATAAGCCAATGCAGTATGTTAAAATTTAACCCATTTGTGATCATTCAAACGCCTGTTATCGAAAGAAAAAAAAATATTTACTTTCAAATACAGGAACACAATGGACCATAACTGACAAACTGCAACACCTCAAATACGCTGACGTCATGTGCATACTCGCGGATTTTTCACGATTGGATTCAGCTCTTGAGAAGTCTCTTTTTCCGAGGAACTCAAACTCAACACACGAATACAAAAACATTAAGCCTCGGAATCGTTGCACCGACCAGAAGTGGATTTGTATTCGTTGGACAACAAGTCAAGATGGTAGATATTTTCATATACCTCGCCACCATACTTGCAGAAGATGGAGGAACTGAACTGGAGGTCTGCAGCGGGATCAGTTAAGCTAGAGCTGCTTTTGGTAAGATATGAGTGCAACAACGATTAGAATATAACTCTTCAGACTGTTCAAAACAATCTTCCCTTACCAGAGGAAGGCAATGCAACGAGTTAATCGGTAAAGTTCAAGGTCTAACAAGAATCACGAGTTTGGTACCAACGGCAGCCAGAAGTCCCTGGCTGGGAGTATCGTGGAGACTGTGGTTTATACCCAAATTCGCAGGTAGAGCAAATATCTTGTATCTAGCATTGGGTAAACAACCAGGCCTTGACTGATGGTAGAAACCATCAACGAGGTTTAGATAGTCTTCCCACTTAACCAAGATTTGAAGTACATACGCCGTTTCTAACATTTCATCGAAATTTCAATATCCAATGGTACGCTCTCTGGCACACAGGTTGGCGTTAACCAAACCCAAATGGTGCCTAGGGGTCCCGTGGGATTAAATCTTCGTAGACAGTTGCCACATTAAATACCATCGGATTCTGTTCAAATTAATTGTGCTTTCCGTTTTATTCTGTATCTAAAATCGCTGCTTGAGGAGCTTGCATTGAATTCATTGAAGGGCCAGAATTCCCAATGAGGAGGTGCTCCGCAGGACTAACATTAAAACGCTCAGCAGAGGGAAACTACATCAGAAGTGGAGTTGGATGAGGCATACATATATTCCGTAAGCACGTGGGCAACATTGCACTCAAAGCTATTCTGTGGAATCCTCTTGAAAGTAGACGTCAAAGAAGAGGACGTCACTGAGAAACATGAAGTAGAACGGTATCAAGGGAGTAGCAGGAAGGACTTCACCTACCTGGGCGCACACAACTAGCAGCACTAGCTGAGAATAGAACGAAGTGAAGTACAGCTACGGACGCTTTATGAGTTGCAGTGTTTTAGGAACCGAAGAAGAGAAGATTATTCGAAAAAATTAAAGTTTACACCTAAATATTGATATTGGATATACATTTTTTCTTAAAAGATAGCTTGGAAATCTTTAACTACTGCATTAAAACAAGGCCTCCTGAAAACACTTTGTATAAAAGAGCTATTTTCTTAGAACTTCTTATAGGATATATCAACGAATTTTGGAATTTTGCCACTTAGTACCACCACCATCTTTAAAAGCATTGAGTAATTGCGGGATTTAGTTTGTGTTTGACCATTTAAAGCAAACTGTAAAGAATTGAAGAAAACACTTTATGAAAGATTTCCGTGTCAAATCAAACGTTAGATCGGCCCAAGAGAGATCGTTTTGCCAGAAATCGCTGATAAACTTCAAAAAATGATATTGAACTATTGAAGGGTAAAAAAAATGTGAGTCTCTTGGCATCTTAATAAAATTTTATATGAATATTTGGATACGAAAAAAAGTTCTCTAGGCAATATTTCAACCTTAAGCGCAAAACTGTAAACACTTCAAAGGAGTTTTCGGCGATGTTTAACCGCAACGAGTTTTTTTACGTCGTCTCGAAACCGTAGACGAAAGAAATAGTCTAAGCAGTCGATTTATAAGGCTGAAGGTGTACCAAAAATGGGCAATATGGTTCTGTCGGAACGCAGATCGATAGTTTAGACGATGCTCGCGAAATTAGTCCGGAAAAACTTAGGATCTAAAAGAGGGAAATATTTTAACACATAAAACATAGTTTGCTTATAGAAACATTTTTTATTTAGAAAGTCACAGACTTATCATATTGCTTTCGTATAATAATGAAGTTTTTAATGAAAATCTTGGAAGTTTTTATTATATTCTTGATCAGCTCGTTGAGACGAGTCGATCTAGCCGTCTGTCCTTGTCCGTCTGTCCTTGGTTTTTAGTAATTATTAAAATTTATTAAACTGTATAACTTTTCGTACATTGGGCAATAATGAATTAATTTATATGCTACAACTTGCAGCTACGTGCACACAGGTGTCTTTCTGCTTACTGCTGACATTCTTAAAGACTTATAAATACATACAATACAATACAACAACAACAATAATAATAATATTAAACACAAATACAAACATTTCCTAAAGTAGATGTTTACAATTCATTGCGCCACATGGTTTGGTATCTTCAAAACGCATCTCTGACTGGCATATCTTTAGTCTTGTCTGTCGTTTATCAAAAGCTTAACTTGCGAGGCAATAATTTCGCAATTTTCCATGCAACATTGCAATTTTCCATAGAAAATTTCACAAAACTGCTTTGGTATTTGTATCTGTGTGTATGTGTGTAAATGTGTTTTTGTATTTGTAAAGCACATTTGTTGTTTTGTTTGTTTGTTTGTTTAAATTTGCATTTAATGTCGGAATAATAAATTTTGGAATACTTATCAAATGTAATTTAAGCATATCTGCAAACAAATGTGCTACTTGTCGCTTCGTTTCGTCCTTGTAAATGCAGCATTCCTTGCAGCAGCAGCAGCTTAACTTTCTATATATAACTATCTCGCTTACACACACACACACACGTAGTAATTCTCTCGTTTAATTCTATTGTTATGTATCTAATGATTTGCTTGCATAATCTACAATTTAACCTCAAACCGCTAAAGCTCCCAATAGACCATTCAGCTGCCACCAAGGCACCACAAGCACACAATTTTCCAATTTCCTAATCACATTGTTTAAGCTAAGTCCTTGTTGTGTTGATTGTGAATTTCGGTTTTAAAGTTTCTGTTCGGTCTGCATCATATTCTTGTTGCTGTTGTTGTTTTTTCTCATTCAGTGTGAAAGACGACGTCGACATCAATCTTAAGTTTTAAGTATACCCGAGACAAAATGCCGCAGGGCTCAATATAACTTAAGTTTTGGTTTTCTATTCATTCTATACATCCATCCTTTAGTATGTTTGTGTAGTGTATTTTCTTTAGCTTTAAGCAATTTAAGTTGACACGTACGTACGTTCTTATCTTGTATACAATGTATTCATATGTACTTGTATGTACCTATGAGTATTCATTGTATTTGTATGAAATTTATTGGCATTTTCTATTTGTGTTTACGCAATAATTGTTTCCTTATAATTTTATTCTTATTGCATTTGATTGTTTTAATAGAAGAAATAAGCTTTTTATGTAGTGTAACATCTGCGGTTATGCACTGAACTGGTTAAGAACCGAGCACTGCTTCAATTTTGTTCCACTTGGTTTGACCACTTTAGTTGAGTTTAGTTTAAAACAAGAGATAGACTCTACAAGAGATAGAAATTTATGTTCTTCGAGAAAAATGTAAATTTTAACCAAATTTTTTGTGAAGGCCACAATTTTTTTTACCCCTTTTGATTACGAGATGCATTTTTCGATCTTTACAATGTCTGATTTAATTGAGCAGAGAAGTGCCATCAAATTTTGTTTTCTGAATGGAATAAATAGAACAAAAATGTTGAAAAATGCTTACGGGGACCGAGCTCTACCAAAATCAACAACATTTGATTGGTATAAATTGTTCAAAGAAGGTTGAGAACGTGTTGAAGACGAAGAGCGCACTGGTTGACCATCGACCTCAACGAACGATGCTCACATCCAAAAAGTAAAAGAATTAGTGCTGGAACACCGTCGATTAATTATAAGAGACATTGCTGATGAAATTGGCGTATCGAAAGGATCAATTAATACCATTTTGAAAGATGTTTTAGGCCTCAAACGTGTCAAATCTCGATTGGTACCAAAAAGGGTGAATTTTCTTGAAAAAAAGCGTCGATTCTTCGCGACTTTTTCTCCAAAAAATGCAACCAATAAAAAGCTGAATCGAAGAAGGCGCTGATGGCTATACCGTAAAAGTACTATTTGACATGTTTTGAGAATTGGAAAAAATATTGGCATGTGTATTTTTTACTTTGAAGGGGATGAAATTGATTTATACAAGAATAAATAAAGATTTTTCATTTTACAAACAAATTCACTTTGTAAAATGCCCACATTAGTATTCCGCCACTGTCTCTTTCTAATTTGATAACAAATTTTGTTGAGTACGCATATAATGGTGAATTTAGGTATATAATTTCACCTCATAAATTTCAATTCAATTTTTCGACAAATCCGTTATAAGTTTTTAAAGTGCGTTTCTGCTAAAACCATTTTCCTTGAAATTTATGATTAACCTTCAAATAGTGCCTTCATTTCGCGATAGAGACGCTTCGTCTACATCATTGCTGCGCACGTTTATACTAAAAAAAGATTTCTCTAATTTTTCTGAGACGCTTTAAATTAAATTATGATCTAAATTCAACAGAATTATTTTCGACAACATTTTCTTATCTTTTTTTTTTTTTTTTATTGTGCGTATTTGATTTAGAATGTATTCCAGGTCGATTACTCACAATCTAGATACTTTGTAACTAAAATATTTCCAAAAAAACCTTGTTTAAGAAAACTGCTTGATAACACAAGACAAAAAAAATATTATAAAATAAAAACACAAACATTCCTCAAGTATGTGTCACGAAAAAAACAAAACAAAAATCAATATTTGATATGCAAACTTTGGTTTGTTGATTCATTTTACCAAAATGATGAAATAAACAACAAAAAAAACCACCGCAAAAGTTACTCAAGTTCAAATTTTTACGTATTTTTTTTTTTTTTTTTAAATTTTGTCACTGAACTCGTTGTCTTGCTGCCTCATTAAAAATGCAAAATACACACTGACCAAATAAAACCAAACCAAATAGTCTCCCAGAAAAAAAACATATTCGCGCATATTGAATTTATTTATTTTGCTACTAGGCGTATGCGTGATTATTCCAAATATTTGATAATAAATAAGCTCCATATTTGACTAACACAGCTTGTTACTGGCTACTGTAAAGACTCTTTGTTGCCGTTGACACAATTAAGTCGCATTATTCGAATTCGAATTCGTTGTGTAAATGTTTTTTTCTGAGAAAATTAAAAATAAAATGGTTAGTACAAATTTAAACAATTGGTTTTAACAATTTTTTTCTTGAAATATATGATCAATCGACATTTTTAAACATTATAAGCCAAACATTTTTGTATCTCCAATAATAAATGAAAAATTTATGGGAACTACGAGGGCAATTTGATAAATACACCTTTTTTAACTCGTTTTAATACGCTTAAAGATCACCAAACATCCAAATCTTCTTGTAAAATATTATGTATCCCTTCAGTTAAAATTGTTATAGCCTAAGCTACCGCTACCCATCGTACTTTCAGTCTCCTATCGTTCAATATCTCTTTTGAAGATCTGAACGTTCGGCGTTACTTGGGATGGTATAGAGTCCGCCACTCGTAGTGTATTCTATTCAAAAGACCATAAATTTGGTTTGGAAAATGATTTTTATTAATTTTGAAAATAATTAAAAATTCAGAATCAATTCACTTTGACTCGATTTGACCACTTTGGCCTTAAGAATATCAAAAACGCATCGTAAGCTGCACGAATGTGGCTTGCCGGTATTTTGGCCCGCTCAGGGACAATGGCTTTCTTCAGCGCCTCGAAGCTGGTGTTTTTTTTTTAGCTCGGACCTCTCCCAAACAGCCCAAAGAGAATAATCCATTGGATTCGCGAGCTATTGTGTGGTCGAAATGTAGTCGAATCGTTGTTTTTCAGGCATTCTTCCAGCAGCGCTTTGCGAGCCGATGTCGAGTCTTGTTGAAACGTTTATGGTCTGTGACCGAATTGTTTGTCTGACAACTTTTTGGTTACACTTTAAGTACCGGAACAGAATTTTTAAATATTGGAATTGATAATAAGATTTTAAATAGAATTTATCAAGATTTTCCTTGGTTTCACTTTTTATTTTTATTTTTAAATAAATAAAGTCTGAAAGGGGGAATGCAGCTCAATCTATTGACTGAATTTTTTGTATAGATCTCTTTTTTATCTCTTCTAGATTTTAAGACAAAGTTACTTTACTCGCCTGTACTATACAAACATTCAAATTTCTCTAATCACAATTTGAAATCAAGAAGAGATAGAATGTTGTGGTGTATGGGAGAAATGAGGTTCACTATCTTAGCTACAGTTTTTGCATAGAATGCAAATTTCTATCTCTTCTTGATTTAAAGTTCTAAGTGGAGTAAATAATAATTTTTAAAAAACTTCTGTTTCCTACAAAATACCATAAATAAACCCAGATATAAAAAAAACAAGTTCTCATAAATCCCAAGGTTTCGAATTATCCAAAATTCCAAGGATTTAAAATACCTGTTCCCAAAATCGTTTGGTAGGAAAATATTAGGACATGATCAAATTTGTATTTTTAGTTAAATTTTGATTCGACTTCAAAATTTTTAAAGTTAAATAAAAGCAATACAAACAAGAAAAAACGTTAACTTCGGTAGAACCGAAGCTTAAATACCCGCCACACGAATCTTTAAAGAGTTTATGAGTAATCATCAGTGGTCACCCAAGTTTACACATAGTATTAATTTAAAATTTTGAGCTAAAAATACAAAAAATATAACAACATATTTCTCGAAAATATCTGGAAATGGGCGGTAAGTTTATATGGAAGAAACACCATGGCACCATGATATTGGAAGAGTTTTATCCAATATGGAGTAAATTCATGAATAAATAATAACCATTTTCATACAAAAATTCGAAAATGGGCGTAAATTTTGTATGGGGGCTATGCCAAAAAATGGGCGTGGCACATCTGATTTGACATTGGATGACATTAGAATGTTTTTAGCCAAATTGGAGTGAATATATGCATAAATAATAACTATTTTCATACAAAAAAATCGGAAAAAACGGAAAGTTTATATGGGGGCTATGCCTAAAAGAGGGCGTGGCATCTTGCTTTTAACACTGGATGACAAAAGAAATGTTTTTACACAATTGGGAGCGAGTACATTCATAAATAATTACTATTTTTATAAAAAAAATCAAAAAAAAAACGGTAAGTTTGTATGGGGGCTATACCTAAAAATGGGCGTGGCACTCTAATTCTCGAACTCATAATAGTCGTTGCCGAGAAAAGCTTAAGTTCCAAATTTCAGCTTAATATCTTTATATCTTCAACAAAAAAGATGCCTAGAAATATACAGACAGACAGACAGACAGACAGACGGACAGACGGACATAGCTAGATCGATTCGTCTCGTCGAGCTGATCAAGAATATATATACTTTATGGGGTCTACGACGTCTCCTTTAATGCGTTACAAACTTTCAGACAAAATGAATATACCCTTCACACTATGTGTGGCGGGTATAAAAATATACAGAAACGGGTTATTGAGGAGCGGAAAAATTTGAATTGAATGGAAAAATTGGGGCTAGGGCTGTGATATTGTTGGAAATAATCAATTGTTGATGATTGTAAAAATAAATTGATTGTTGTTGATTAATTATGATTAATAAAAAAAATATATAACGGAAAAAATAAGTGAATAGTTTTTTGTTTATTTTTACTCCTCACTTGAAAAATCTTTTTTATCACTTATCTCCGTGGCTCCTTCTCTGTACATGATTGTGATAATGAAAGCCGCGACTATTGTCCACTATCAACTACTAGATTATTGATTGTTAATTAATCGATTATTGATTCTTGAACTAATTGATCACTTGATTATACAAAATAATCGATTGCTGATTGATTAATCGATTAATCACACACTCCTAGTAGGCGCTGGGAAAATCAGGCTGGTGTCTCAAAAATATTTGAAAAGAAAGAGCAAGGCTGAGTATTTCGGTTAGTAAGTCTCATGTGTTCATGTTTTTTACAAAACAAACCTTTTCAAATTTCAAATTCATTTCAATTTTATAAAGAAGTTATTTTGCTCAAATCTCAAAGAAAACTAACTCAGCTGAGACAATTCCATTTAGCTAAACCCTCTGTCTGTCAGTCTGTCTGTCTGTTTGCATAATGCAACAAACAAATCAACTTTTCTTAATAATCAAAATAATAAAGATATTCAAATATTAAGAAAAAAAACTAATTAAAATAAATAAAATTATGCGTTTAAAAATTGCTCAAAGTCTAAACATAAATAAGAATTTGTGGTTGAGTGTAGCAAATATTTATTATTTTATATAAGCAGACAGACGCCATTTTGTGCATGCTTTTTGTCTGTCTGTCTGTCTGTCCGTCTGTCTGTTTGTATGTCGTTTTGTCTGCTTATCTGACTATTTTATACGCTACATCTTCCATGTTTGTACATTAAATTGCCGCTCGGGGACTAATTGTATTGTCTGCTGATGACGAAGTTTATTTTGTTGTTTTTGTTTGTTTCTATTGTTGTTGTTTTCGTTGTTGTTGTTGTTGTTATTGTTATTGCTGCTTTTGTTATTTATGACACGCCTAATTAAAATATTTAACAAACATCAATAAATGTTCTATGAATAAATTTCAGCACAATAGCTCAAAAACTAAATGAATTGAATGCATTTTGCGAATATTGACTAAAAATATAAAACAAAAAAAGAATAGCATTGCCAAATGTGTCAATTATTGAAATGAGTAGCATCGGAAATAACAAAAATGTATAATAGCAACTAAAAAACAATTGTCTAATTAACATGATGCGTTTCTGTTAAAATTCAATGAAGAATTTTTGGATGAACTCGACAGAAAAAAATGTGACAATGTGGAGCAGCTCATTGTAGATGATTTACTGCCCCTCAATCCCACAACCAATCAAATATACAGCAAATCTTTCCTGTCCTTCAGTCCAGACCTCGGTATTGGCCGCATGGGAGGTCGTCGACCATAATCTTTTTCGCTTAACATTGTCATCAGTCACAATCCGCTTCAAAAACGGCTAAATTTTGTTGCGATTCAAAATCGCCTAAACCATTTCGGCGGTGTAAAATGATCTGGCCCGTAAACTTCGTTTAAAGTTTCGAAGAAGAATTTCAAAATGTGACGAATTTTCTGCATGTTGATCTCCATATTAGTGTTGGCAAAAATAGTGATTTTTAAGGCGCAGTGTGATTACCGACTGAGACTTTAATATCGCAGCGATTGCAAACAGTGATAAATTAGTATTTCGCGAAAAAAAAATCTGCGATAAATGAACAGATTCACTGTTCGTGAAGAGTGATACACAAAATCGACGATAACTGATGATAAGATGTGCATGGAAGAACAAGTGATTTAATCACTGTGAAAAAATCACCGAAATTGAATTTTTTTGCCAACGCGATAACTCGAAACTGGTTAAGCCAAATGCAAAATTATTGAAACATTTTTTCTACGTAATTGCACCTTTCCAACGACACTTGGAGCGACCAACTGCGATGTGTATTACGTAAAATATCAGCATCAATGCGATCTATTGAAAAATAAACGCACCAACTTACATAAGTGGTCATCAGATATCTTCAATACCAAAAAAAAAAAAAAATAATAAAGAAAGAAATTTTTAGGATTAGGTTTGATCTGAGGGGTACCCTAAAAATGGTGCTAGACAAGCCCCCCGTTTGTAAGTGATCACCTGGCGGCATGAGAAGAGTCTAAGTTTCGAATATGGTGACATAATATCTTATAGTCTCCGTTATAATCGATTTCATAAGGCAGACAGCAGTACGGAGAGTCGGAGTCGGATGGACGGACGGACAGAGAGGTATAATGCAATCATGATGTAATTATATCAGGTTAAGTACTCCGATCCAATCTTTGCTTACATAAATTGGACAACTTAACTTGTGGTGAATTTAATATAATTTCACCATGACAGGAGGGAAGCGTACGAGACATTTTGAGAAAGAGATAATAATATATTTTGTTTCCTTTTTATTTTATTCATACTTTGTAGGGTCTATTATGCCTCTTTCTGCCTGTTACATATGTACATATGCACAAACTTAATAAAACCTTTCCCCCATCGGGTTTGGGGTATAAAAAGCTTGCCGTCCAAGGTACAGACCATGAAATGGGTTTCTAAGAAAAGATTTAGGGTATCTTTAAATGAGTTGGTAATGTTTTTTTTTTTTTATAGCCGCCCGCCATACATATGTGTAGCAGAGAACGGCTTCCGTTGAGCGCAAAAACGTTCATACACGAACTGTAGCCCATTCGGCTCAACCGCTCAACCTTACGCTCGCATACATTTGTTTTGCTCGCTGAGTTTACTACTGCTCGTTCTGCTAAACAATGATCGTGTTGAGTCAAAAAAAAATTGAAATGAGCAAATTCAACTAAACAATCGTTTTTTCGCCAGCTAGACGAAAATGAAATTATGAGCCGTTATTGAGAATAGGCTGAGTATATTCAATGCCTAGCTTTGCAGAGTGAGTAAAATATTAAGGAACGAAGGTTGTACGTCGTACACGATTGACGTGTTCGTCAGCACGAGCTGATTTTCATTCGACGCTGTGTTTCGCGGAGTTACTGGAATTGAGTAAGAATTTTTGAGTCTGAGCTGACTCAAGGAAAGTGTGAGTTTTGCGGTTCTCTGATGTGTAGCAATAGGATTCATACGAATCTTTCGAGCATTTTAAGATTTTAAAACGAAAAAAGGTTTGTTTGTGAGTCGATTCATTTCTTATATATGATAAAAACACTTCCTATAGTGCCCCATGTTCGGAGAAGGACCCATGATTAAGGTGAAATCGTTATACATAGCTTATATTTAGCTATGCTCAAAGCTCTCCTAGGTCTTCAACTTTGCATAGATTTCTGTAAACCCTGAGCATGCTTTTCGCTATGTTCTAAAATAATACCAAATTTATTATATTAGACTCCATAAAAGTAGTTGGGCTGCGTAAGGCTTTAGTTTTAAGCGTTTTGCCTTTGCATAGAGCTGAACTAAAGCCACTGAAAAAGAAACTTGTAACAGATCAGCACTTTTGGCAAAACTAACAAATACAAATGAAAGTCTCAAAACTCCTTTCTGGTGATTACTTTACTATACAGAAGCAGTAGCATAGCCTCTTTTTGTATTTTTTTTTACTAAAATATACTATATAGTATGTATATAGAGCGTCTGATCAAGCATAAATCTATTTACTGCCAAACTAAGCAGACACTTTGCAAATTACAAAAATTCTTCTTCGTCGTCGTAGACGTCGTCGTCTTCTTTTAGTTTTTAAACAAAAGCTCAACTTTCGCACTTCAGCTGCAGTTACAGTTTTTTTTTTTTTTTCATTGCTTGCAGTTTTTCCAGTTCCCAGCTTTTCAGCTTCAACATCAGCTGCAACGCGAGTGCAGAGCCTTCGAGCGAGTACGTCTGTTGCAAATATTTTTCACTACTTTCGACTGTTTTGCTTTTCTTTTGGCTTTTGCAGACGCCTTCTTGTCTTGTCTTTGCTTTTGCTTCATTTTATTTTTTTTAAATATTTTTTTTTTCTTCATTTTTTTATGTGGCAAGAAAAACTTTTTAATGCGAAATTGATGAAAGCTTAAGTAATGTTTAAATTTACAGCTTTGCAAAATTATTACTGCAGCAATTTTAGTTCATCCCTGAGACTAAGCGAATAGACAGACAGACGGACAGACGGACGTACGAAAAGAAAGACAGAAAGAGAATGAGAGTGGCACAGTCTGACTGTCTGATTGTCTAAAAGTCTGATTGTACAAGACATATCTATGTATGTGTGTGTGTGTGTGTGTGTGTGTGTATTTAGTTAAAAGTACGAAAGGCGTAAACGCGCACTGCTGGGCGTGATGGCGCTGTCTGTGCAAGCGCGTGTCGAGTGCAAACGGAAACGGATGAAACAAAGCCAGAAAGAAAAGCATGAAAGCTGCTGTGATTTTGCTACTGTGAAATTTGTGCATTCTTAAATCGAGTCGTCCTCGAGTCCTTGCCGCGACCAAAAATTTTCTAACATTCTTCTTTGTTTTGTCTTTCGTTTCATAGTTCCGCCCATTAAGATGGTTTCTTCTTCTTTTCATACAAACGATGAAGAGCCAAGAGCCTTTAGCCTTAAAAATTTTTCTGAATATGGAGCATGAAGAATAAAATTCTGTTTCAAAATTTATTGCATGTAACAACATGATGAATGGTTTTGATAGTCATATTGTTTTGCTGTTGTTGTTGTTTTTCGTTGTTGTTACTGTTTCGACGTCTAGAATTGGTCGCTTATTATTTGGCTTACTTTATTGTTTTCATATGAAAGCTATACGAGAGAAGTTTGAAATCGTAATCAATTTTCATAATTTTCATAATTAAAAACTGCAAAAAATACTGCAAATTAAATTGCATTCCAGCAGGTGTATAACTTCCGGTGAAAGAAGTAAAGCCCTCTGACAAAATTGTAAAATTTCAACTCCCTAAGCTAAGCGGTTGAGAACTATTCCTATCAGTCAGAGCAAAGTACGTGGGTATTATCTTAGATCCCAATTTTAACTAGAGAGACAACATCCAGGAACGAGTGAAGAAGGCAACGATTGGTTTCTAATCGTGTTTCAAACTATTTGGTCGTAGATGGGGACTCTCACCGAAAATGGTCTGGCCTAGTGGCCGGCTCTTAAAAACAACTACAACATACAAAACTTATCTATGGTAAAGAGATCTGCTTGCATTGGGGTCACTGCGGCAATGAACCTATCCCTCCGAGGCCCTAAATGCAATGCTAAACCTGTTACCCATTGACGTATCCATCAAGCAGATGGCCTCGATCAGTGTTCTTCGACTGAAAGAACAAGGCTTTTGGTCCTTTACTTACCTGTGGTCACTGTGCTTTTTTGTACATAATCCTGACAGATTTAATTTCTGTCTGAAACTTCGGATTTCAGTAAATCATTTAAAACCACAAACCACCTTCACGGTAAGACTGGATGGTGGAGCTGCTGGAGAGTGAAGCTGGTCTGTCGCTCTACACCGACGGGTCTAAGATGGAATGCGGTGTGTGGTCTGAGGTACAATTGGAAAACCTGGCAGTGGAAAATTTCTTTCGTCTGCCTGGTCTCTGCAGTGTGTTCCAGGCGGAAATCCATGCTATACTAATTGTGTGCAAGCTGCTCAGTTTTCAGCAGATCAGTTTTCATTCTCTCAATCATCAAGGCGCTGGATAAACACATTACCAAATCTTAGATTATAAGAGAATGTAAAAACAAACTAAATCTTGATGGTCGCAGCAACACACTTTGCCTTTCATGGGTCCCAGCACATAGTGATATTCTCGGGAACGAGCAAGCTGACTCTCTGGCTAGACGGGTTTCATCGGGTGGATCCCAGCCAGTCGCGATTCAGATCACAATGAGCACTAGGGTCACCCCCTCATTAGGAATCATTTCACCTCTTAAGGCAATAGTAGATGCCAAAATATTGAAAGCTGCAGGAAAGCTAAGCTTATTTGGCCTACTATTGACACCAAACGTACCAGAACTCTATTGTTCAGCTTCAGTAAAGATTTGGGAGACTAACAGCCGCAAACACGAGGCATTTGCCCATCGGGAAACACGCGGTCAGATTAGCTATTCCTTAAAACAGTACATGCAGAAGTTGTAGGGAAGAGGATACTTCAGAAACGCTAGAGCACTTCCTCTTTGTGTTTCCTGCACTAAAATTAGCACGTAGACTAAGGCACTTAGGAAGTTGGCAGTTGGAATCGCTGAGCGCTTTTCTCTCCTATGTCCCTCAAACTACGGTCTTTCCTTAACTGTACTGATTCTTTAGAGCATATCATGTACTTAAAGTTCACTTCCGAGATGTTATTTTTAGTGGTAGCAAAACGGCAGGTTTATGATAATTGTGTAGGGAATATGGGTTTTCTCTTCAGCCACCTCGATCTATCCCTCTGAAATACTTCGGAATATGTAAGTTCTTTTTGAGAAGAGCTTCGAATTTTATTACAATATCTTTAAAACTGACTGAATAAACAGAGAGACAGACGGACATTTCTAGATCGTCTCATCAAGGCCAATTTCATATACTTTCTAGAACCTACAATATCTTCTTTAATGCTTTACAAATACGAATACAAATACGTTACAATATGTGACAAACTGATAATACCCTTTTACTGATGGTCGTAATGACTTTATCAGGCGTGTCACACAAAGTGTAGAGATTTGATGAAATTGTGAAAGTAGTACATTCTTCACAAAAATTATATTTATATAAAAATATTTGATAAAATTTGGATCAGCCCTCTCTGAATACATTGCATTACAACTCCATTTATATTACTAAAATTGACTTTATAAAATTGTTCTTAAATTTTCGCTTCATCTACACTTTTATACAATTTATATTTTTATACTTTTCTAGTTATCATTCTTTGTTGCCACTGATTTGTTTTTTGTTTTTTGTTTTCTTTTTTTGTTGGTCTTTATTTTTAACTGATTGTGCAAAGTTTTTTATACACATTTTCTTCAAAAGTTGTGCTGCTTCGTTTTAAAGCGAAGTTTTTCCCTTTTCATTTTCGATAATTTTCTTCCTTTAATATTTTTTTTCTTTCTACGTCAAAGTTAAAGTAAAAGTGCTATAGGGACAGTCGTCGTCGTTGACGTCAGCGACATCTTCAAGAAGAAGAAGAAGAAGAAGACGTAGCTGCAGCATAGCTGAGTAGGTCGCCTGGTACGCTAAAAGTTATGCTACTTGTGCCAAAAAGTTAACGAAAAGTAAATAAAAGTTGATTCGTTGTAGTTTTTTGCTATATTTTGATAGTTTTTTTTTTCTTTTCTTTCTTTCTTTCTTAGACTTCCTTCAACATTTCATTCTTTATAGTTTTCTATTCTTCTTACACTAAGTTAGCAGCTTCGCATTTTGTTTGGCTTTCAACGCGCCAAAAACTTATCACTCTCTTTTTTTTTTCGTTGCTTAAAAAAATAAATCGATATTCTGCGTGAAAAAAAAAAAATAAATTAAATAAAAATAAATTTAACAACTTTCGTAAATGGCTTTAAATTGTTTCAATTTAATTTAACGAGTTGGCAGCGCTATTTTTTTAACTAGTAAGCAAATTAGTTGCAATTGCTGACAATCATGTTAAAAAGTGAATTTATCTTCGAAATTAAATTTAACTAATGCAAAAATAATGTTCTATCTTTAAAATTTTTCAACTATTTAATAATTTACGAGCAATGCCAGCTATAAAAGTTCGTGTCAAAGTATTTATTTTTTGTTTATTTCGCTATACACAACAACTTTTTCAAATTTTCAATTGTCTTGGGGCAACATTATTTTGAAATAGTTTTAAAAATAAAAGTTCTAAATAAAATGAATGGTTTGAAACTCTTCAAAATTGCTTTCAATTACTGAAATGCATTATGCAATGCATTTGTTGCACGAATTATTTTAAAATTCGTTGCAAATACTGAATAAAATGGAAGGTTCCATTTTTTAAACGGTTCTTTAATATTTTACTAAGCAAAAATTTTGTTTACTCTAAACCTATTAATTTCATAAATGAGTTTCATATTATGGAAACCATTAATGTAAAATTGTTGTTTGTTTGGTTTAATTTAGACGGTTACAGAATCAATATTTTTAGTAAATAAATTAGAACAATTATTTGATAATATGGTTTTTTATATAACAAGTTGAGTAAGTTAGGGTTGAATAATAACTTCAAGTTAAGTCAAAAATACTTGTACACTATTGTTAATTAAAGTTTATTATCGGAGGTGTCACTAAAGTATCTAGCAAATCTCCCGTCTTTAAAATCAAATATTAAAGTCTCAAAACTTTGAAAGATTTCATTGTTCGAAGACAGTTTTTCTATGGAGTTGTCATAACACTTAAATAATTTCATAGAATTTTTATATATTTTATTTATATTTTTCATGGAATCAACGTACAACAGTTACATTTCGCGCAGGTTGGCATTCTTTTTGTTAGTTTGGTATCGCCTATACTTTTTAATTAATTTACTAGAGATTTGGTAAAAGGCTTATTAAATAATTAAAACAATTGCGCTGTGCACGAGGGGTTGCATTTGTGAATAAAAAGAAATTTGCTAGAGCTAGCTCGTGAACGTCCGTTTTGGAAATTTTTTTTGCACTAGTGCAAAACAGCTGTTTATGTGATTTGTCATTTTTATTATTATAATTTTTTTGTTTGTGTGTAAATTGTAAATTGTGAGCAACGGAGTATGAATGCAATGCGAAGATAATATTAAACCGTTTAAACTTTATCCTTAAACTTTATTCTTGTTGGAATATTTTACGGAAATTCAAAATTATACATAATTATTTGTGAATCACGCACATTAATGATGGTATTAAATATTTTAACAATTTTTATGGTTTAATTTTATTATAAAATGAACGAAAATGCAAATGAAAGAAGGTGCAAATTTACAAATTTGATATTTTAAACCCCAAAAAATACCAAAAAAAAACTCGCATTTTTTGGGTGCGCTTTACAACACTTTTGTGTACAAAAATTTTTCCCTTTCGTAGCCAAGTGTCGAGCAAAAAGTGCAAAACATTTTCTGTGTTAGTTGTTGTTGCAATCGTGTGCACTTTTCTTTGTCCACCCATGCAAGACGTCGTGAACGGCACAAATATTATTTAAAATTGTAATGCTGCAATGCTCACAGAATTGATTGAGAATTTCTAAAATTATTTAAATTATTTTGCTAGAAATATCTTAATGAGGAATTTTTGTGAAATTTTATCGGGAAAAATTCTATCAAAAAATTTTTTTTTTTCGAAAATTTAAAATAATTTTTTTTTTTAACTTCTAGGTTGTAAAAACACCCTCAATTTTTTAATATGTAGTAGTATATGCAAAATATCTCCCCTAGTAATTTTTAATTTCATTTACTTAATTTATTTAATTTCAGTAATTAATTTATTTATTTATTTAATTTTTCAGATTTTTAAAATATATGGAATATATAAAAAATTTTTTTAAATTTTTTTTTGCTCAAAGTACAGATTAATGCTTACCTAGCGCAGTCGGCCATCTATTGCCGATATGGCTGCCATCTGTCGGCTAATTAAAAATGCCTAACATACGTTTAACCATTCCATACTTTTGACATGTTTATTTTCATCAAATTTTTAAAAGCTGTATTTTACCAAATCTCTTGTAAAAACATGAAACCAAACCGAAGAGATTTGTGTGACACCTTTAAATCTGTTTTCGTTGGCATTCAGTTGGTAGAGATTTAAGTGACATCCCTGAATATTAGATTTTAATATAGATAAGCTAAATATTATTTAATACAAATGCTGATTTCAATATATGATATAATTTGTTTTGGATCGGGTCTTTTTAACCACACTCATCCCTTGTCAAGAACTAGCTGCGTCAAATGTTATGTCAGGAATATTTAAGCTTCGATTTTATCAAAGTTAAAGTTTTCACTTTTTTTCCTTATTTTTAATTTCTATTTTTTATCAGAGGTGTCACAATAAATCTATTTTGTATGTTTTCAAATCGCTTGAAAACGTTACAATTTTGCGTTACAATTACGTCAACCGATTATTTTTTTTTACAAATAAATTTTTTTTATAAAGAGGCTCACAAAACTCGTGTTTTAATTTAATTAATTATTGCTCTAAAAAATTTCAAACTTATTGCAATATAATTTGTAAATCTTTCATTAGATAATGTATTGCATTTTTAGTATATTTTAATAAGATATATCATATCTCGGGGCTTGTTGCTGTTAATGAAACTATTTGAGATGATGACGTAAATGCATTTAATTTGCACTTTTAATTAGCATTGCGCTTAGGCGTTTGTTAAACCTTAACTTTACTTAACAATGATGCGAGATAACATCAAAGGCAACATCGTATATAACATTGTATAAATATCAATCATACGCCCCCTATGACATATATGGAAATTTTTTTAATTGCAACAAATGAAAAAAAAAAAAAAAAAAAAAAAGTGAAACGAGTTATAGCAACAGTTAAGCTGTTGCATTTATTTATACCCAATACATCGTTATATTTTATCGTATTTTTACAAAAAATTAGTAATTGCATTATTTCGGCTTTAGTTTCTAATAACAAAAATTTAATTTTTATGGCTACAATTAACCTGATTGATCTTCTGCCTATTTAAATGATTGACTACCTTGGATGTAATAATGTTTAATAAATAATCTGGGCGTGGTATTTGCATGTTAACAAATTGTTTGAAAAAGACAATCTATAAATAGATAAGACAATGACACGAGCGGCTTAAATACGAGAGCTGAATGATAGGTACTCGGTTTTAGAAAAGAAAAAACTATGAAACTTTTTGTTAAAAATAATAAAATCAAAAATGTTAATGGTAAGAGAAGTGTGCCACATGTGGGCACCCACGCTAGTTGTGGGCATCCCTATATATCTTTTGACAGCGAGTATATCTGAGTACTGTAAAACGTGTACATTGCTATATTATTGATATTAAAACAAATACCCGCATTTGCGCAACAACGGAGACCAAAATAAAAATAATATATGTATACAAAATAGTTAAAATGTTTCTATGTCCGTTATGGACTTTGAAAGCATCCAACCGATGAGTCCCAAACTGGTTTTATTTAAAAGGCAACAATGCAAGTATTATTATAGATCACTAAAAGTATGCCTAAGGCACAAACGGTTCCTTCAAAAAGTCGATTTTCTAATTGTCTCATAAAAAAATATTTTTGCTTTTTTACATGTTTACACGTTTTTATATAACTAGCCCCAACAAATTGTGTACTCACTGCAGTTAAAAAAAAAAAAAAAAAAAAAATAACCAAAAAACAGCGTGTCCCAATATATTTTGCGCAAGTTGTAATAAAACTGGTATTCTTTAGTACGTTTTTATGTTATCCTTAACTTATTTTGGTTGCGCTGAATCAAAAAAAAAAATCAAACAAAAAGTACAAAAATGCCATCTACATTTGCACAGAGAACAGCAATTGCGATAAGGAATAGCGCCGGAAGAGCAATCGAAACGCCCACACAACGTAGTAGCACAGTCCGGGTATTCGCTAGCATACAAAAAAGAAAGAATTGAATCGTTTTACACTGTTTTCGAAATGCAATAAATCGGTGTAAGTTCTTTGAAGAAGGTAAATATTTCAATTATTATGCAGTGAATTTCTGATGCAATTCTGCTTTTTTACTATATTTTTTACAATACAATACATTTGTTATGCGCTAAAACCATAAGGGTGCCCACAACAGGCACACTTTCCCTACTCACTCTAGTAAACTCATTTTTGGTAGCAATTTTAATATGAATGAACGAAGTTCGGAAAAATAAACAAGTATTTTAGAGATGAGAACTGCCTAAAATATATCGATATCTTTTAATACTATTAAAAAATTGATTATATTGATATATCGAATATCTTTATATGAAGTGCAGGAAAAAATATTGCTGGTAAGATTTTGACTCCGTGGAAAACTAGCTCGTCTAACAGAAAAAAAAAAAAATGGACCACATACATATATCTAAGATAATCGATGTGTTCACATTGCCCCACTGTGGAACTAGACCCCACAAAAAATATATCATAATTTGAGCAAAAAAAAAAATCCTGTTTTGGATGTACTAAAATCATTTCTTTTTTGGAATTAAAATTCCGCAATTCGGTCATCAAAACGACCGATACACTCAAACTTTGGTATAGTCGCCCTGTTCTTCCCTAACTAAAACTATTTAAACCATTCTCTGAATAAAACTAATTGCAATGCCTCAACTTTTGATTGTTTTATGTTAATAGCAGCGAATTTACATTGTTTTTGTTGTTGTTATTCTATTTGTTTTAATTTATGTACTTTTTGTTTATTTTAATGTTTTTTACGTTACAAAAAAAAAAAAAAAAAAATAATAATAAATAAATAAACTCAATAATTATAGCCTTAGTTTTTTTTTTGTTTTCATTAAAAATGGCACGAGTTAATAGAGGGTCGCGGCTGCTTTTATTTCAATTTTTCATAAATAAGATTTGTTATACACTTCATGCATAATATGAAAGTAGGTATATTTGTTTTGTAACATAGTTTGCAACATTTTGAGGAATGACATATTTCGAGGTGAACAAGATTTGCCATGTATTATGTTTATACTTAAATCTTTTCACCTGACCCAAGGACTGAATGACAGACATAATGATGGAAGCCATGATTACAGGCCAAATGGCCAAAGATAGAAAGCTGAAAGTTAGCATTAAGAAGGGACCCAAAGAGTGGCCTTGAAACCGGAAAAGCCATATATTTGGAATGAATAGACGTAGAGACTTAAAACTGGCCGCTTTTAAAAGATGGTTATTTTGGCGTGTTTAAGGGATTACCGAAATTTGGGTCTGGGATCCAAAATATATTTTTAGACCAAATTTTTTATTTTTTGTATTTCAACCAGGGAAGTAATGGGGGCCTTGAAACTGAAAAGGCCATATCTTTGTAATGAATAGACGCAAAGAATTGAAACTTGGCGCATTTAAAAGATGATTATTTTGGTATTTTCAAGGGATAACCGAAACTTGGACCCATTGGTGGACCCAAAATATATTTTTGGACCAATTTTTTTTTATTTTTTGATTTCAACCAAGGACGTAATGGGGGCCTTGAAACCGGAAAAGCCATATCCTTGAAACTGGACGCAATTGAAAGAGGTAACACAGAACCAAAATTTTAATAATTGTTAAAAGTGATTTTTCTGGATGGTTTCTGAAAGTTTCTATGGATTTTCGAAAGCATTTTTTGGGTTCGTAATTATTTGAAACGAATATTTTTAGATCCATTGATGCGAATTGATGGTAAAAGTATTTAAACTTCGGTTACAATAAAATTAATTTTTTTTTTTAATTTTTATGACAGCAGCTATAATTAAGGTGTAAATAAAGGTGTGTGAGTGTGCGTGGCATTTTTTTTTTTTATCTGAATTTATCTGACAGTTGTGTGAAATTTAAATGAAGCGCGCAAAGTTTTTGAGGCGAGTTACAAATCGGAAAAAAAAAAGTTGTATACAAATTAAATTAAAAAAAAATATATACGCAAACTCAAAAAAAAAAAAAAAAACTTTGTAAGCCTAATGAGCGTCATTTGTTGATTATTGTATTTGCTTTGTTTATGCCCAGATTTTTTTCTCTCTCGTTTTGATTTATGAGTTTTCTTTTATTTCAATTTTTTTTTGTATTTTTAGTTCGCTTTCGTATGCAAATTATAGCTTTACTTTATTATTAACGCCGTCGCCGCTGCCCATGTGCGTGCTAATTGACTCTAATAAAGTAAATGGGCGGTCTCAAAGTGGCGCTTTTGGGTGTTACGACGTCGGGGAAAAACCAATAATTTAAGTATTTACATACGACAATGTTGCTTTAAGTCGAAAAGGTATTCTAAATTAAAGTAGATTTTTAATAAGAAAAAAGCTTATTATGTGTGACAATTATGACAAGTTCATTTTGTAAATTGTTTGTTTATTAAATAAATACAATTATTTTAGAAAACTTTAATATAATTTAATGTAAATAAAAAAAAAATAAAATGGTAATAATAATAAAAATAATGATTGCCTCTTTATTTACTTATCTGGCAATAACTCAGTCAACTACGAACGGATTTTTATTTTTTTAACCAGTTTTGGAAAGAAGGAACTCAAGCCTTTCGAATAGTATATATTATTTTATAACATTTCATTGCGTTTTTCAAGACAAACGAAATTGTTTACTACTTTCTCAATTTTTGTTTTTTCAAGTTTTTACACTATTTTTGTATTACATTTTTGGTATTATCAGGGGTGCCAGGAAATCTCTACCAAAGAGATTTTAAGGTGTGATACAAATCTCTTTGGTTTGGTTTCAAATCGTTTAAGTTTTTGCAAGAGATTAAATATTCAGCTGTGATGACAACCAGTTTCAGTTATTGGCAAAACTCTCTTCAAACACTGAAATCTTTCGATGTTCTGTGACACCGAGATTTTGTATTAGAGAGAAAAGCAGCCAAAAGCAGATTTACTAGAGATATCTCTGAGACTTCAGAATGATTTTGAAGCGTTCGCAAATTTACGAGTCAAATGCATGTTTGGTTAGAAAAATCCGTCAAAAACACAAGTCTTCAAATTTCCTTTTTTTATATTATACTGGTTTCCGATGTATTTTTTGCACAGAACACGATTCTGGTATGCAAAAGTGCCCATCAAAATACTTAAAAACACTATTTTTGTCGGTCTTTACCTACTTTTCTAGACGTGATGGAAACTTTTGGACACGAGAATCGTGTACATCGAATCGAACGCATCGGAAACCAGTCTTATTATAAAAAAAAAAACATAAATGTATATGTATAAATTTTTCACACCTGTTTTGCATTTCAGTCGAAAACACTGGACCATAAAAGGTTTACTTTATTTTATTCAATATTTTTAATTTCATTTTATTTGTTTACACATTTCAATATGGTTATTGTAGTGAAAGATTCAAGCTTCAATTTAAGAGTAAGTTGATGTCTCTAGCACGTCTGGTTTTTAAGAAAAGTAGGGGCAAGAACATTCAGAAATAAAATTTTTGGAGTTTTTTAACCTAATTCTTTTTTTATCAATTTGTATCGGGTTATCAGATAAGTTTCTTTTTTAGAAATCTGGTTAAAAACTTGAAAACGCAAAAATTAATCGCAAATTTTGAGATTTACGTTTAAGTTAATTCGTACGATTTCAAATTGTTCGTATTCCGGCAATCGCAAAAGTTGTATTTCAGTTCCAAAACGTTTCTTTGCATTGTACATGACATAAATTGTTATCGGTTACAAATAAAAATGTTATCGGTCTTATCAGATCGCAAATTGTTGCTGCTTCGAATAAATTTACTGCTCTTTATATTTAGGCATAGAGAAGAAAATATTGATTTTAAATTCGAATTCAGTATCAATGATATTAAAAGCTAAATAGATAAACTCCATAAACATCACTCTTGAATAAATGTATTTTCAAAAAATCGGCAGTAACTTTTTATTAAATATTATGCATTTTCATTTCACTGACTGAAACGCAGTCGGTTTGAAATCGGTAATATTTTGTGATTTAAGCTTGCCGGAGCACCCAAAATTTGCGATTTGAAAAGTAAATAGCAAAGTTTTTTTTATCGAATTCTTTATTTCTTCAATCTTCTTTTCTTATATTTTTTTTCTCATGAATACACATCAATGCTGTAAAAGATAATACATAATAATTCCACAAATATTTATCGTTTTGTGGTTTTGATAAAATAATTAAATTTCGACTTAATACCTTCAACCGAAAAAAAAACTAAAGAACAAACAAACAAACAAACTTAAACTAACAATTACCCAAACTATTCTTTATAAAACATTTCCATTGAATATCTTATTCTCTCAATATACTTCAAGAAGTGTTTGGGCGTGGGGGGTATGGGTTCTTATGTTATTATTCCCTTCGATTTTACACAACTACACACTACGGCGTTGGTGTCCAACCATGATAATTACAACAATTTACTATAATTTGTATTAATTTTGTGCAAATGTGTCTGCGTTCATGTTTTCGCTCGCCCTCGACAAATGTACACAACACAACATCATTCATCTCCTTCTATAAATTTATAGTTGCATCTTTGTCTAACATTTCGACGATTTCAAGTTTCTATGCTCATCGTATATTGTATATAATACCATACATATTATATAATGAATCTGCTTGGCTTTTGATTAAGTCATTAAAATGCAATTTGGGAAGCGTGTACGGCATGCTGTGCAAAGTATTTAGAAGACATCCCAAACACTGCTCCAACACTGCTGCTGTTTCTAATAATATTTCAAGAACACCCCCCCAAACATGTTAGACGCGACAACGGGGGAAGCTTAGCAATTCATTTTTAATGTTTTTGTATAAATATTTTAAGCGTTGTTTATTTTTACTAGATTTATCGAGGGTTGTAAAAAAATTTTAAAGATGAAAGTCAGACAAAAAAATCCAAAAGAACATGAAAATAATTGCTAAATTCGGGAAGAAAAAAAATTGTCAAATAAATTTTTTTAGGACGAAATGTTAGCCATGGAAATTTGCTTAAATAAAGTTTAGAAACATTATTAAATCTATAAAGCACATTAAGTGTCTTTTGTTCAGAACACCCAATATTATAAAACTATGTAGAATTGTAAATTACTAATGGAAGTTGCATGACAAATGCAGCAAGCTTTTGAATCAGTGGAAGAGCGTGGTTTAAAGCCATACACATACACAAAGGAAGAACCAAGCATATTGTGCTCAATTCATGCATATCTGTGGCCAAAAGTAAGGTAAGGTGAATTTTTCTAAATTCAAGCACAAAGTTCTTAAATCAAGCACCCTTCGGTATGTTTTTAAGAACTTAATAGATGCACAGAAAGAGGCTTAATAGACCCTATAAAGTATATATATTCTTGAATACCGTTGAAGCGAAAGTCGAACTAGAAATGTCTGCTGTCTGCTCTTTAAAAACGATTATCTCGGTTTATCTCTAGCTCCATTTTAAGGGTTACCCTAGGGTGGAAAATAATTTTTAACAAAATTTTTATGCGCTCACTCCCTAGGATTGTCCTATATCGAAAATAAGAAGATATAGATTAAAAATTGGATAATATTTAATGGTGCGCGAAGCACCTGAAGTTTCCCAGTGTACTACTTAGAAAAACAACACTTTTTAGTAGATTTAATGTAGAAACTTGTTTCTCTTACTTTCGATATAAGGGGTGAGCGCATACAACTCTTGTTTGGACCCTAGAATACCCCTATACAAATCTACCTCAAAATTTTAAGTTTTAGCATAATAACGTCCTTCTTGTTCTAGGAAGTCTAAAATTATTATAAATTATATATATGGTAGTCCCAACGAAACATCCCAATGTGGGTATGAGCAAAAAAAAAATTTTGGTGTAGCTTCCATTCAAATTTACTCCATTTTTTGAAGTTTTTGTATGAAAATCCAATACCATAAAGTGTGGTTGTAAGATAAGACTTAACTTAAAGTATATAAAGGTTGAGTACAGGGTATCTTGCTCGACAACAGCGTTCTTTCTTGTTCCTATTGCACTCGTTTGTATGGTGGTCGTTACGCATCTTAGACATTGGTAGCACTTTAGTGCAAAATAAAAAAGGGCATTCACAAAGTTTTGCAACACGTGCAACTTTAAAAAATGCAGAAAAAAAAAAAAAAATGTTGCAGAACCAAAATCAATTTCCAATAAAAAAAAATCTTACTCAAATTTACCCATGCACTTTCGTAACATATCAGTGTAATTTTAGTGTTGCAAAAAAAAAAAAAAGTAACGGGTGATTTTTTGAGGTTAGGATTTTCATGCATTAGTATTTGACAGATCACGCGGGATTCAGACAAGGTGTCAAAGAGAAAGATGCTCAGTATACTTTGACATTTCATCATGAATAGACTTACTAACGAGCAACGCTTGCAAATCATTGAATTTTATTACCAAAATCAGTGTTCGGTTCGAAATGTTCGAAAATCCGCTTTTTATCGACAAATTTTGTTCAGCGATGAGGCTCATTTCTGGTTGAATGGCTTCGTAAATAAGCAAAATTGCCGCATTTGGAGTGAAGAGCAACCAGAAGCCGTTCAAGAACTGCCCATGCATCCCGAAAAATGCACTGTTTGGTGTGGTTTGTACGCTGGTGGAATCATTGGACCGTATTTTTTCAAAGATGCTGTTGGACGCAACGTTACGGTGAATGGCGATCGCTATCGTTCGATGCTAACAAACTTTTTGTTGCCAAAAATGGAAGAACTGAACTTGGTTGACATGTGGTTTCAACAAGATGGCGCTACATGCCACACAGCTCGCGATTCTATGGCCATTTTGAGGGAAAACTTCGGAGAACAATTCATCTCAAGAAATGGACCGGTAAGTTGGCCACCAAGATCATGCGATTTGACGCGTTTAGACTATTTTTTGTGGGGCTACGTCAAGTCTAAAGTCTACAGAAATAAGCCAGCAACTATTCCAGCTTTGGAAGACAACATTTCCGAAGAAATTCGGGCTATTCCGGCCGAAATGCTCGAAAAAGTTGCCCAAAATTGGACTTTCCGAATGGACCACCTAAGACGCAGCCGCAGTCAACATTTAAATGAAATTATCAAAAGTAAATGTCATGGAGCAATCTAACGTTTCAAATAAAGAACCGATAAGATTTTGCAAATTTTATCGCTTTTTTTTTTTTTAAAAGTTCTCAAGCTCTTAAAAAATCACCCGTTACAAAGGTGAGCAAGTGGCAGCTAGATTTGTTTTATTTTTTGTGCGAACGATAATAATACCTAGGATAAGTAGCCGTAATTCAAATTAATAAGAAGCATTTAGACGCGGAAGGGGCTAAGGTGTCAAACAGCTGATTCTAAAGATTTGAACCATTTCACTTTTTACAAAGGACGCTCAAAATGCCTTCTAATGCAAAATACGTAAATGTTCTAAATACCTAAAATGTTGGACTACTTAGCACAATCAGCTGTTTGTGACTTTGAGTTGTCTATATAATATGAAATTATATTTTTGTGAGTAATATGTCAAAAGAATGCTCAAAAGACGATCTAAAAATATTAAGTATAAACTAAAATAAATGAAACTTTACAAGAAATACGAATTGCAATTTAAGATTTAAGGTATTCAGAAGGGTCACCATGCAACTTTGTAATATGCAATTTTAATAATTCTTACCGCCAAATTTTCGTATTTATTTTCCAAAGGTCTTATTGCATTGATGCAATGAAATTTAATGGACTACAGTCTGGACCGACCAAAATAGTAGAATACTTTTTTTTGGTAGTGTACAATTTTTTTATTGCATTTTTGCAATGTTGCAACTTGGGTTAAAGGTGATTTAGTTAAAAAAAATGAACTGGCAGCTGGTTGGACCTGATATTTACTTTAAAATTTCATGGTCTCATGCTGTGTATCTGCATTTTTTAAATTAAAAACTTATTGACAAACAAAAAAAAAAAAAAAAAAATATTGCCTTACTGCATTCAACAAAATTACTGCGTCTAAAAAAAAATTTACTGCGTCCAAAAAAATAGAAACGCATTCATTTCGCTCATTTTATGACGCTCTCCATAATCCTTTTAAGCTGCTTTATCGCATTGCGCATTTTATGATTCCTTTGCAAAATATGTCATCGTCGTCTTTTTAGCTATTCAGTTCCTTTTTTTTTTTTATTTTTTGGGTGGTACTCAAACTTGTCTTTAAATGCTTTTTATGTGCGTTGTTGTCTCTGCTTTTTACGATTATCAAGTCCAAAACTATGTTGTGCGAAAAAAAAAAAAAAAAAAAAAAAAACAGATAAATTAAGTACTTCCATTTCTTTTGTCATTTTAATGGAAATTCAATCGTGCTGATAAACGATCTTTAATTTTTTTACGAGCATTACCATTTTTATGGCTAAAAATAAAAAAAATGGAAATTAAAGCGTATTTTCAGTTTACAAATGCAAATGAGCAAAAATGCAGCATTACTAAAAAATATTCTGACAATAAAAAAGTAAGGGACACATTTATTTTTCAAAAAAGTTACGAAAATGTAAATTTTATACAAATTTTTCTCAACTTTAAAAGTCAAAATCAAAACAAGTAATTTATCAAAGCAATGATTTTACATATTTCAAGTTTTTACTACATTGCGTTTTAAATTAATATACAAGAAAATTGCGGCAAACCAATCTACTTAACATAAATTTTATATTATGAACGTTTTTTTTTCTTATGCGAAAACAAATAATTCCAAAAGAAGCAACAAAAATTCAATATTGTGGCAATTTGTTTCTATTTGCTTCACAACATTTTTATACAAATAATGTGAAGGATATTATCGTTTTGTCAGAAAATTTGTAACATATTAAAGGAGACATCTAAGACCCTATAAAGTGTAGACATTCTGTAAAATAAGTACCCGAAATATTAGCCAATCTATTGCTTCTTATTTATTTACCTAGCTGAGATTTAATCACAATCTGTCATTTTGTGTATTAACATCGATCGTGTGGTACAAGACGTTCTTGGAGGACCAAGAAGTGGTGCCTCGTTCCGGACGACCATCGACCAACGAAAACATCAATAAAATCAAAAATCGTCATTTGAATCCAAAAGAGAGTGAAGTAGTGAGGTAAACATCTCTCATATGACCGCTCAGAACATTTTGACTGGTGTACTCGTTCCAAAAAGAGCACGACGACAACGCGCCATCTCAGCCAAAAAATTCAATAAATATCCTCGGGCAACCACCGTTTACGCCAGATTTGGCTCCCTGTGACTTTTTTCTGTTCCTAAAACTAAAATTGCTTCTTCGGGAAAGTTGTTTTGAGTCTGTCCAGGTCCTAGGTAGTTTTTATGCTAAAATTAAAATACCACGCCCATTCCAAGGTGTAGCTTCCATAGAAATTTACGGCCCATTTTCGAGTTTTTTTTTACGAAAATACGTATTTTTCTGCTTTTGTGATGCTAAGTAGTTTGTATGTCGGAACCAAGATGCCACGCCTATTTTAGGTATAGCCCGCATACAAACTTACTACTTCTTTTTTGATTTTATATATAAAAATTTTTGTTTTTCTATGAATATATTCCATACAAATCAGGTAAAAACACTTTTTAATGTCATCCAATGACAGGACCAAGATACCAAGCCCATTTTTAGATATGGGCCCCATACAAATCTACCGCCCATTTCGTAGTTTTTGTATGAAAATAGTTATTGCTTTTGCTCACGATGTTGCCAAGTTCCGCATCTGTCCGCCCAGCGTATGATAAATTAACATAGTCACCATGCTACACATTGACCCCAAAGATATGGCTTTTCCGGTTTCAAGGTCATTATTAGGCCCCAGGGTCAAACATTTTACAAATTACGACGTAGTGCTCAACTGAAAAAAAAAAAAAAAATATTGTCAAAACATCTACTTTGGGTACACTAATGGGCCCCAGGTTCAAATTTTGGATATCGCTTTTTTTTCAATTTCCTTTCAAATGAGCCTAATATAAGGTCTCTAGGTCTTACCATTCCAGAGATTTAGCTATAATACACGTCCGGTTTCAAGGCTCCCATAAGTCCCCTGGTAAAAATTTTCTAAAATCCCTTCTTAGTGCTTACTTTCATCATAAAACTGCATCCGTTTGGGCTGTCGCCCTGTCTTCCGTCAGTTAGTCAGTCAGTCAGTCAGCTGAGTTTTCGTGACGAACATTTTCGTGTGACGTGTATCAAAACTTCGATTCTACCGAAGTTAAAGTTTTCCCTTGTTGCTCTTTTTTTTCTGTCAAATCAAAACCATAAAAAAAAAGTTTTTCTTTCTATTTGCTAATTTAGATATTTTCCATTTTGTATGCTGAACAGCTCAGTGAATCGTAAAAAACGAAATGAAAATGCCTAAAAAAAAAGCTTGAAAGTGATATATGTATTGTACAACTACAAACATAAAAAAAAAAAAATGTCGGCGTGGCGCGTAAAATGGCGGACAGTAAACAAAAAAAAAAAAACAGAAAAAGGAAGCACGATACGCGCAGTCAATGAATAAAAATTTTTGATCTGCATATTTTCTTTTTTTTTTTTTCAAGTTTTCTGTTTATTTTTAGCAGAAAAAGGAAGGAAAAAAAGTAAATTAAATTGCGTGCCGAGGTCAGTGGTGGTGTCGATTTTATATATTAAATCACTCAATGCAGTCACACAGCTGAGCTGCTAAGTTTTCGTTTTCGCTCACAATCCGCAGCATGCAAAAATCAACGACGTCGATGAACGAAAGAACGTAAACTGCTGAGTCTGAGTCTGAAAACTCTCGTTAAAAATCACTTAAAATTCCATCATCATAAATTTGTCAAACAATTTTTACTCACTGCTGCTGCTGCTGGTGGTGATGCTGCTTTCAGCGTTTCATTCATTCAAAACTGAATGTCCTTCTCAGCTATTTTGAGAATGGCGATTTTGACAGTTTTGGTTTAGCTTTTTCGGTTTTGCAATAGTTTGCAGTTTTCTTTGATTTTTCTACATTTTTTTTTTTGGTTTAAGAAACTGCAGCGTCATATAAAAAAATTTTTTGAAAATCGCGCAAATTCAGCAACAACAAAGGCGTCTATGAATAATACAAAATGTATGGAACTGCAATTGAGCGTTCATGCCACGTTAAAAATTTATTAAAAAAAAAAAAAAAAAAAACACCACATAGATAGCTTTGTTGCTTTTTTACTAATCAATGTTTCGTTGCGGCTATCAAAGGCATAATTTATACTAAATTTAGAGTTTTTAGAATTAGAAACAAAAGAAGCTTTGATGCAAAAACTCAAAATTTTGGGCTAGATTTGTATGGATGGTACGCCTTAGGTGGCTTCTTGGCGGCTCAGGAGTGTCGAAGTTTCAAAAGTAGAGGTCCAACTCTTATAGTCTTCGAGACAGACAGGAAAGACGTACAGAAAGCGCTATATCGACTCTCCTAATCAATACTTATCAAGAATATATATTCTTTGTGAAGTCTCTTATGCCTCCTTCTACCTTTACATGCATTTGCACAAACTTAATTGGGATTTTCGATAATGTATTGCGAAAATTCCAAAACTATGTATGAGGTCTTAATTCTCTCGAATTTTTGGCTTCGTTGCGTTCAGATCAAAGCGGTTGCACGCTTGCTTTTATTTAATATTTTGTTTTTGTTTAATGATATTTTTATTTACTGTGGTTTCATCGCATAATCGAACACAAGTTTTCACAGTTTAAATCATTTTCGACAACCAACCCACTTTGTAAAAATCAAGCTACACCATTGCACAGTGGTCGCTGCTGTACGATCAAAATCGAAAAACCAAAATCGAAATTTTACAATTTGAATAATGTCGTTCCTCCCATAAATAAATTGGCTATTTAAATCCAACGAATATTTTCAGTGTGACCATTCGCTCTAAGCAAAGTGTTAAGTCTAAGTGTTTTCGTTTACTATTTCCAACTTCTCTTAAGCTTTAAGTTGTGTTCCCCACCGAATCCCAGGTTCATATTTGTTTTGATCATAGATACATATCTAAAGATTCAAAGAATACCAAAATTAGCTGCCCTTAGCCGCCCTTTCATAGCAATTTGTTGATTAGAGTGCATAAGGTATTTGTGTCTGTTTTTGTGTTTGTTATTGTTTATTCGTGTTTTTAATGTCAAATTTGTATTTTTCTTTATAAATAACCTTACTTTTGGTTCATTTATATGGGTATAGGCCTCTTTTTTCCAATGTACTATTCCGCACAAGTGTTTTTTTTTTTCAAGCGTGGTGCTCCCAAAAGACACTAATGCTGGAAAACTTCGATTTGTTGTTGACTCAATACAGCTGGAGTTGGAAAACAAAGGATATATTCCAAACCAAGAGGTATTATTAGCTTGAGCCGAAAAATAGATGATATTAAGAAATACAGTTATCAGTATACTGGAAAAATCGTGCAATCCGCCATTATTATTAAGCTCAGACCCTCTTATAAGTGGAATGAGAAAATGGCCATTTTTTTTCATTATAGCTTAATAATGTTATGAGCTTACAATTTAAATTATGGATCTGTAGGACACGTTTAACCATTTTTATCGCATGTCTTCATACAATTCCGACCACTGTGCACTGTTCTTATTTAAATCACTTAAAAAAACTTGTACTGAATAATTAGAAAATATATTGTAAAAGCAAAACTTGCTTGTATTATTGATCTGTAAGTCATTTGTATTTCATTAATTATAAAGTAAAATAATGAGAGAACTCTCTCCTGCTACTATAAGCTGTACTTTGCTTTAGTTTCAAGCAAACAAGCAAATTTGCAATCATTGCTAGAAACAAAACACATCATAACACCGACAACAACAACAGCATTGCCGTTGCTATTAATATTGCCAAATGCTATCAGCAAACGCCAACATCAGTGTTGTCAGAACAAGAGAGCATCTTCATAAAATAGTGCATTATGCATAAACCAAACCAAACGCTTCGCTTATATGAGCAGCAGCAGGCAGCACAGCACAGCACACATAATTAGGTTTCACCGAAAATTTTGTTTATTCGTCACTATAATACATTTCGCTTTCTCAGCGTGTTTCAGGAAAAACCCGTCATCATTCGCAGTCGCATTATTATGGCCAACAAATTCTTAGCTTAGACGAATATTTTGCTAGCAAAATCATTATCAACGATATTGCCTGGCAACGAAAATTGCATATGACGACGACAAGGATGACAAGGATGCAAAGGACGAAAAGTGTTTAGTTTTCGAAAATTCAGAAAGCGTAGCAAAATGCAGCTAAGCATACAAATAACAACAGCCAAAGCGATGAGGTGGTGATGGTGGAGTACATTGGTTCATTGGTTCGGTTGGAGGCTGTTGCTCAATGAAGCGTTGCCAGAGTGTATTAGAAGAGACGAGAGGAGTTCTAATCTACAATATAGTATATCCACATTCATGTTCATTTTGGCTTGTTTCGTTATGTGTTATGTTATGTGTTTATATAATGACATTGTGTGGCATAATAATTTGCAGCTTAACTCAATTTGTGTGTGGCGCTATTGCAGCTGAGAACGCATACAGACACTATACGACGACTGTGAGCGAGTAAAAAAAGTTTATATGTAAATGTACCTGAATACTATTTGCTTCCTGCTTGCATGAACCGGCGCCGGTTCTTGGTTGCCATTTTTTTTTCTATTTTTTTGGTTCCCTAGCATACAGCATTAGTTTCGTTCTTCTACTCCCTACTCACCTTTTCTATGCAAAACGCGTGTTTATTTAAGTAAACAATTTAAATTTTAATCGAGGTGTACCTATTTCAAACCGAAAAACACACATCTCTAAGGAATTTTGGTAACTTTGTGGTGCGCTATTCGCTATGTTTTGTTTTGTAAATATTTTCTTGTTGTTTTGTTTTTCGAATTATTTATTAAAAAAGTATGTTTAGTATATATGTACATACAGGGTGTTATTTGCTTTGTTCTAGGACTAATGCAATTTAATATTATCGTTTTAAAATTGCATAAATCGTTTAATATTTTTTTCGATTATAATAAATATTTAAAAATATATTGATTTTATTAAATGTTAACGTTTGTATTTTTTAATAGTATTGATTTTGAATTCGAATTTTAATTCGAATTTAATTGTCAATGCAATAATAATTTGCGATTTGGTAAGACCGATAACCATTTTATTTGTAGCCGATAGCATTTTTGCCATGTACAATGCAAAGAAACGATTTGGAAATGAAACATAACTTTTACGATTGCCGGAACACGAATAATTTGAATTCTTACTAAATTATTAAATCATAAATCGCAAATTTTATTTGATTGCAGGAACATGGCTGATAATGTTGATCTAAATTCTCTTTTTAAAATTTTTACCGAAGGACAGAATAATAAATAATTTCTTGAAAAAAATAGAAAATGGGTGGTGACTTTTTTTTGGGGGCTATATAGTGGGCTGATCTTTATAGGATGATGTTAGATGTATTTTTACCCAATCAGAAGTGAATACATTTATAACTAAGTTCATATGGGGCCTATGGGCGTGATTTTACCCAATTTGAAGTGAATACATTCATAAATAACACCTTTTTTCCTACAAAAAAATGGGCGGTAAGTTTGTATGGGGTTTACACTTAAAAATGGGCGAGGTAACTTGGTTTTGACAGACAAAATAGTTTTTGGTGAAAACAGGCTTAAGTTTTTCAAGTCAGTATCTTTAAAACTAACTGATTGAATTGCATAGAAATAAACAGACAGGCGTATAGACGAACGGACGGACATGGCTAGATCTATTCATCTCATCAAGCTGATAAAAGAATAAATATTTATGATTTATGGGGCCTACGACGCCTGTTTTAATGAGTTACATACATTTTGCAATTCACTGTTTATGCACAGGGTTATTATGTTAGTAAAATATGTACCCTGTTGTACTAGATTGCCATTCAAATATAATGTTGACAGTTAAAATCAAAAATCTTATTAAATATTTTTAGAATTTTATAAAAAGTCTTTAAATTTTGTTAAATTTTAATTTTACTACAATTCCAAATAAAAAGAATACTCCTTATTTTCTGTGCAATTTTAACGATGCTAAAAAAATTTACGAGCACAGCTTAATGTAATAAAAAAAAAAAAATAGAAAGAAAATAATAATTTTAAAAATACTTTTATATAAATTGAATTACACATTTCTCATGGTAGAAAATTGAAGAACTCGTCAACAATGTAAAATGTTTAGGGAAAAGTTAACAAACATTCACAGAGAAACAAATGAACAAATAAATTGACAATAATTTTGTCATAAAAACATTTTATGTACTCGTCGACAGTCAACTTAGGGCATTTCAGTTTCAGAGTTTCTACATGAAAAATAATTGAGTTTAAGGGTGTTCAAATGACAACTGAAACACGAGAAGAACGAAAGATCTGTACTGGTTTCGGCGTTTTCTAGAGATGCGAATTGCAATTGTCAACGTCATTGAACGCATTAAATTTGAATCGGTGACGAAGCGTTGCGCAGCGCTGCAACTGTGAAAATTGAAATCTGTGTCGCAGTTCGTTAGTCTTTAGCTGGCTGGCTGCATTGCACTTTTGCTATAATATTTTTATAGCAGCTATAAATTTTTTTGAACAAAAAATCCTTGAGGACATTTCAAAAAGAAATAGAAAAATTGAGCACTTTTCTTTCGCGTTTTGTATTTCTGTCACACGCAGCGCATTTTGCTATTTTATGGGTCCAATTATATTTCGTCATATGTCAACATGGAATACAAAACATTTTTATGATTGAAAAACGAGTGAAAAAAAATAGTAATTTACGACACTATAACTTACGAGAGCATTTTTAATTGGTAATAGGCTTAAAAAAGATAGCTTTATTTATTTGTTTTTGCAAAAACAGTGATTTGTGATGTGATTGGCAACTTGAAAATCACAGTGACTGCAAACAGTATAACTTACGATAGCATTTTAATTGGTAATAGGCTTAAAGAGATAGCTTCATTTATTAGTTTTTGCAAAAATAGTGATTTGTGATGTGATTGGCAACTTAAAAATCACAGTGACTGCAAACAGTATAACATACGAGAGCATTTTAATTGGTAACAGGCATAAAGAGATAGCTTAATTTATTTGTTTTTTGCAAAAAGAGTGATTTGTGATGTGATTGGCAACTTGAAAATCACAGTGACTACAAACAGTGATTAAATCGCTGTGAAAAAATCAACGAAAGTAATTTTTATTGCAAAACTACACATTATATTTAAGCTGATTACTCAACAATTTACTCTCAGAAACATATCAAATAGGTTAACGATGCATTCAATGGGCGCACTCCCACACACACAACTCTAAACATGCTGCATATGTATGTATTCCATTTATAAATTTTTTAAAGCCCATTTAAAGCTTATACCTGCTGCGTCTAATTAGGCATTTGCAAATGCATTTGCATTGACGAATTGTGTTCGCGTTTTGCCTTCTATTGAAAAGCAAATAATCCATAAATCAGCAAGTAAACTGAATACAGAATGTAAAATTGTAAACTGTGCATTCAGTTTTAGGCTAATTAAAGCCCAAAAACAGGCATAGTCGTGTAGCTCATTAGCAAAACAAAATGACTAAATCGTATCTAGGCAATATTGTAGACGGATATAAACTATAAAAATTGAGATATAAAAACATAAAGAAACGACTCTACCAACAGAGTTTTAGAAACTACAAAATTAAGTTAAATTATTGAGCTCGATTGATGCGAGTATGTATTAAAATAACCATAAAATGTATTATTTTGAATTAAATTTACTAAATGTGGCAATGTGGACAACAACAAAAGTTTGTATTTATGCATACATAAAAACTTCATGTTTGGGTGCCGCAATAAAACGTTCTGGACCGAATCAACGGCTGCGACGCATTTTTGAAGCGGATGGTGACTGGTGACGAAAAATGGATCACATACGACAATATCAAGTGAATCATCCCAAGCAGTGGCTAAGACGGGATTGACGGCCAGGAAGGTTTTGCTGTGTGTTCGGTGGAATTGTAAGGGATTCATCCACTATGAGCTGCTCCCATATGCCGGACGCTTAATTCGACCATCTATTGCGAACAACTGGATCGCTTGAAGCAGGCGATCGACTAGAAGCGTCCAGAATTGGTCAACAGGACAACGCCAGGCCACACACATCTTTGGTGACTCGTCAGAAGCTATGGGAGCTCGGATGAGAGGTTTTATCGCATCCACCATATAGCCCGGTTATAGCGCCAAGTGATTACCACCTGTTCCTGTCCATGGCGAACGCCCTTGGTGGTGTAAAGTTGGCCTCAAAAGAGGCTTGTAAAGTCTCGAGTTCTACGCAAATAAAGAGTTTCTACAAAGGGGTGTTATGAAGTTGCCGTCTAGATGGAAACAGATTATCGAACTAAACGGCGCATATTTTGAACTAAATCCGATCCCTGTAACACTTTTTTAAAGCATTAAATAAAGAGCAAAAAAAAGCGGAGGGGAGATATTTGACAACTTTATATAAAAGTTATGAGGTGTTCTAAAATAAATGGGCTATTAAAAAAGCGATAAAAAAAATATTTAAATACTATTTTTGAATCTTATTTCGATTTTTCGATTTTATCGATTTTTTTACATTGTAAAAAAATGTCGATATATTTTGAGAAATTCACAGCACTTGGCTGATATTTTAGGCATCATAACTAAGCAAGTTAAATATATTTTAAAAACAATATTTGAACAAGAAAAAGCTATGCACGGGATAGGTGTCAACTAGAGTTGGGCATTTGGACCCGCGGGAAAAAATTTAAAATGCCGGAATCGGTAAAAAACTTCAAAATTTGCAAGCGAAACGGGATATTGGTCTAATTCTGATATTTCTGAAAATAAACAGAGAAAAACCGTTAACTTCGGTGGAACCAAAACTCAAATACACGTCACACAAATCAGTTTATTTATTCGGACTATCATAGACATAATTTATACTAAATTTAGAGTTCCTAGAATGAGAAAAAATATCGTTTTTATGCAAAATCCCAATATTTTGGGGTATATTTGTATGGGGGCTATACCTAAAATTTGGTTGATCCTACCCATATTATGATATTTTATTGGGACTATCCTAGGCATAATTTATACCAAATTTTGAGTTAATAGAATAAGAAACAGGAACGTTTTTATGCAAAAACCCAAAATTTTGGGGTAGATTTGTATGGAGGTACTCCTTATAATGGGTCTAAAGAAAACTTATAGGTCCAGGAGAGTCTAAGTTTCAAATATGGTGGTCCTATCTCTTATAGTCTCCGAGATAATCTCTCTCATACAGCAGATAGAAGGACAGACCGACAAACAGATATAGCTAGTTCGACTCCCCTTTCAATGCTGATCAAGAATATATATACTTTATATAGTCTATTTTGCCTACTTCTGCCTGTAACACACATTCGCACAAACTTAATATACCCTTTTACTCTTTGGGTACAGGGTATAAAAACTATTAATTTAAAAGAGCACTGTTATTTTTATTAAATTAGTGTTGGTAATTTATTCACAGTGATTTAAAAAACGCAATGGTGCACTGCGACTAAAAGTAGTGGTTAGAGATTTTATTGTTCTTCAGTTAATCGGTGATTTTGTGTAACAGTGAACCTGTACAGTAATCGCTCAATGTTTTTTTTTTCGCAAACTTTGATTTTATCACTGTTTGTAGTCACTGTGATTTTCAAGTCGCAGTCGCTAATCACACTGCGACCCAAAAAATCACTCTTTTTTGGCAACACTACTTTGTGTAAAGAGAAAATTTGTTTAACTCAAATTCAATTTAAGTTTATACTTTATTTCTTAAATTTCAAGCTTTAATGGATTAATTAAACGTTGAATACTAAGAAAATTGCTTTGCTAAAATTGTCTCTTTATGTATGTACTTATACAAACCAATATTAAATTAAACTTTCTTGACCAAACTACTGACCAAAATTATATCTATTGTTATTCTTGTGATTATGTATTTGTGAAAATCCAACTTATAAACGACAACAAAAACAACAACTTAAGTTTATTAGCTGTGCTAAAGATAGACACAAACTAAATACGTATATAAAGGTGAGTTAAGCCATTGTATAGCCTTTACTGCTGCTGCTATTGATGCTGCTCCACCTACTTCTACGGCTGCGCCCTGACCTTACTACTACTTCTCAACGTCATTCTTAGTAATAAACATTTATTTTTACGATTGTGGTGCGCATTTAAGTGCAAATTTGTTTTGCTAGAAATGCCTTTAAAATAAGAGATTTTGAGATACAAACACACACACACACACATATATATTCCCAAAGAGAAATAATAGGTTTGTCGCTTTTAATGACTTCGATAGTACAGCAGAGTACAGCACAAAAGAAGGACTGAGAGCGAATAGAGTTGCATAGTAGAGGTTGTAGTAGAGGTGATTATGACTGGTCAGATTGGTCTGCATCATCGCATCGCATCTCATTTCATATCATCTCATCTCTAGTAGAGCTCAGGCAAACTAATACACAAACAAACAAAGTTCGTCTATTTATTGGCATAATAATTTTCAAGTATTTTGCATGTTAAAGGCTTGTCGAAAATGGCTTTATAAATTTATAGTTGCGCGCACATTAAACTTAATTGAACTATTACCAGGCCAGGGTCCTGTGAGACTTTTCACATTTCTGTCTTAGTCTGTATTTTAGTACAATAAATGAATGTGTGTGCATTTGGGCCTTTATGTGCTTCTGCTGCTGCTGGTTTTTGTGGTCTTTGTGGCTGTTGTGGTTTATTTTATTTCTTGTGTTTTTTGGTTTTTTCGGATGCTTAATATGTAAATAAGGAAGCCTAATGCTTTTAATTATGCTGGACGCTTATGAAATTAAACTTGGCTTGGCGTTTGTTTAAGTGTTGAAAATGTTATCCTTATAATATCGTAACTATTTTTGTTCTTTTGTTTTTATTTTCTTTTTTTCGGATTTAATTTTTAATTAAATTTGAAATTCTGTAATATCGTCACTAAAATGAATATACGATATTAGGTTTGTAGTGCAAAAGTGTAGTCCTGTACAGTATATAAGCACATTTATACTTAGTCTGCATTTTAATAAAAACCAAATTTGGCATGAATTTTTTTATTTTTTAATCAATTTTTGACATTCATTTATTTATTTATAACTAATATCGTAAATACGATAAAAGGCTTTTTATTGCTTAATATGCAGTAAAGAATTTCACGAAAAGAAGTTTCTTTTTATAAGTTTAGCAAATATCGTAATATCGTAGCTAATATCGTAATTACGATAAAAGGTTTTTTATTGCGAAATATGTTGTAAAATATTCCAAAATGTATAAAAAGTCTAAATATTTCAAGATAGCACATTGTCCTTGCTTTTTTTTTCTTACTGAGCAATTTTAATGAGCGTAATATGAATTTTTTTTTATCTTTTTTGTTTTGGTTTTTAATGTACATTTTAACTCAATAGAAGATTTTTTCAAGGTTTATCAAATATCGTACATCGTAACTAATATCGTAAATACGATATAAGGCTTTAAATTGCTAAATACGGAGTAAAGTATTCCACAATATTTAATAAGTCTAAATATACGAAGTGTGCATTTCAATATAACACATTACCCTTGCATATAATTTTTTACTGTACAGTTTTTATGCCAGTAACATGCATTTTTATTTAAGTTTCATCTTTTGTGTTTTTTTTATGTTCATTTAAATTTCAAAAGAAGTTTCTTTTTTTTAGGTTTAGCGAAAAATCTTAATATCGTAAGTAATATCGTAAATTCAATATTACGTTTTTTATTGTAAAATATGCAGTAAAATATTCCACAATGTATAAAAAGGGTAAATATGCGAGATGTTCATTTCAATATAATACATTTGCTTTGCGTCTTTTTACAGAGCAGTTTTTATGCCAATAATATGATTTTTTTTAAGTTATTTTGGTTTTTAAGTTATTGAAAATTAAATAAAAGTTTTTTTTTCTAGGTTTGGCAAACATCGTAATATCGTAAGTTATATCGTAAATACGATATTAGCTTTTTTATTGCGAAAATAATAAACAATGTCTAAAAAGTCTAAAAATACGTTTTGTGCCTTTCAATTTAAACATTTGCATTGCATTTTAGCTCTTTTCTGAGCAATTTTTATGGCATTTATGACCACTGTTTTAAAGTTTTTTTTTTTTTTTTTTTTTTTTTTGGTATTATTTTACATTTTAAATAAGGAGAAGTGTTTTTATTTTGTTTTTTTTTTTTTTTTTGCTAAAAACGCAATATCGTAACTAATATCGTAAATACGATATTACGATTTTAATTGCAAAAATGCAGCAAAATATAGCAAAATGTATAAAAATGCAAAATACACCACATTTGCTTTGTATTTTATCTCTTTTCTGAGTAATTTTAAGACTATTTATGGGCATTTTTAAAAGTTTTCTATTTTTTTGTTATTAATTTAAGCTTTAATTAAAAAAGGTGTTTTTTTGTTGTTTTTAGCTAATATCGTAATATCGTAACTAATATCGTAAATACGATATTACTAAAAATGCACAAAATATAGCAAAATGTATAAAAATTCAAAAAAAAAAAAAAAAAAAACTGAAGTCTGCATTTCAATACACCACATTTGCTTGCATTTTTATATCTTTTCTGAGCAATTTTTATGCCATTTATGGGCTTTATTTCAAAGTATTCTTTTTGTTTGTTATCCAATTTTAAGTTTTAATTAAAATTTAATCAAAATTTGTTTGTTATTTAGCAAAAAACCTAATATCGTAACTAATATCGTAAATACGATATTACAATTTTAATTGCAAAAAATGCAGCTAAATATAGCAAAACGTATAAAAATGCAAAATATATAAAGTCTGCATTTCAATACACCATATTTGCTTTGCATTTTTATATCTTTTCTGACCAATTCTTACGACATTTAATTGAATTTACGACACTGTCAATTCTATTTCGAACCTTGACACTATGAAAATACTTGCAGCAGACAATTGATTTGCAATCAAATTTCCTACTCCACAGACGGTAAGAGAAAAAGGAAAAAAAAAAAATATATCAAGAAAGTAAAAAAAAAATTTCGACAATACTACATGAAAAAAAAAAGAAGAAATGTACAAAAATTGCCGACGACAAGACAAGACTAAATTGAAAGGATATGTATGAATGTGTTGCTGTAGTTTACCATATTCAAGTGGCTGTCAAAAAGAAACGCACATGTGCGCTTGTCTTGTTGCATATAAATTCTTATCACTTCTTTAGGCAAGACACATTTACCCATACAACATACTCATTCTCCACACACACAAAGACATGAAATATCCTTGGGCCTTTGTGCTTGTCCGTGTGTGGTTGAATTTCAATTAAATGTCATATTAATTCAATTATGTGTTAATTTTTAACATGCTTTTTAAGTAAGATGCAGCAGCATCAGCAGCAGCAGCAGTAGTATTCGTAACATCAAACAGCAAAATGTCTTCCCCTGCTGCCTGGATTCGGTTCTCCCTTATATTGCTTCACTAGAAAAACGGATGCAAGCAAAAAACTCAATTAAAAGCTTAAAATTGTATTTCATTCGCTTGTTGAAATGGAAAAACATGCCCTTTGATTCTGTGTGAGTGTGTGTGTTCACAAAAAAAGAAAAAAAGTTGCCTCGAGCACTACCAGCAATGCTCATTTACCATCCGCAACTCGTTTTCCACTTCCGTTTTTCAACATTTTATACACTCGCTCGTACATATTACACAGTTCCTGCCATGCCATACCATTGCATATACTCGTACTCGTAGAATCTCGGTTGTTAAAACATGAAAATGATATCAATGAGTAAATTCGATAATCGTATGTTTCGGTATAATTGACGTACGAGCAGCAGCAGCAATTGCGAATGTATGTAACTCTGGTTTTTATATGTGTGTGCATGTGTGTGTGTTAGTCGGAACTGGTCTGGTTTCCGAAATTCAGTTGGCAACATTGTTGGTCGGTCAGTCGTTTTAAATGGGTAAAAGGGTATCACGAGTTCTTGCATCATTTATGCACGAATAGATTTTTACTTGAAAACACAAAGCCATTGGCAATTTGCTGTGTCTTTTTCTTTCTTCTTCTTTGGTTTTGTGTTACCTTTTTTTTCTTGAAATAAAAAATTAAAATGTTTGGTGTAAATAAGGCGACAGTGTTTCTTCAACTTTAAATCCTTGAAAAATATAATTTTCGATATGTCAGTCACATCCCGAATTTAAATGCAACGTTTCCTTAGCCAAGTATCATCTGTTGGTAGACTGCTGTAAAAGTGTTGAGCAAGTGAGTCGTTTAGTTCGTTTTTGATAGCCTTTGAAAGCAGAGAGTTTCGTCGGAAGGAAATTTTGAATTTTTGCATAATTTTTGAAAAAAAAAAACATTGACGACTTTGGGACTCTGTCCCATTAGTTTCAATGGTTCAGAAGTGTTTTACGTAATGATTTTCGTACGAACACAAGTTTTTTTTTTTAAATGTCTTAAAGAGGTCATCTGCAGTCTGGTCCTCTGTCCAGCATATTATCTTGTTCTAGACCTCAGCCATTATTTGCTTTTTTAAATGGAGGAGTCAATTCTGAAAAAACGCCTATTTGAGGACATTGAGAAATACTAATTACTTCAAAAGTAAACTAAAATTGCACCACGTTGAGAAATAAGGTGTCTTTTTTTTTTTAAATAATCTTTTATTAAAAAGGAACTGACTTATCAAACTGCAAACTGAGTAAAGTTTCAAAAAAAAAATATAATACACATTCAAACTATTTTTCGGGGGCCGTCTGCATTTGAAAATTGAGAATTACCGAACACAAACATTTTTTTTTTGTTTGAACAACCATGCAAACGAATGCAGCATGATAAATTCAGGGTGGCTTTTCGATAATATACTGCGAAAAGCCACTTGCTGCTGTTTTGCTTTTTTACTTGGCGATTTGTACTTTTTTTACAAAACTTAAAAAAAAAATTTTGGGAGTATGAAGCATGAAGTTTTGTTGATTAATTTGCGAGCGAAAGACATACGAGTGAGAGCAACATTGCACCCATTATTTAAAAATTGTATATCCTTGTAGTATTTTGTTATACGACGTTACAATCTTTTTTGTAACTGTGTGCTTCTAATGGCGTTTGCCGATTTTTTCCAGTTCACCCTGAGTTTTAACCCAACTCTGTTTTTAGCTTTTAGGTTAGGTTAGGTTAGGATTGTATGGAGGCCATATCTTAAATTTTTTTGTTAGGCTTCCAAGGTCAAATAATTAGGAAGTTTTCGAAAAAAAAAACTTAAAAATTTTGGGAAAGGTTTGTATGGTGTCTACTCTTTAAAATGGTTTTAGAGAAAACAAATTTAATATAAGATATCTTACGATGGTTTTTAAGAGTTTAAATTATCACTTTGGTTAATTTATCTCTTATAGATTCCGCGATAGTATGTCAAATGTAGCAGTAATCAGGATAAGCGGTTGGGTTGGGTTGGGTGTGTCGATCTAGTTATATATTTTATGAGGAATGGACTTGCACTGCTGGTTACTAATCATGACTTGATTATCTTTGGGTACAGAGTTTATTACGCATCCGCAACGTAGCACCTCATATGGGCGGTATGAGTAGACATTAGTGGCACAATGAGTCATTTTTGAGTCGCAGTGTGATTAGCGACTGTGACTTGAAAATCACAGTGACTGCGAACAGTGATAAAATCGTAGTTCGCGAAAAACAATCGGTGACTGCTGAACAGGTTCACTGTTTGGGAAAAATGATACACGAAATCGACGATAACTGAACGGTTTCCCTACACCAACACAACATTCACACATTTATTTCATTTAAAAATAAAATTAGAAAATAAAAAAAAATATATTTTCGAAAAATAATTGGGTTCTTGGTTGTTCCTTTGGGATTGCCGGTTTAAGTTCGCCACGCTTGTTTTGAACGAAAGTTTGGATATTTTTTAATAAGAAACTATCACATTTCACTTCGTTTTTTTTGGCAATTGTGTTTTCACCATTCAATCGTTTCCATAGGTTGCGCTCTCAGTGAATTGCAAGTTTTGACGAATCAAGTGATTGGCAAATGTACCAACGGATTTGTACAGGGTCGGTGTTCAAGCGAATATTAATGATTCCACCAATCACTGAAAAATGCTCAGTTTCACTGTTCGCGAAGGTCCATACACAAAATCACCGATAACTGAACGATTTTTAAATCACTGTGATAAAATCACCGAAAGTGATTTTTTGCCAACACTAATAGACAGGTTCTTTAAGTGTTATGCGTGTTATAATTATTATAATACCAACTTATAACTTTGTAACCGTATAATTAGATTTTAACCAAACCATTAGCCAATTCAGCCCATTGTGCACCGTTTATCTATACCTTAGATTATCTCTCATTTCTATGAAAAATTCTAGAATTTAATTTCGGCAAATACATAGTTAAAATTCAGTACAAATGCACTGCAAAAAGGATGAATTGAAATTTTCTATTTCGAGTCTATCTCGACTAAATTAATGTTGCGCATTCTTATTTCATTCATACTCCTCCTTCCAGCCCACTTTCTGACACCTTACACTGCCATTGCCATTTTCACTCACTTTTTAAGTTTCGCTTATCATTTGCTGTGCGTGCTGCGCTGGAAGCTGTTTCAAAACTAATTATTCATCCATGATTACATGAAAATGTCTTTATCGCATGCGAACGAACGAACGTACACACACACACATGTACATAAAAGAAACATACACACACACTAATACACATGTTGATAAACTCGGACACTTGGTAGTGAACTGTAAGCGGTATTTTAAAGCTGCATATATGTGTGTGTGTGTGTTTGTGTGTAGTAGGCAGTGTTGGGTCAGGTTGTGTATAGTGAATTGAGTTCCGTCATGTCTAGCGGGCGCCAGCTGAGCTGGAGTATTTATCGGCACAGAAACCGCAATCGGTGAATACAACACAGGAGCCTTATGACATAAATTTCTCCTGTAAATACCTTTCCATACGCAAACATATCCATTCCGAATACGAGAACCAGTTCGAGAGTCTACGCCACGTGAAGCCAACACCTCCTCCTGCGCCTACCAATGTGAAAGGCTTCACACAGGAACAGCATGATCTGCTGCAACAGCAACTACGTATTCACACCCAAATGCTGACGCAGAGTTTCCTACAGACTTACTCTCATCCCTTGCTGTTCTCCATGGCCGAGAAGCCCAAAGAAATGCTGCTCGAGCTGCAGAAAAAAGCTACCAAAGATGCCAGTTTCAATTGCTGGAACCTAAATGGCGCTGTAGAGCTTATCAAGAAATGGGAGCACGATCTAAGCAGCGATGAATACCAAGAAGAGAACCAGAAAATGATGAAGTTCATTAACAAAGAGACTGAACTGACGTGAGTAAACCCTGCAAGATGTTGCTAATCCTTTCCAACACTAAATTTGAACCTTCTTTTAGTGATGGAAACACGCGACAGGTACCACGCCTGGCACCGCGCATAATGGATCTTATGCTGGACAGTCAAGTGTTCATGTATCCGCAGTACCTGCCGCGCATGGCCTTCCAGTCCAAGAAGGTTCAGTTCACTGCCTATGCCCCGTCGGAGTATCAACTGATTGCCATGGGGCTGGAGAAGCATTTGACGGCCATCAAGATGGCAAAGAAACCATTGCGCAAGGGTGCAGATCCA